>CM048053.1:3150000-3642500 GCA_026259375.1 Verasper variegatus
AGAGTTAAATGTTGAAAAGTGTTCATCCCACTGATCTTGGTTTTCCTGCCTGTCTCAGGGTCAGCTATGAGGAGTGCAGGGCCACAGCGGATTGGCTCATGTCCAACACACAAGTGCGGCCGACCGTGGGAATCGTGTGCGGCTCAGGGATGGGGGGGCTGGCCAAGATGCTCAAGGACCCGCAGGTCTTCAAGTACAGCGACATTCCCAACTTCCCACGGAGCACAGGTAAACAACACCCTGTCTGGGAAAACACCGCTGTTAATCTGTGTGTGTGTTGTCTAACAGTGTGTGTGTGTGTGTGTGTGTGTGTGTGTGTGTGTGTGTGTTGCAGTGCATGGTCACGCTGGACAGCTGGTGTTTGGAACACTGAAAGGGAAACCGTGTGTTTGCATGCAGGGCAGATTCCACCTGTACGAGGGCTACCCCATCCAGAAGGTGAGTTCAAAATCTGCACCGGTCGATAAAGTCCAAACCTGGTGTGTCGACTACACAACTACACAACTACACAACGCGTGTCCTCGAGTCTGCACCAAATCTGTCCTGGTGGGTGAGCGGGGCAACATGATGTGTGGTGAAGGTGGAGTTGAACAAGACGATGCACTCATAAGAGCAGGTCTCAGATGACTTGTTAGCAGCGTGTGATGAAAGCGAACACCTACAGATTGTGCACGTCCACGTCAAAATAAAAGTCTTCGAAGCCGTTTTCTCTGCTCGGCGAGAAGCAAGTGAGAGGTTGTTCATGTGTTTGTGGGTCTATGTTGGTCCTCTGCTGTAAGTGTGTATTCAGCTGGTGTCTGGACTCAGTTATCAGAGTCTGACATATCAGCAGCTTGTTTTCATTCCTGTTCGGTGAAAAAGAACTGAAAACAACCTGAGGCTGTAAACATGGAAATGATCTTCCTGCCTCAAATGTTCTCGTGTCAGTGGAAGTATTTTATTCTCTGCTCGTGGCACGATTAAAAAACAGCAATATTCCCTCCAGAAAGTTTTGTCCATCTCCGTTTTAAAGCGGTGGTGTGAAGTTCGAAACCACTGATTTCCTCTCCAATCCGTAAAACCAAGTAAAACCAAGGGTGATATCGCCTGATACCAAAACATAAAATAACGTTACACACTCTCTCTATACCAGCGTTAAAGGACTCACTAGCAGAACCTCTTTCCTCCTCTTCCTCTTTATTCAGCCGCTTGCATTACACAGCAGGTAATATCTCTTCCTCATTGCGTAGTGACTCTCCACCACACAAATACAAATTTACCCCAAATTAGAGTTTATGTTTGAGATCTGAAGTATCGATATTTGACCATCAATCCACACCCCACTACTAAGATGCTAAATTGACATCTACCTGCCGCTCTCCAGATTACTCTGCCCATGCGCGTGTTCAAGCTGATGGGCGTGGAGACGATGATCCTGACCAACGCGGCCGGAGGCCTCAACCAGGACTACAAGGTGGGAGACATCATGATCCTCAAGGACCACATCAACATGCCGGGATTCGCCGGAGTCAACCCTCTGGCCGGACCCAACGATGACAGGTGGGCGGAGGGATAAACGCGGGGGGTATAACCTGGCTTTGGACCAAACTTCTCACTGAAACAGAGACTCCTCAGTGTTTCAGGACGCCAAAGAAAACATCATTTTCTAATGATTTATAAATTCTGCCTGAAGGTTTCATCTGCTCAAGAAAAGAAAAACAACACTCTCATTTGAATTTCCCCTCTGGAGATAAAACCAAGTCTTATTTTTCTTCCAATTTCAAGCAAACAGTGGCTTCACTGTGCAAAGCCCCCCCCCTCCTTTCATCTGGTGAAATATGTGCATTTTTGAAGGCTCCCACTCTGAACTGTAACACTGTGGCCCTGACGCATCTGATGCTGGAGTCAACAAGAGTGTCTGTTGTTCACAGAGGAGGCGGCACGGAGACACTTTGACACATCAACAAGGATCCTCGGAGAATCAGAACAGACCGATTCATTTGTACAGACAAAGTTTGTAAAGATGGATGCGTGGCAGCTCCCCTGAAGTTAAACCAAACCCGACAGCGTGAGGAAGTGGAGACCCTCTTTAATGACATTCCGTGAAATTTACAGTGTGAAGAAACAGGATGAAGAGCAGACGGTGATTCACACACGTCGGGGCCATGACAGAGCTCCTCGTACTCAGTGGTCATGAGTGCTGTCGTCCTGCCCTGTGTCAAAACACTCTCCTCTTCTTTGTGTGTAGTGTTGTGAAACTTTTAGTTTTCACCCTACTTGTGTCATCAGGCTGGATTTCCGTACCACCGCTGTGTAGATGATGACAGTTGTACTTGATTCAACATCCTCCTCCTCCCCTCAGGTTTGGCGTTCGCTTCCCCTGCATGTCTGACGCCTACGACCGCGAGCTGCGGCAGCTAGCGCACGACGTGGCGGCGGAGCTGGGTTTCAACGACTTCCTGAAGGAAGGAGTGTACTGCGTCCTCGGAGGCCCATCCTTCGAGACCATCGCCGAGTGCCGCATGCTGCTCAGTCTGGGCGCCGACGCTGTGGGTGAGTCGGTAAATCTCTGAGACAAACACAGATAGAATGGTCAGTGACATCAATCATTCTCAGGCCTCTTAACACTGATCTTTTCCCTTAAACTAAGCCTTTAACCTTAAGTAACCCTTTAACCAAACGATAAAAAATCCTCCTCATTCAGTACATTTATAGGTCATGAGGTAATAATACAAGCTTACGTGCACACAAACACACACAGATGACTAAAAGAGAAGGAAGCGAGTCAGAGGACGAGTCATTCAAAAAGGCATGTGGACGAAGACCCACCCCCCCCACCCGGCCTCTGTGTGGGTTGGGTCCAGACAAGAAGAGAGATGATTGGCTAGAGTATCAGGCTAAGCCAATCAGAAGTAAGGGTTCGGTCCTTGCCCTCCTAAATATCCTAATTCTTTACATTTAACAAAGTCTTTTCACAAACTCATTTCACCTGCTACCTACCATGAAGTATTTAAAGTAATAGTAATATCACTAATGAGCTCACTTCTTACACTCTAGTGTCAGATTATAAAGCTGCTACCATAGTTAATGAGTAAATAACGAGGTCATGTGTCATTTGTACCAATTTATGTAATTTTATATTTACTACTAATATCTCTGTGTATTGTGACACAGTAAAACGTCCTGACAGTCACTTATTCAGTGATCTATTATAATAAAGAGATGAAATGGGACTGGGAATCACTTGTTTTTGGCAAATTCAGGTAATTCATACGTCATTGCACTGATTTAATAATGGTTTCATGCTATTCCTGCCGTGATTTATGACATTTTGATTCCTACAATGTCCTAAAACACCAGGAATATTGAAGTGATAACTACCTTATAATAAATAAAGTGCTGCTGGATGACTCACACTAACATCTGAGTCGTATACTGAAAACTCCGTCTTCTCTCTGCAGGGATGAGCACCGTTCACGAGGTCCTCGTCGCCCGCCACGCCGGGATGCGCTGCTTCGGCCTGTCGCTGATCAGTAACCGCTCGGTGATGGACTACGACAGCCAGGAGAGGGCCAACCACGAAGAGGTGCTGGAGACGGGCAAGCAGAGGGCCGAGCAGCTGGAGAAGCTGGTGACCACCATCGTGGCTCGGATGGAGCACCACAACAACAACAGCTTCTGAGCCTGCGTCTGGCACCACGGCGCCTGGTCCCAGATCAGCTCGCCTGCTTCATCTCATTAACGACTTTATTAGCAAAACCTACTTTTAGAACAGTTTCCACTTGCTGCACCAGGTCTTAAGATCATGAACCCTGCTCCTCTTTTTAAAATACATTCCTCCACTTGTTATTCATTGATCCTTTTTAGGTGTTTCGGGTGTTTTGCAGATTCTAACTTATTCCTTCTGAGACATAGTAGCGCACTGTATTCAGTCAACCGTAGTGTTTCAATGAAACATGGGATTTCTATCTTTACAATGTAAAATATGTATTGCTTCAGGTCCTTTACATTCCCTGGCATGTTAATAACCACCATCGAGAAAACTGTAATATTCCAATTTCGGATTTAAGTAGTGTTTTTATTTGTTTTGATAATATATCTCGTGTTTGATGGACATTTAGTTGAAGTCAGGGAGGATTTCCTGCACGGAGCAGTTACCACTGTGTGTAGATTGGATTCAAACCTGCACTTCTCATCACTGTTAACCAAAAGGCTGCTTGTGCTTTCTCTTAGAGGTACTGATCTGAAGACTGTAGACACTGTGGATCTACTTTTTCTAAATAAAAAAGACTCCACGTGAAAACAGTGTTGTCTTTGTGAGCTACGTTCAGAGGGCAAAGGTCATGGTGTGTTTTGAGCTGTGGGATGTACGAGACCTTTCGGCTACACATGGTCTTGAGACACAATTCAGAAAAGGAGAAATACAGCCTATTTTATAAAGTTAATTGTGTAATTTGAGTGGTTACATGTTTGTTTGCCAATAAAACGAATGACGTGGATTTAGGAGTGTTTTTTTTTAGATGCGTCAGATCTGATCGTAACACTGCTTCTTTAAATATATTTGTATTTGTTAATCAAATTACCTAAACCTCACTGCCATGCTGCATGGAAGCAAATTCATTCATTATAGGCAGTTTGCAAATTCATGCAAACTGCAGATACAACAGAGTGCAACAAGGCTCTCAGGTGGAAAAGGTGGCATTTGTTTTGATCAGTGACTTTTAAAGAAATAAGTGCAGGGGGAAATGATCTCATCCCACTTTGAATTTGTTCCTATCTTTAAATCAGCGAAAGAGGTTTTCATCAGCGTTTGTTTGTTGGTGAGCAGAAAAACTAGTGGACGGGACGGATTATCATGAAAGTTGAGCGTTGTCTCAAATAAACAGAAACTGAGATGCTGTAGCAGTGAGATTTAACTGGAAGCACCAGACCAAAGGTACAGTATCCTGGGCTGTGTCGTGCAAACTGTATTCATCCAGTGTCATGTTTAACATTCAGTGTCTGAGATGAAGCCATTAAAGCACCACCGGGCGGAGGAATTCAAAACACAGGCGGCTGTTCCTCTGGGAAACAGAGCAGCATCACGATGTTTGACATTTTTACTGTCAGCTTTCCTTTCTCTCTGCTTCTTTCCCCTCACTCTCTCCACTACACTGCCTGCACCCACTTCCTGATCCTAAATATATCCACACTGCCACTTGTCCCCTTCCTGGTCCTCTGAAACGAAAATGGGAAAAAAGAAAACATTTTTTCCGTGACGCTCGGGGGGGTTTCTGTGTTTATGACCTTACAAGGCTGTGGGAATTTTTATGAGCCGTGTGTTTTGCCTGCCGCTCATTCCCTGTGGGGGAGGGAAGCTATAGGTGAGGCAGAGGCCTGGTAACGACCCGCTTCTCCTCTGGATGTGCAGGTTAGATTTATGGTTATACACAAACTCCTCGATGTACTGATGTTATGTTGTTTGGATCTGCACCAAATCGCACAGACTCATGAATATCCGTCCCCTAAATATGTTTCTTTTTAAATCAAGATCCATGAAAAATTCTCTGTGAAATCAAGGAAATGTTGAAAATGTCCATTGTGTCCAGGTTGTACTTCCCCCCCACCCTAATGTAAACTGGGTTTGGCTTCAGCCCCTCTCCAACTCTTGAAATGATAAACTGTATAGATAATGAACTAATGGGTTCATCCATTAAAAGCTTAATAACAAACTCCTGCAGGAATCCTCAGTGGAAATCATCAACCTCAACACATTCACGTCCTCCTCTCGCTCCTGTAAACACTGTGTCAGTGACAGTCCACAAATCATAACATAACAAGGAAGAGTCTCCTGCAGGACATGTTCCAGAGCAGTGTTTACACTGTACTCTATCACCTGTGGAGCTGTTTCAATACCAAACTAAACACTAACGTGTTGATGTTAAGATTCATGAGTGAAACATGCAGCTGAAATATAATTAAAGTACAGGCCAGAGCACAAATACAATTACTGCATTACTTGTACATACAGTATATCGACATACTTTTCTTTCCAGATTCATAAGGTCACTGTGACCTTTGACGACTGAAACATAATCACTTTATCTTGAAGAAATTACCTCAAGCTCTCCTGAGATGTCACATTCAAGAGGCCAATAAAAACATTGTGACCTTTGGCCACTGAAATCTCATCAATTTATCGGTGAGTCCAGATGAACTGTACCAGATGCAATGAAATTCTCTTGACCTTCAAGCCCCAAAGTCGAATCAGTTCATCCTTCATCCGTGAGTGTTTCTACCAAATTTGAAGAAATTCCCTCAAGGCATCGTTGAGATATCGCGTTCACAGGAATTGGACGTACGGACGTACGGACGTACGGACGTACGGACAACGCAAAAACATTCTGTCGCCGGCGCAGAGAGAGACAGGCGACGCTTTCCTCTCAGAAACGTGTGGATCGTGAGTCCACATGAAACCAGACTGAGCTCAGGAGGGTGAAACTTTTAAAGCAACACTAACTTTCTTTACCTTAAAACAGCAGCTTCAAAATGAGTTTGCTGCTTCGGTGAGTGAGAACATGGAGAATGTTCTGTTCTGTGTAACTTTGGTGAGTGGGTTTGATCTCCAGTGAGAAGAACTGACTGAAGAGTAAAGCTGAGTTTATCTCCAATATCCTGCAGCCTCAGGCCGTCAAACCTCTGCAGTTCACACTCAGGTGGCTCCTATTAAAGTAAACAGGATCTTCAAAGCTGCTGTTCCTGTTCCTGTTCCTGCACTGTCATGACTGAAGAGGAGTTACACTGCCCCCTGGTGCCATCTCACCCTCCACTGCCACAAACCTGCAGCCTTCAATGACGCTGCACTTTGAGTAGCAGTGAAACAGTGAATAACTCATGGGTCAGTTCAAAGTAAATGAATGTAAAACAATTCTGATAAATCGATTAATCATCATTTAATCGACAAAAGTCCCAAAATCTCACTGGATCCAGCTTCTTGAAAAGTAAATTGTAGATTTTTAGTTTCTTCTTTTTCAGTCAAAGGAAATTCAGCTGTTGATTTTAACAAAGCTTTTAATATAAATCATAAGAAATAGCAAAGAGAGATTTTGGGGAAACAATAATCAGGCTTTTTTTTTTATTTAATTTTTTTTTACAAAGTTGACCCCAGAACATAAACCTGAGAGCGTTGAAAGCAAAAACCCACGTGTGGCTGTAAAGGGGAAGTTGATGAAGTTGATGAGCATGAGATGAAATAAATAAAAGCTCATTTCTACATCGCTTATGCAGGAAATCTACAGGTTTTATGTTGATGACTTGTTTTTTTTTTGGATTCACTAGCTTTGGAAATGTCCTAAGAAAAAAAGCTGACGTGTTTTGAGGTTGCAATGCAAGTTCACATTTCTGATAATTATAAAAGAAGCATTTAAAAAAAAAAAGAAAACGTTAAAATCCATCCAGATGGATTTTGCATAGTGACATATGCATTAATATAGAAAGTCAAGGGTACGAATGAGAGTAAGTTTGATTTAGTCTCAAAGGTCATCTGTGTCTTTTCACCCCTCAGCTGTACGTGTGAATGATTCTGTGTCGTTTCAGATGGTGCATCAGGATGAAGGTCTTCCCGCACTGCGAGCAGCTGTAGGGCCGCTCGCCGCTGTGAGTGCGCTGGTGGACCCTCAGGCTGCTCTGCTGCGTGAACCTCTTCCCGCACTGCCCGCAACCGAATGGCTTCTCGCCCGTGTGTGTCCGGTGGTGTATGCTGAGGTGGGACGAGCACTGGAAGCTCTTCCCGCACACCGTGCACCAGAACGCTCGCTTCCTCTTGTGGCTCTGCTGGTGCAGCTTGAACTGGTGCAGGCGGCCGAACGTCTTCCCGCACTGCAAGCAGACGTAGCCCCGCGCCGCGGCAGAGAAAGCCTTGTGGGGGTTGTGGTAGCTGCTCGGTGTGAACGTGCTGTGGGAGTGAGTCACGACAGGCCTGTCTCCAGATGTGGCGTCCCTCTCGGCGTGCTCGTCCGGCGGCCTCAGGTGTGCAACGTGCGACGCGTTTCTCTGCGAGTACATTTGCTCCTTCTGCCTGTCCGGCTGTGGGAGCGTGCCCGGAGCTCTGTTCTGAAAACCGGACGACTGCGGGACGTCCTTCTGATACTCAGCGCTGTAGATCCCGTTGCACGGCCTCTGAGAGGACGACTGCTGGACACCGGTGGACTTGCTGCTGTTCGAAACCACAGCAGCATCCGAGTGCTCCGGGAACGTGCTGGAATACTCCTCCACCATACTGGAAAAGTCGGGAAACCCAGCGTCAATGTCGTTACCTTCGATTATGGACGACCAGAGTTGATTCTCTCGTTCGTCGATGGAAAAGTCAGCGGCGCCGTGCTGACATCCGTCCTGACTGAATCCCGATCGCTCCTCCTCCTTCTCCATCTTGACAGTGAAGTGAAGGCCACTGATCTGTCCTGCGTGATGACCAGAGTTGTACAAGTCACTGAACTCTGACGGTTTTAGCCTGGCGACCTCTGGATGGGATAAGTGACGGCCCTCGTCCAGCTGCTGGCTCTCCCCCGCGGTACCTGGGTTGGAGTAATGCACAGAACCACCTGCAGGAAGCAGGAGTGGAGGGAATTCATCTGTTATCTGAACCCAAAAAAGAAGTTTTAAAATGTATGAAATCCACTTTCTAAAAACTCACCAATGGGTCCAGCGGTGTCACTGATCCACAGCGGTTCATCTGGACTCTCTTCTTTAATCGTGAAGGAAACAGCGGCATCTTCCATCTCTGGAAACTAAACCAAGAGGTCGGTGGATTAAACATGAAATACTTCAATGTAAATATCACATTCACCCTCATTTTTGCTTCACTACAATAAACATCTGTATTTTTAGCAGTTTAATGCTCCACAATGTTCACCAGCTGGTCAACAACGTGACTATTTGTCTTGATGTGTCAGACCTGATGGCTTCTGTCAGGTGCCAGAGAAATTCCAGAAGGTTTAAAAAACAGGATTCAGAACAAGGCCAGATTAACCTGACCAGAGGACCTGGAGCAAAAAATATATTTAACCCTCATTCCTACTTCGCTCTGTGCTTAGTTGACGGGGAAATTACTGGAATTCAGGTTCGCAACTTCATCTAATAATGAAGATCCTCAACCCAGATATCGGGTAAGAAGTCAAGACCCAAAGAGAAATGAGCGGTCGACTGTATTTTGCAACACCAAGTGTTCGACGAGCAAAATTCTGGCAAGATGAAGAAAATTGCATCAATAAATCTTCAGGGAGCAAAAAAACAATCATTTTCTTTGCTGAGCTGTTTTTATGTGTCCACTTTATTTACATTTAATAAAGACGGACAAACCTTATTAAATCAGCTGATCCTGAGTCGTCCACAACCACAAACAGTCAAATCACAACTCTGACATACATTTTACAAGAATCCATCCATCCATCCGTCCATCCATCCAGCTGCTTCCTGCACTTTGTATATTTTGCATGTTGTAACAAATGTAAGTACTTTTGATGTTTGATAGAAGCCAAAGGCAAATTCCTACTGACTTGGACCCTAACGTGGTCTGTCACCATGAACCAATAACCAACAGGGGTGACTCTAACCAGAGGGTCCGTGGTTCAATCCCAGTCCTTGGGCATGATACCAAATTGCGCCTCAGAGAAAAAGTGCTGCCCATGGATGCACTGTACGAATGTGTGAATGGTAAGAACCTGTAAAGTGCTTTGAGTGGTCAGCGAGACCAGAAACACTAAACCAGTCAACCTGAGGATGTTGGGGGGGCCCCTGGGGTCTCGGGGGCCTGAGGCGGTTCCCTGCTTTACATTGATCCAGGTGCAGCTTCATCGACACAAGTAATATTATTGGTATATATTCGATTTTGAAAAGGTATAAACCTTAATATCTCCTGAGGAATGACGGCAGTTGGTCCCTACATCCGTCCCTCGGTCCATGTAGTTTTCTGAGAGGAGGAACGAGGTAGAAAAACAAATGTTAGAAAGTGACATTTGATGTTATCTAAACGAGGAAATGCCAGAAATCCTAATAGAGCACATGGTTACAAGTGAGATGTTCAGATCAGCTGTTTGACGACGTGGTGGGACGTGTGGTTGTTGTTTCCTCATTGCAACAACAACAACAACAACAACAACAACATGAAAGGATGAAGTGGGGGCTTTGATCCCACCGCGTCTCAGCGGAGCTCCTCACCGAAGCCGCGCTGCAGCTGCGTGTTCTTCTTCTCCATCGTCTGCAGCTTCCTCTTCAGCATCTCGACCTCGCTCTGCTTCCTGGAGATCTCCACATGCAGGAACGCGCATTTGTCATTCGACCAGTTTGGAGATGTCCGCCACCGCCGCCTTCAGCAGCACCTCCATTACGGAGGAGAGCTGCGTCTGGAAGGAGATGCACGTCGCCATGTTCATTCATAAACAGGAACTGTGTGCAAGGAAGGAGGTGGGTGGTGGGGGGGGGGGGTGTGGGGGGGAGGAGAGTGTGCAGTAAGAATTAAAAAAAGCTGCTTCCGCGCTGTGATTTGGTTTTAAATTGCGAAGAGACGCGACGCACTAGAAAAAAAACCCAAAACATGACATCTGTGTTTGTGTCTGAGAAGAAGCGGAGGCTTTCTTCCGTGTGGCGGAGGGATCTACCGTAAGTGCAGGAGCAGACGCGCAGGGAGATTACATAAAAAAAACATGGAGGAGGAGACGTTCCAGGTGAAACAAAAAAAATAAAAATAAAACTGCAGGTGATTTCATTGACTGTGTTTCTGTCACACAACTGAACTGTCAACACTGAATGACGACGTGTGTTCAAGAGTGTGTGTTTAAAAAGGATAAAATGCTTCTATCCTATACATTGTGTGACTTATGACTGCATACTCGTACTGTGTACTATGCTTTGAGTACTTAATATATTGTGTACTTATATGTTCTGTTTTTGTGTTGCATTGTGATGTTTGCATATATTATGTAAATATATATATATAAATATATAAAAAGTAATTTTAGATTTTTCATAGAATAAACAATTAAAAACTCAAAAAGATCAAATTGATCAAAATACTGAAAATAATTATTTGTATTGATTACAATTTTTCTTCTTTGTAAAGGCCTCTCGTCTGCAGGAGGTTCCATCAGTTTAGCTCAAATTTGAAGAATTCCTTTTCCACCAATTGGAAACTAGAAGGTGAGAGAAGACACAACATGCTGAGGGAGGAGGAGGTGGAGCAACGATTTAAACATTCAACACTGATCTAAACTAACGTACACTGAGACTGCAGACGTCTGGCAACACCCAGTCTATCAATGTAAAGGAAAGGAACAGTTAATTCCTTGATCCACCGGTTTGTCCAGTTTCACCCCACCCCTCCACCCCTCCACCCCTCCACCCCATTTCTTTGCAAGCAGTTCCATAGTTTCTGTCATCTTGGTGACGGACGACAGACAGACAGACTCAACAAGTCCGTTAACTTAGTTTTGACTTTATTAGAAAGACAGAGCTCAACCAAAACATTGTGCGATACCCGTGACATCATCATAAAAAGGAAACAAGATTAATTCATATAAAAATGTAAATGTAGAAAAATGACTTTGTGAAAGGCAACAACAGGAAGTCAGTAAGAGTGCAGGAGTTTTGTTTCCCATGTGAAAATGGAGGCACTCGTCACACTGGAATATAAAGTGTTTCAGGCTCTTTTGGTCGAGTTGAGTCAAACTATTCCAACGATCTTTTCAGCTACAGAACAGCAACAACTGCACATTTCACTCAGGACACGGTCAACCAGACAAACAGCTTTTCACTGCCGTCAGTTAGTTTGATCTGACACATCTGATAAGAGACGCAAACAAGGATCTTCTTTCATTTTTCATTCAACCCAAATTAAACACTTTTTAATGTCATTGACTTCTTTATCAATTATTAAAAAAATAATAAATTTAAATTTACCATAATTATATTTTTCTAAACACTAAAGCTCAAATTATTTTCTCGTTACTTGTACAAATATTAAAGGAAATATCCAAAGAAATAACAGTTATTCAAATTCCAGCAAATGAAAACACAACCTCTTGTTCTGGGAGACGGTTCAATAACAGTGTTCAATAATAAAACTTATTTTAGCATGAACAAAAATGGAACTTCGATTTTCTTCAATTTAGCTTTGAAAACAGCAAGACGGCTTCTCCTCAAAGTTCTGAAGTTATTGTTAGATTTCAAAGTAGACGGTCAAAGTAGCAGCATTTTGTGCAAAGTTCTTGAAAAGTGACGGAAGTTAGACAAACATTTTTTGTCTTTACTGCAGAAGAAGAAAATCCTTCTCGGCGCCGCAGATAGAAAAATAACGTGGTTCTTCAGCTTTGGCGTTTTATGGAGTATTAGGTCACGAGAAAACAAATGAGAAGAGGGAGGTTAAAAAAGGTATAAAAAGAAAAAGTTCAAATGTCAAGAGTAAAATTTAACTAAATCACAGGAGGATATTTTTTTTAATGTGTTTAACGAGATTCAAATTGAAATTTCAAGATTAAAGTAAAACTTTGAAGAATAAATCAAACTAACAAATTCTCGGAGCCGCTCCTTTAATCGAATGTGAAGTCTTTCCTTGACCCAAATCTCATCCTTCCACCGAGCTTCAAAGAAATCAAGTAGTTTTTGCATCCAACAAACAATCGAACAGAAATTAAAAAGGTACTCTCCTAAATATCCTTCACCTATCTGGTTCAACTTTCAACATTTCCATAATTTTGTTTGACTTCATTCGGAGCATTTTAAATGTATTCTTAAAATGAAAAAATAAAGATCTTCCTCCTCTCTTCTTTTTTTTCTTAAATCTGACCCTGAACTCGTCTGGAAACGTCGCTTTTAATTGCTGACGTTTTTACACCGGTGCTGCTGAAATAAGATGAAACTATCGAAGCTCTGCCCACAGCTCGAGCATATGAAGCAGTTTCCTCTGGCGCCATCGCAGCTGTCCTCGTGGTCGCCTAGCGACGACATATCCATTTCAAACCCGGTTCCCTCTCCAGTCCTGACGCTCGCTGAGCCGTAATCGTTCACCTCTTGAGCGGCGTGTTGATCCTGCAGCTCGGACGCGAGGTAGTCAACGTGCATCATGTCTTCGTTTTCCTTGTCGTTCAGAAAAGGCAGATCCTTGATCGGCGACGCACACGTGTACTCCTGCTGCTCATTGGCTGCGCCGGGACTGAGCTCATACTTGATGTCATGTGAAAGCACGCAGACGGTTCGTACCATAGCTTCACTGCTCTTCTCCGTCCCAGAAGTCCACAGCTCACTTTGGTCCAGCACCCCTGTGCCACTATCGGGCCGTACCTGACTCAGAGCGTGAAAATCCTCCCTGTTGGTCTCCACCTTCACCGTGTGTTCACCGAGCGCCTCCCTCTCCGCTAACGGTTCCTCAAACGTCACCAGATCAGGCTTCAGCTCCGCCACGTTCTCCAGCGAGTGAGTCTCCGGCATCATAAACATCAGGTGATGAGTCTCCAGCAGATCTGGGTTCTCCCCTTCGGAAAAGAAAACAGAATTAAGAGAATGACTTTTATACAGTTTACAGAAGAGGTGCTTAAGTGTAAGATGTGAATCAAGTAAAGTCGTGGAGTTTGTCATCTACTGAGCAGAAAGAGTTAAAGGAGTCCAGTTTCTCACACGTGAATAAAAGCTGTTTTCTCTTCTACGATATGAATCTAAACATTTGGTGATTTTGACGGTTTGTCTCTTACCGTTTCTGTGCGTCTTCATGTGGACCTTGAGGCTACTTTTCTGAGTGAAGCACCTCCCACAGATATGGCAGCCGTACGGTTTCTCCCCGGTATGAATCCGTAAATGTGTCTCGAGGTGGCCGGTCCGTTTGAAGATCTTCCCGCAGTACGAGCAGGCGAAGCTTTTCTTGGGCTTGATCACCTGAAAAGACCTGCTCCTCATCTCCTGCTGCTGCTGGGGATTCAGCGCGGCCTCCGACCCGCCGCGTAAACCTGCTTCGCTGGAGACGAGGAGCGTGTCTGACGATCCGTAGGGTGTTTGGGAGATCAGGCTGTTTTTCAGCTCCCCGTACGGTTTCCCTGGGAACGAGAAGGAGCTACAAGAAGCTTCGCCCGGTGCCGGGAGTAACTGAGCGATCCCGGGGAAGGACGTCACATTCTGCGCCGAGCTGCTGAGATATTCCATCCCGCTCATCTCTGTGTTGTTCTGTCCTTGTAGCCTCGACCTCCACTGCTGGCCGTCTCTCTCAAACGCTGGGAAGTGCTCACCGAGGTTGTCGCCTCCTTCCCTTGGCGGCTCGTTCCCTCCCTGAAACTGTGGTTGTGTTATCGTCTCCTCGACGGGCTCAGATTTGACTTGTACAGGTGGAGGGAGAACGTCCTCGTTCTCAGGTGGAACATCGTCAGCGTTGGTCCGGCCCTTTTCCTCGGGGGGTTGAGTGTCGGCACATGGGTTCACCTCAGGAATCTGCTTCTCTTCAACCACCTGGACGTCCACTAGTGTGGCCTGAATACCTGTCGACGTGGAGAGAAGTCAGCTCAAGTAGTTTTAACACCTGTACTAATTCTTTCAAAATATCTATACTAGGAAACTTGTCACACAAAAGAATGTCACAGCAACAGACCAACAACTGCAATAATAATAATAACACACATATTAAATAAATTTCAATGTGTCAATACTCTATTGACACTAATATTTCTTTCACTCGTCCAGTTAAATAATAAAACCAGTGACCTTATTGGGGATTTGATGCCCTGTGACCCAGTGAGCCGTCCTAATCCTGCCCTGCTGAGCCCCCCCCCCCACCAGCTCCCCAGACAAAGGTCTTGACCTCTTTTAGCAGCAGAGCAGAAGAATTTCGATTTTCTAGGGTTTAATCCAGAGAATATTGCCCGAGTGCAGCAACTCCCCATTAAAACTGCCAAGTAAACCGAAGAATCAGAGAAAGCCTGTTCTCAAAAGGAAAATCTAACTAAAGTTTCCTCCTTCCTGTCTAAGGGTCAGACTTACTTCTTCTGTGAATCTTCATGTGCTCCTTGAGGCTGCACTTCTGGTTGAAGCGTCTCCCACAGACCTCACAGCGATACGGTTTCTCACCGGTGTGAATCCTCTTGTGTCGCTCCAGGTGCCCGGCTCGCTCAAAACATTTGCCGCAATAAGGGCAGACGAAGCCCATCTTAAACTTGAGCCTCTTCGCCGTCCTCCTCCACGTCGCGTTGCACTGACCGTAGCCCAGCAGCTCGCGGCTGAACGGGCTCTGCTGAAACCCCCCCGAGCTGCTGCACGGCACGGCCGGCCCAGAGTCCAGGGAGGATTCTGGGAGAGAGGACAGGGAGTTCTGTCGTACGTTTAGATAATCCCAGTCGTTTTGTCCCGTCTCCTTGTCAGTTGTCGATCTCCACTGTCTGTTATTCCCTTCATACGGAGTCAACTCTTCTCCCGGCCGCTCAGCCTGACCTCTGACCTCTTCACCTCCCAGTTCCACGGAGTCGGGTTTGTCCTCGACTCCCTCGGGTTTGGTCGAGCAGCTGTTGTCCTTGTCAGCGTGAACATGTTCATGTGAGAACCTCTCGTCCCCGGTGGAGCCGCGACCACCTGCGGAAACACAAAGATTCAGTTGTAGAGCAGTTTGTTGGCTTCCAGAGTTTTAATGTCACCATGAAATGTGTGTTTTAAATTCACAATAAAGCGAAGCCAAACCATCTTGATTGCCCCCTGGTGACCGGCTGCAGTATAGGTCATAAGCCCCAAGCCCCTATAGCAGGGGTCACCAACTGGCGGACTCCGGTCCAAATCCGGACCGCGAGAGGTTTCCATCCGAACCGCGACTCTCCAAAGTTGACGTTGAAAACCGAGTCTTCCGAGCAGAGTGGACAGAAAAGTGAGCAGTGAGCTCAACAAGACCGGTGCGTCTCATTTGCTCCGAGTCTGTTGCGGTTGTCAAAAGCGGCAATTTAAAAAACGCCATTATGAAACCAAACACTTTGAAGACTCGTACCCGCAGCAGTCCGAGGTAAGGACCCGGCGAATGAACGAGCTCAAAGCCCAGTGTGAGCGATCAACAGCGGAATTCCTGACGGAAGTTGGTGCAAATTCAAATGACCTACTGCTGCACTGCAATGTTAGACGGTTGAGCAAAGGCAGAGGTCCATCACGCGTTTGGGCCGTTCGAAATGAAATAAAAATGTTCCTGGAACGACAGAAGACTCACGAGGCCGGACAGTTATAACCTCAACTTAAAACTGCAGGGCAAGAACAACTGTGTGTGGGATCTAAGTGAAGGGAAGTTAGTGATGCTGCCGGCTTCTGGCTCCAGACTGTACCTTATCCCAGTAAGTCTGGATTTAATAGATCAGTGACGCTCAAACCACGAAGAGATTTGTTCTCTCTGCCTGGAAACGGCACTTCGGAGGAAGTTTTATAATCAACGACACAAGTTCATGAAATCCTCACTTTACCTCTAGTGCCTCAGTGTGTGTCTGTGTGTATGGTAGTGTTGTGTGTGTCTCAGGTTATACAGTGTGTGTATAGTAGTGTTTTGATTGTGTGTGTGTATTAGGTTATAAAGTGTGTGTGTGTGTGTGTGTCATGTTATACAGTGTGTGTATAGTTTTGTGTGTGTGTGTGTTTACAGTAGTGTTTTTATATAGTGTGTGTGTGTGTGTGTGTGTGTGTGTGTGTGTGTGTGTGTGTGTGTGTGTGTGTCAGGTTATACAGTGTGTGTGTGTGTGTGTGTGTGTGTGTGTCATGTTATACAGTGTGTGTATAGTTTTGTGTGTGTGTGTGTGTGTGTGTGTGTGTGTGTCTCGGCTCCAGCTCACCGTCCCCCCCGCGGGGCTCGGGTCTCCGGGTCCCCGGGGCCCGGGTCACCCTCAGCTCGCTGTGCAGCAGCCGGATGTTGCTCCTCAGCTTCTGGATCTCCTGGTCCCGCTGACTCGTCTCCAGCCGCAGCAGAACCATCCCGTCCTCCACCAGCTCCGCGATCTCCGCCGCGGCGGCTCTGGACAGGGCTTCCAGGATGGAGGCGACCTGAGCCCGCAGAGCGACGCTGCTCAGCATCGTCACGAACCGACCGACTCACCGGAGGAGCCCCGGAACTTTACGACGACAACAACCGACACGAGTGAGAGAAGCGCCGGACGCCAGGCCCCCTGGGTCGGCGGCCCCCCCCGGTGACACGGAGCAGGTGACGGCCGGAGCCAGAGCTTCAGCTGCGGCTCTTCACCGGGCTCGGTGTCGGTGTGTTAACGGGAGGCGTCTTAGGTTAACGGAGAACGATCGGTACTGAGAGCGGAGCAGGCTGCCGTTACCGGAAGTGATGACATAAATACCGTAAAGACGGGTCAGCGGGCGCAACGAATATCCCCGAGGCACTTCCGAGGTTAGCCCTAAAAAATAAAAGATTAGAGACAAATACATAAATAAATGAAACCGAGACGATGTTCATTGATCCACAAAGTACTGCGTTAGTTAGCCTGAACATTTAAACCATAAAACTTAACGTAAAAAGGCTTATTTTTGTCTGAATTGTATCTGTATTTACCTGCAGGGGTTGTATTTACCTCTTTTCAACTTAAAAGTAAACGAAATATTTACCTTCATCAATAATTCCAAACCTTCTGCACATTTGTTTAAAAGCAGAATACTTAACTGAAGTGTTCAGATAGTTTGAGCGTCTACATTTCAATGAGACTCGAAATTGTGTAGTTTACATTAAGAAATTTCAGCAACATTGTGAACTGTGAACTCTTTGAAATGTATGAAATAGGTCATTAAAACACAACGGATGTCATGGAAATTATATTAAAATCAGAATCTTTTAGGCAAAACGGGAAGAACATAATCAGTAACATACTTTAATATCAAGAGAAGAACAAATCTCCACAGATAGATTTGAATTGCGGTCAAACACAAAACACAGTATATTATTGCATAGGTACACATCGCACACTCCCCTTCCTTTGACAAACATCATCACTACCTCACCTTTAGGTTAAATACTGGGTCTGTATCTCGAAGGTCAAACACAAATAGGAGACGACACCTTTAAGGCAGCACTGAAATACCTTTGGTGAGGACTGATAAATAGTTCAAACTAAAGATGCCGGGATCCGGTGTTTTCTCTCCTGATATCGATGTGTATACCATCGATGTGTTTCCCACTCCTGAATGTGAGAACATACATCATTATATCAGCACACAGGTCAGAACAGCTCATAAATTACATTACATTTTCCTCATCCGTGCTTTGTACAGCACCAGTATGTCTGTCCATGAAATGTAAGGTGGACATTTTTACTGCTGCCAAGGAAGTGATGTTTTCATCAGCATTGTTTGTCTGTCAACTTGCTCAATTACACAAAAACTACTGGACAGATTACCACGACACTTGGTGGAAGGATGTGAACTGGGTCAAGGAAGAACCCATTACGTTGTGGTGTGGCTCCAGATCAGGAGGCAGATCCAGGAATTATTTTACACATTGCAAGATGGGGCATTTATTCACATTTTCGCCCTTTGAATAATTCATGGCTCTGACTAATCAAGGGCTCTGATACAGAGTGTGTGCAGTTTAGTGCAGCTTGATGGAACTGATGGGCCTGGTCGAGGGCCTGCTCTAGTTATGCTTGCTTCGAGTTCAATGAGAGGTTATATATGAGATATTTACTGCCACTAGATGTCGCACTAGCACCAACACAAATGCTTCATTACCTGCAGTCGTTGCCTGTACAGTCCATGGGTGCCCAATAAGAGCGACTCCTAAACACACACGAGCTAAATAAAGTTATCCTGCAAACAAAACAACAAAAAACCAGCAAACTGTGCACAGTGGTAAAGTGGATGTGGTGCTTGATCTCATCTGCAGGTTGGTGCTCAAGCCTTCGTGTGAGAAAAGTGTGTTTTTAAAACTCATTTGCTCAGCCCTGATTTCACAGAACACTTAAAAAAGGGCCTGCGTGGCGGCCGGTAGATTGTCATCAGAACAGAAAGAAATACGACTTCATTATCAGCTCAGGATGCAGTTACTCCACTACATCTTTACATAGAAAACAGTTGTTAATATTAATGTTTAAAATCTCATATACACACACACACGATACTATAAAACAAAAAGTACACTGGAAAGATAAATAAAATCCTCTTCAGTCTTAGAGCGTCACTGGGAGCTATCTTCCTTGCAGGTGAATCTCCTGGTGGATTTTGAGGTTGCCCAGCACCGTGAAGCTTTTCCCACACTGCCCGCAGCTGTACGGCTTCAGGCCGCTGTGGAAGCGCTCGTGTCTCGTGCAGTTGTCCTGCCTGGAAAACATCTTGCCGCAGATTGTGCAGCTGAACGGCCGCTCTCCCGTGTGCACGCTCTGGTGCGTCTTCAGCCGGGTCTTCTGGGTGAAAGACTTCCCACATTCCAGGCACCGGAAAGGTTTGAAGAGCTGGTGAGTGGCCTTGTGCTCCTCCAGCTGGGACATGCGGGGGAAACCCTTGTTGCACACGGAGCAGATGAAGAGTTTCTGATTTGCTCTCCACACGTTCATGAGCCTTTTCGTTCTCAGGTGGTTTCTACTGAGGATGTGATCTTCTGTGGCTGCGGCCGACCTCGTCGCAGGAGGGACAGCGGGTGAGAGCCCAGCCTGTTGTGGAGGAGACTGCAGACACTGGTTCTCACCGGCTACCGGGCGTGAAACACGTCTCAATGGTTCATTACCCACAGACTGTGAAGTGGTGCCTCCTGAGCACACAGGTTGAATCTCTGTCTCTACTTTTATCGGCACACTTGTCGAATCATCTGCACTTTCCTGTGTTGCGGTTGGAGAGTTGTAGGAACTTTCTGTACTTCTGTGAGCAGAAAATTGCTCCGCGTGAGAGGGGAACATCTGCGCGTGCTGCTGCTGCAGCATCGCTACAGAGCTTTTCTCGAACATGCCACAAGCTGCAGGAGGCCAGATCGAGTCACTTCGCTCTCCCACCTCAAAGCAAACGCTAGTCGCCGCTGTTGCAGTGTTGTCTGTTGCTTCCTGGATCACAAGCTCCCCCGCTGGCTCATGTTTCACCGCCGGTCTCATGTCGTCACCGTCTTGTTTCCCATGCCGATGCTTGAGGAGCGAATCAGCCGCCTTTGGTTCCAGATGCCCTGCACGTGTTTGCTCATCCTCTCTTTCATCTGCAAATAAAATTAAATTTCAATGTCACCTCCACAAATTAAAAGTCAACAAAGCAAGAACACAATTATCAACAAGAACAGAACAACCCCACGGGTGTTTACCTAGCCTGTTTACTGGGAGGTGTCTGTGACTGGCAGACCGTTACTGAGGCATTTAGTGTAATTCCTTAACACAACATTCTGTTCAGGGCAACAAATGTTCTAAGTTTCTAAGTTAGTCATTTTCAAAAAGATGTCTAAGTGCTGTCGAAAGACATAAAACAGAAATGACCTGATAATGTAAATATGTGGTCAAATCTAGAGCCAGAGAGATAAAAACTGTTATTTTATAGAATAAACAATATGAAATAATTTATTTGATCTGAGTTCAATATATTTGGTTGTATTTGTGTTTTCTTTTTATTAATAGTTATTCATAATAAACTGTTAAATATCTAGCTTCAATTACATTTCTTTGTCACAAAGGTTTGACAACTTATATTCAGTATATTTATATATCGACTGTTTCCTTCTTATTTAAGTGAGTAATACTGAGAACAGAAAACACTTGACAGGTCTTTATGGAGATGAAACTCCTTTTCTGTGAGGAAGGTTCAAGTCAGACACAAGAGACAATGATCATCCTCAGCATATATTACAAAGACAAGCACAGAGTTTATTGTGTCTCACTGTGAAGCAACACAAACAACACACAAGGCAAAACTCATGAGGCTCCACATAAACTTCTTTACATGGACACTGAATGCAGGGAAAGAGTTTGGATTCTACAGGAAGAAGCATCCTGAGGTAGAACATGTCCAGTGATGGTGACTTTCTCTCGAGACATGACAGAGTAAACACAGGATTCTCAGTCAAACTGTTGAGAGATTAGACGAACATGAAAAGTGTCTTTTACCAGAGGTTTAAAAGAAGAAACTGAGCGAGCCTGTCCTACCAGGACGGCTTTGTCCCGTCTGGTTTTAGCCTCGATACTGGAATTACTGAAAGATCGCTGCCAGATGGTCGCTGGTTTTAATTCAGGCGAGTATGGAATCAGTAGGTCGCAAGTAATCTGGAGCGACACCGATAAAGCCTCACACATGATCAATAGCATTTTAAATCCAGTTCTGAAAACATTAGTACAAGAACAACAGGAAGTGTCTTTGTGTGGATTATTTCACAGGAGTCAGTGATTAGTGTTGTTACAGCGTATTAGACGGGATGAACTAATGATAATTAATACATTTTGAAGTTGAAAAAAATTCAGTTTCATGTTTTGATTAGAAAGTTAATAGTTTAGTTTTCAGTTTCCATTTGCATTCATTTCTGGTTTGACTAATCTAACAATGTTATTTATTATTATTATTATTTATTTATCAAACAATTCAATGACAAAGTGACTGGCACATTAATCATTAATGAAAATAATGGTTGGATGCGAACCCAGTGAAAACTCACATAACATAACTTACTATTCTGATTACTGCTGGTAAAGGCTCAGGCTTCCTGCTTTCTTCAGATTATTATGTCACAGTTTAGGTTTGGTTATTTACTGAATGTTTGAAGTCCCGAATGTAACAGGAGACTTTAAACATTAGTGAAGAATCTCTACTTGTGTTCTATCACGTAAGAAACGTTGATTATAAGCGAGTTGAGTTCTTAATCTGAGAGATTTTAACTGAAGTCTGGTGACAGAACTAAAAACAGAACTAAAATCAATACGTATTTCACAGCCGAATGAAAGAGGAGATGATAAAACCTCGTTATGAATAATTAATTTAGTTCTATCGCGTAAGAAACGTTGTTTATAAACTGGTGAGTTCTTAATCTGAGAGATTTTAGATGAGGTCTGGTGAGACGGACCCTCTCACCTGTCGAGGGGACCTGGGTCCGGGCTGCCTCCTCCTGCTCCTCCTGCTCCTCCTCTGTGGTTCGGGTCTCGGCCGCTTCCCGAGCTTTGCACAGTTCCACCTCCATCAGCTTCAGACTCCTCTTCAGCTCCTGGATCTCCTCGTCCCTCCGACACATCTCCAGCCGCAGCACCACGGTCCCGTCCTCCACCAGCTTCGATATCTCGGCCACCGCAGCCTTCGCCAACACGTCCATGATGGCGGCGAGCTGCGAGCCGAAGGCGGAGGGGAACGTCATCCTGCCCCGAGACGATCACGCGTCAAAGTTCTAGATTTTATCCACCAACCTGCAGAGTTCGAGTCCCGGCGCTTTACCTGCCCTTTTATTTTGGTTTACTTCCGGGAACGGTAAAGAGCGGATGTGACGTTAAGAAAGGAAATGTGTAACTTTCCTAAAAAACGCGAATCACAAAATTCTCGCCTATGAGGAAATACAATAAAATATACAATAAAATGAAATTCTCTTCATAATTCCTCTCGAAATTCACTTGTTAAAAAATAAACAATTTTTTTATAAATTAACGAGATAGTTAAGTCGTTAATTGAGAAGAACAGAGATTTGTTTTCCTCAAGTTCTTTATAATAAACAATAAAATAAATCAAATGCATAGATTTTACCTTGTGAAAATATTTATTAACTACGAGTAGCATAAATATACTTTTGTACATCGCTGTACGGACTGTTGCTACCGAAAGATTTATAAAAAAATTCTTTATAATGCATGAAATAAAATTGAATAATGTGTATTACTTTGGATGTCCAGGCTCTATAATTCTTGTTCTATATGTGATACTTGTTCCAATTAAATTAAAATAAATAAAGTTAAGAAACAAAGTTGTGTTAAAATATAAAAAAAAATAATGACAACAAACTTGAAAACATAATTTTATTCACATAATCCAAACACATTTCTTCAGACATCATATTTATCTTAAATGATACATTCCATCCATTATCCCCACTCTTTCAAATTCACCATTTAACTTTCTGGCATTTTCTTTATACAAATACAGTATATATAAATATAGATATACTGTATATATACATATACTTTATATAATTACAAAGTACTGTATAATTAGATAACTAGTGCTAACAGGAGTTAGATTTGAGTTTCAAATATTTACTTCTGATCTAATTTGAGTTATCCAATGGTGCGATGTTCTGTTTTCCAAAGACTCTATGAAAGTTTGGGATTTAAATATATTAAGAAAATAACAATTTCTCCAGATGGTTTGTAAAATATTTCATATCTAACATGTTATGGCAGAACTTCAGCTTTAATCCTGTCTCACTCACGTGTTTGCTACAAGTTTCTATATTTGAATTAATGTAACATCAGGTAACTGCAGTTATTCATTTATTCTAACCCTTGTGGTTTAAGACAACGACCAGATAATTGCATAAGCTCCAAGTTGAGCATTGATGCATTTAAAACACCTCCAAGTTTTCTGGCTGCACATCAAAGTTAGTCTGTGTCAGAAACACCACTCAAACATCTTCAGACAGTCAATACTGTTGTTGTAATTTGTACTGAAATAAACAGAATTCAGTAAAAGAACGAGACAAACTTTTATGTTGTATGTAAAAAAAAAAAACCCGTAAAAATCTGTTTAAATCTCGATACTGGCTCAGAGCACTTCACCCCCCCGGTCCCTTGACCTCTCCTTCTCGCTCCCCCTCTCCTTCTCTCGCCTCATGGTTGCTATGGCAACAGCCTCATCGAAACACATGCTGACAGGACTGTTTCTGCTCGAGTCCTCCCCGTCCTTCCTCATCTCCTTCTCCCTCCTCACTCCGTCCTTCCCCTGTTCCCCTGCACTGACCCTCTCCTGCTCTGGCTGGACTCTCGGTGTGTTTTCTCCTCCTCCCTCTGCGCCTCTCCGCTCTCTCTGATGCCAATGCTGCTGCTGCTGCTGCTGATGCTGCTGCTGCTGCTGCGGCTGATGCTGCTGCTGCTGCTGCTGATGCTGCTGCTGCTGATGCTGCTGCTGCTGATGCTGCTGCTGCTGCTGCTGCTGATGATGATGCTGCTGATGATGCTGCTGCTGCTGATGATGATGCTGCTGATGATGCTGCTGATGCTGCTGCTGCTGATGATGCTGATGCTGCAGCTGATGCTGCGGCTGCTGCTGCTGCTGCTGCTGCTGCTGCTGCTGCCGGAGGGTCATGGCGGTGAATTTGCAGTGCTGAGGCTTCGGGGGCACGACCGGCACAGCTCTCGCCTGGTAAACCTTTGGGTGTTTGGAGATAACCAGCTTCCTTCCAACTCCTCCTCCTCCTCCTCCTCCTCCTCCTCCTCCTCCTCCTCGGCTTCTGTCACTCTCCTCACACTTGAGTGTTTTAACTTCAGACCTGGCGTTTGGTGTTGCTCTACGTTGCTCATCAGCGGTCTCTTCATCGTTTGTCCTGTTTTCTTTCTCTCCCGTGGCCTCGTCTTCTCTGTCGTGATGCTGTGCCTCTTCAATGGCTGCGTTCTTCACCTGAAGTTTACTCGTCTCTTTCTCCTCAGACTGTCGGTGCATCTCTGTGAGCTTCTCTACTTGTATTCTATCTTCTGTCTTGTTTGTCCCTCCTTCCTCCTCTTCTTCTCTTTTTTCTCCTGATCCCTTCACATTCCGCTGCTCCTGCTCCTCCTGCTCTCTAGCTCTCTCTCCCTCCCTCTGAATCTTCTCACTTTCCTCGATCACTTCACATACGACATCTTGAAGTTCCTCCCAAACTTCTCTGCTACTAATGACACTATCCTCCTCTATACTACCTTCCTGTTTCTCTTCTTCGTCGTCTGCTGTTCCCTCTTCATCCTCTTCAGTAGGGTTTTCCAACAGGTTCTCATCCTCTTGTTTTTTCTCCAGACCCATTTCTTGACATGTTGTCTCTGTCTCTTTTTCTACCCTCCTGTCCTCTGCCTCGTCAGTGTGTTTTTCTTTTGTCTCCTCTTCATCACAGGTTCCAGGATGTCCCCCAGTCTCCTCTAACCAACCATCACCAGTCTCTTGTGTGGAACAGGAATCTGTGTGACAAGGTGGATAATCAGTGGGAAGATTATCATCCACTTCCTCCTTCTCCTCTTCCTCTTCCTCCTCCTCCTCCTCCTCCTCAACCTCGATAGTGATGAGTTTCTCTGTCGTTTCACAGCTGGATGTTGAGGGTTCGGAATCACACAGCTTTTCTTTGTCACTTTGAACGTCCTCTGTGATGTCGGGTTCTTCTTCTGCTGCCAAGCTGCAAATAGAAACGGTGAACAAACAGTTAACAGACACATGAAGAAGAAGATAAACTGCTTTTCAGGTAAAGATTTTGAGGTTTGTAATATTAGATTTCACTGGACTTATTTAGAAAAGAGTGGATGGTCAGTTTTTTTATCGATTTTTATGATATTTACATTTATGGAATTTTGGAATCTGTTTATTTTGTGTTACTTGTGGTAATTTGTTGAGCTTAATGTTCTATGTCAACATGAGTTTCTAGTTTACATTTTTAACAGTTACTTTTGGGCAGCTGTGGCTCAGGGTGTAGAGTGGGTTGTTCTGTAACCAGGAGGTCGGTGGTTCAACCCCAGCCTTCCCCATTCCATATTCTGAAGTGTCCTTGAGCAAGGTACTACATGCTAATACATAATGTCATTGATATGACCTAAGCTGATAATAAGCTTGTTAGATGTATTTTGAAAGTTGGATATGTTGTTACCTTTGTTTTTCTGGTTGATCTTCTTTTTGATGATCTTCGCTCTTCAATATCTGTTTTCCTTCTCCCTCCTCTTCATCCATCACTTCTTCTCGCTCCTGGTCTCCGGGGGTCGGTTCTTTAGAGTGCGACGCCTCAGAATCCTCAGAGCTTTGCGATTGGTCAACAGGAAGTCTACTGACGTTAAGAGTGTCCAGTTCAAACCTGCTCAGATTGTTTAAAAGGAAATCAGCGGGGAGGCTTTTAACGAACATGCTTCCGTCCTCCTCACTGCTGTAATCATCCTCATCACTGTGGTCTCCCTCCTCTTCCTCCTCTTCAGAGCAGGACTCGTCCGGCCCGTGGATAGGAGAGGTCATATAAGGCAGGCTGAGGGATTTAGTGTGTCGGCTGTGCAGGTCGAGGCTCAGCGGCCTGTGTGGTTTGAACTCGGCTTGACTCCGGGTGCGTGTTTCAGGGCCCGGCTGCAGGTGCACATGTTGCCCTGCAGGATCCGGGGGAGGCTGAGCTTGAACCATGACTTCATACTCGTCGTCTGAGTGACCAGGAGGCTCCACGGAGAACTCGTGCACCTGAGAGATGAAGAGAGGAGAGAGACAGAGAAAGAGAACATTTTCTTCATCAAAAACGAACCCTCCTGGCGGTACTGTCCGCTTCTGCCAACGCAACTTCAAACTACCTCATCTGTAGAATATACAACACAAACCTGATATGAGTTGCTGCTGTCCATGTGGTCCATGGCGCAGCAGTCCATGTGGTCCAGGAATTCAAAGTTATCCTGAACGTAGCCAGACAGCACCTGGTCGTCTCCCTCCGCCTCGGTCGAGTTGAGGATGTCGGACGCATCGAACAAACGAACATCTTCAGGCTCGGTCACCTCTGGATGAGGATCAGCCGGTTCATTACCTTTCATATCTGTGAATGAAACACAGGCTACGATCACAGAGGAGTTAACTACAGAATAAACTCAAATTGAAAGAATGCAGGGTTAAAGAAACCAGTTCATTCCACATTACAAGGACGTTAGACATGGAAGAAAATAACATTACATTGACCTTGAATGTAAATGTGATCAAGTGCACTAGCTGGACTTACCCATGTAGTCACTGCTCCTGTTGTCTTGTTGGTCGTTTCTTGTTGCATCTTCATCATCTGTGTTGGAGTTGAGGCTTTTGACTCGTTGCTCTCTGGACACACTTCGACCTACCATCACCAGCTCCGACTTCCGTCTCCAACCTTTTCTCTCCTCTTCCTCCTTCTCCGCCTTTGCTCCATCACCCTCCTCCTCGCCAAAACCACCTGCCACCACTGTTTTCCCCTCCACGCCCACAACTCCTCCCCTGTCTGTCTCCTCCTTTCTAACCTTCCTGCCTCCCTCCACCTTCATTTCCATCCTCTTTATTTGCTTCCTCTCCCCTTTTCCTTCTCCCTCCTTTCCTTCCACCCTGTCCCCTCCATCCTTATCCCTGCCACGATGGATGACCCGGTCGCTCCCGCGCCCTTGCAGCACCCCCAAGGCCAGATTGGAGGTGATGTGTAGTGGCACAGTAACCATGGTGGGCCCTGTGATGTGCATGGCCGCTCTTCGTCCTGCTTTGGTCGAGAGACCCGGGGATCTGGACTGGACACCCTCACTGCCAATGACCCCTAAGCCCTCAGGGTCGAGAGCAGTGTAGGTGCCCTGGGTCCCCCCGCTCACTAACCCTGTTCCTCTGCGGTACGTCACAGCGTATTCACTGCCCCCCATTCCACCAGGAGGTGCCGCGGCCTCTGAGCCCAGCTGTGGGGAGGAGGTGATGAGGGGAGACGTGTTGGTGGAGGGAGGGGGTTGGGGAGGATGTTTGGAACCTGGAATATAAAACAAATAGTAATTAACCACATAGGTCACAAATTCTATTTATATTTAACACACAAATCAGTTTCCCAGTTGATTACATATATTATGACTTTTGTTTTTCAATATATTACAATATTATAAAAATTATAATTATAATAAATTCACATTTATTGTATTTGATTTATCTTGAATGACAGAATCCATCGTGATTAGTGTGAGAAGAGCAGCACCTTCATTTGCATAAGACTGGATACTGAGGGAGTCCATGCTTCTTGCTGGTCTCATAGGTCTGTCTTTCTCTGAAACAAAAAAACCCACTTTAAAGATATATATACATATAAATCTGTTGTTCTATAAAACATAAAGAAATACTGGAACAAGGTGATCAACATTAACGTGATAATCTAAGATATATATATATATATAGAGAGAAATAAAGACAGAAACCAGGGCAGGATTCATTGTCATGAGCAGGTTTTGTACCTTTAGCTGAGTGTTTGTGTCGTTTCCGTGTGTCTTGGAATCGTCCTCCGATGTTGAAGATGGACATCCACTTCCTGCCCTTCAGAGATCCTTTCCTCCTGAGGGGAACACACACATTCACAGGTAGGTGCTTTGTATTTGATCTGTATCGTCGCTGTAGTACATTTCTGTGTTTATCATATTTATTTTGGATTCTCTTTCTTTTCTTATTTTATCCTGCATGATTTACTTCTGCCTTATCACAAATACATCTGGATGGTGATGTAATGATTCTCCTGATAAATGGACGCTCTCCTCACTTGTCTGTTCCCTCTATGATTGCATGGTAGGGTCTGATGGATGGTGGGCCGTCTCCTGGACTGATGTTCCCATAGCTGGTGACAAGCCGAGAGGGGACAGACTTCAGAAACAGTTCATCCTGATTGGACGCTGTTGATGGAGAGGGGAGGGACTTCCTTCTCTCCTCCGATTCACCTGAATACGGCAGAAGAAAGAGATGAGTCCAAGGTAATCGTATGGGTGTGTGTGTGTGTGTGTGTGTGTCCCCTGACCTTCTTCAGGAAACAGCTGAGGGACATGTGTGAGGATGAACTCCACGACGATGGACTGAACCCTGACCTCCATGAAGGCTGCCGTGCCGTTAAACCCAGTCGACTCAATGTCCTTTGACCTTAAAATACAGATTGATCCATTGATCACCGATTGATCATTGATTGATTGAGTGGCTTATAACTATAAATGTAACGTGTATACAACCCAGACTATATACATGCCACTGATATCAGCGCACCTGAGCAGATTGGGGGCCCAGACGATGGCGAGGTTCCTGGCGTGCATGTTGGTCTCTGAGGAATATGAAGCCATTTTGACAAGGTGACGCATCAGGAACTCCAGAGTCCTGAGGAACAGAGTGGAGACAGGAACCAGGAGTAACAGATTATTTGTCTTCTGCTCGGAGGCAGAGAAACAAGCTGTGAACACGACACCGAGATAATAATTCATGTCAACAATTATTCACAGTTACACAACCAGCAGTTAATTTTCTGGTCACCTGGGAAGTGTAGTTGTTATTTCAGGTGAGTCATGCGTTCATCTGTAGCTCGGGACTTGTTTGCATTTGGTGGTGAACAGGTCTTTTTATTTAAAGAGTTTTCTCAGCTTACTGTTGCTGACAATGTCACTAGCCTTCAAAAACTGCTAAAAGGCTAAATCAGCCATTACACATCCAAAATCATAGCACGGGTTTTCCCAGATAAGGTCTAATGTGCATCTTTCCTTTCCTATAAAATCTATCTATATAAGAAGTTCTTACCATATGAACAAATAGGCCTGACTCTTCCCTGCTTATGGACTTTGTACAAAATAACTTTGAAGGGAAACGACGTCACTAAAGTGTCTCACCTGCTTCTTTACGAATTAGTCAGCAAGTTTAGTTCATCTCCATCCGGATCAGTACAAGAGGCCGTCAGTGTGCAGCACCTTACCTGTAATGTTGTGACGGTAGTTCCTTCAGCACATCTCCTATCTTCACCAGCCTGTCCTCCTCCAACTGGATGGCAACAGCCTCCTGTCACACAGAAGGATCAGTTTAACACACTGGGACACACCGTCTGTATGAATTCCTCCTTTGCATTATCAGGTCCGTGCTGGTCTGTGTTCACTGGGAGGATCTGGACTTAGAGGTGGTTCTTTACACCCTTGTGATCTTTCTGAAACATTCCACCAACAAGGGGCATGGGGGGAAACTGTGTCTGTGTGTCCGAGCTACTCACAGCGAACTTGTCGTACAGCTGGTACGTGAGCAGAGGGTTCGGCAGCTCCCTGAAATAAGCTTTGCACAGAGAGCTGATACAGTGGATGTCCTGCAGATACACATCCTTGTTCAGGTCTGGATTCCCGTCACTCTCAAACTCCCCCCTGGTGGTGGGGGAACAGGAAGTGTTTACATTCACAGATAAAGGTTCGAGGAGAGGCACACACACACACACACACACACACACACACACACACAGGGACACACAACTTGCCTGAGTTTCTGGATGTTGGACGACACTCCAGACAACCTGTAGATTCCATCCACGATGCCATGATGCTCCACGAACTCACTGCAGCATCGTAAGACCTGAGGAACTGTGTCAAATGACTCACGTTAATGACCCGAGCACAACATGAATCATTCAGAAACATCAAATATGAACATCTACAATCTTTCATTTGTTGTAGTCTAGAAACACAAATAGGCTTTGTTCCTGATTTCTCTATTGTTCTGTGTGAACACCTGAATGCCACGTCCATGCAGATTAGCATTAGAGACAATATGGTTGTGCGCAGGTATTTTATGTCCTTTTGTTTAGATGATTATTTGTAATGGAGCTGTGGGAGAATATGAAATGAACTGAATGAAAATCCATTCCTGTAGACCTGGATTATTTTAACTTTAACTGTAAAATGTGATTAAATAGATTAATCAGGATATACGGACATTTCTATAACACATAGTTTTACACATAGTTAGTGTGTGGAACAGAAAACAACACAGTATATTAGAATTGGACTGTTTCGTGGCCCGGGAGCCGTTTACTCACTCTCCTGAGAGGAGGCGTTCAGGTGCTCGAGCAGATCACATCCAAACACCTTCTCTTTGTTCCCTCCTCTTCTCCGAACTCTTCGCATCTCTTCCTGTCGGCAGTGTTCACCTCACATCCAGACCGAGCTGCTCCGCTTATCACCCGTCACACCGACTCCACCGGCTCTGGTTAATGTGGCAGTGGCAGTGCAGAGGTGGAGCACATCTCAGAGATTCTGACCGAGCTGCTGCTTCCTTCACTTCAGTGCATGTTGTCGGCAGCTTCCTCTGTGAGCTGCGTTGCGTTGGAGTCGATGTGTTAGGACATACTTTCATTTATCGTCCTCTCTGCAACATGAGAAATAACAAACATTCCTTTTTGTGTCTAAATCAGTCTCCTCCAAAATCAAACAACAAGTGGCACAGAATACGTTGCTCTTCACTTCCCCCCCCAATGCACTCAAATTATCTCCGAATAAAAGGCCACACCCTTGCCGCTTTACTTCTCCTATTCAGAGAAGTGAGCCTCTGACTGTTTCACTCCACTCACACCATAATGTCACTCTGGACTGGTGGACGCACCTAAACCTCAAATCTCGGCCCCCGCCCGAGACCTGAGTTCACTACAGGCCGGCTCGGCTCTCCTCACACGCATGTCACGGCCATTGAGGCCCCTTGTTCACTGCAGCGGAAGTCGAGCCTGAGCACATAGACTCACACAGACATTCAAACTCTCTCCCCCATCCCCTCCATCGTCCTGACACCTGCCCCCTGCTCTCCCTCAGTCCAGCATCCCTCCCTCTCCGTCCACCTCCAGGAAAGAGTTCCAGTGTTGGGAGAAATGAACAAGTTAAGAAGGAAATAAGCGCGTTCCTACCTTCACTCTGCATCGGCACAAGAAGCAGCATATAATGATGACGCAAGAAACCACTAAACTTCCCCTGCTAACTTCCTGAGTGTGTCTCCTTCTCTTGTGCTTTCTCTCTGTGTGAGGCTCACGGTTTCTTTGTCTCTGCCGATTCAGAAGAGAAACAAGTGCATCGATTTCCCGTGTGTGTTATTCACCCTGACAACAAGAACATGGACAGTGAATGTACATAAAGGACAATACAGCCACAGACAAAAGACTAATGTGTTTGGCTACGTACTAATATTTATCACTAGATACTAATGGACAACACTGAGCCTGAGTGAGTACTGCAAAAGTACCACAAACTAACACACGGTACCTCACAGAAAGTACCACAAAGCATCAGAAGGTACCAAAGCAAACAGTCACTACAGTAAGAAAGTATAAAATCACACAGTATTGTACATCTATCAATAGAATTTACAGCAAAGACAAAACACTACAAAGGAAGACAGAAAAAGGGGCTAAAAGTAGTCACCACAACTTAATACATATTTTACTTTATTACTGGGGTAGACCCAGAACCCACTGGAGGGACGACATATTCCATCTGGACTGGGAAAACCTCAGGATCCCCCAGGATGAGCTGGATAGTGTGGCTTTCAAAGGGGACGTCTGGGATGGAGGGGCAATATTACTATGAAAGAGTACTTCAGAATGAAAGATGCAGGGGTAGTGTATACTATTTACTATAAAGTGGTATATCTCAACACCTTTCTTGTGTGTTTGCAACATTCAGCAGCATCTGGAGTTCACTCTGGATTATCTGGAGCATTTGACCGACTGAGATTAGAGTCTCTCATGCAGAGTCAGGAGTTAATACTGGAAGTTTTCACTTTGTCAGTATCTGATAAGGTTCCACAGCATGTGTGTGTTGCATCTTTCTCTTGTTTACTTTCCTGCACTTATTTGCATCTGTGAGGAACAGCTTTGTGACTTCCTGTGTCTGAATATGCTCTGTGCTACTTGTGCTGACCTAATTTAGCTGTTATCTGATCTTTAAGAAACTGGTGACACTTTCTTATATGTATGTATTTTTTAAAATAAATATGAATTCAAAATGGTGTCACTTATAAATCATATACAATGTAAAATATAATTTAATATAAACTGAATTGAGTAGCTTTCATTTGTATTCATTCATTTTTGACATTGGTTTTGTGAAGCACTTTGTAACCTTGTTTAGATAACTGCTATTTAAATAATATTATATTTTATTATATTATATAATGCACTATATCAATGGTACATGAGGAAATGTGATTTAAAGAAAAATAATAATCATAATAATTATAATAATAAGGAAAGGTTTCATTAAATCAATAATAATAATAATAACTTAATAAAAGAGGCAGGAATCATGTTAAATTTCTCTAAAGATTTGTATTTTATTATATTAGTCCTGTTGAATTTGTGTATAAATTTACTTTAGGGCGTGTTTTCTGACAGTGCGCGTGTAGTTTCATATTTACGGTAACATCGCCACTGACGACAGGGACAGCTGCTATGGTAACCTCGTTTTAACTTCCGGTACGTGCCAAGATGGCGGAAATGTAGCGGAACGAGGAACACGGTGTTTTATAAAAGCGCACAGACTTTGAGATGTTTGTTTTATTCACGTTGCAGAAGATGTTAAAATATTATTGATGCAAACGACCAGGGGGGGGGGAGACACCGCCCGTGCGAAGCGTAAGGGTGAATAATTCGTCATCCCTCGGTACCGTCCGCGGAAAACAACATCCGCCTCCTGACGCTTCTGTGACCGGGACCTGTCCACGTTCTCCTCCTGCAGGAGTCACATCTCTGAGCTATTATCTGGAGGAGGAGGAGGAGCTGAAGCCGGGAGAAGATGGAGAGCTGCGGCTTCCAGAACCAGCTCCTCTCCGTCATGGAGGTGCTGGCCAAGGCGGCGGTGGAGGAGATCAACCGGCGAGTGGAGGACAGCTGCGCGGTGCTGCGGCTGGAGGTGAACCGGAGCAGGAGGGACATCGAGCTGCTGAAGAACAAGTGTGAGCTGATGGAGGCCGAGCTGAGGAGGAGCAGGCTGAGGGCCCGGAGGAGAGGTGAGGAGGAGGAGGGGGAGAGGTGAGAGGTGAGGAGGAGGGGAGAGGTGAGGAGGAGGAGGAGGAGGGGGAGAGGTGAGGAGGAGGAGGAGGAGGAGGAGGAGGAGGAGGGGGAGAGGTGAGAGGTGAGGAGGAGCAGGCTGAGGGCCCGGAGGAGAGGTGAGGAGGAGGAGGAGGAGGAGGAGGTGAGAGGTGAGGAGGAGCAGGCTGAGGGCCCGGAGGAGAGGTGAGGAGGAGGAGGGGGAGAGGTGAGGAGGAGCAGGCTGAGGGCCCGGAGGAGAGGTGAGGAGGAGGGGGAGAGGTGAGAGGTGAGGAGGAGGAGGAGGGGGAGAGGTGAGGAGGAGGGGAAGTGGGGAGGAGAGGAGGAGGAGGAGGAGGAGGAGGAGGAGGAGGAGGAGGAGGAGGAGGAAGAAGAAGAAGAAGAAGGGGAGGAGAGTCCTCTTCATCAACTTGGTGTGTTTACTTTCTGAAACGTGTGTGTGTTTGTTTATCCCCCAGCAGGGGACAGGTGTTCTCCTCTGGTCAAAGTGATTGTCACTAAACAAACTCAGATCATAGACTGGGACACACAGATGGAAGCTGAGGCCTCACAGCAACAACAGCAGGTGAGAACACAGGATGGGGGGGGGGGGGGGGGGGTTGTTTATTCCCACTCAACAGCAGTACGTATTGCTGCTCGTGTTGCAGGGTGCAGACCTGGAGGCTCCTGACGAAGCTCAACACGTGCAGATTAAAGAAGAGTGTGCAGAGGAGGACGAGTGGAAGGACGACAAGCTGAGTGAGTGACGACACAAACTACTGCCACACACAAACATCCTCAGGTTTCCAATCAGCTGACGTCGACCCGTCAGACGCCACTTCCTCCTCTACTTCCTCGTCTACTTCCTCTTATTGGTCTTTACTTGTTCCCACCAGATCCTAAATGACGCTCACATGTGGTTCCTTTGCTGTGTTTAGTTTCTGCAGCAGAACCGTCCCCGTGTTTCAAATCATCGCCACCTCAGCAGACCGACGCCTTCGTGGATCACTACCTCTCAGCCGAGGACCCAGCCGAACCTGAACAGGAACCGGAACCAGCCGGGTGCGACACTTTGCCACCAGAGCAGCAGCTGAGCGGCTCAGAACTCGTGGTGAAACACGAGAGGGAGGAAGAACCAGACGAGAACGCGGCGCCGCTCGATTCCTGCCACGCGTCTGTGCCGGTGGACGGTCACGACCAGCTGTGGTTGTCCGGTCTGTGCAGGGACGCAGCCGATCCCAGCTTCTCCGCCGTGTTCGCGCCTCAGAGCGAAACGCATTCAGAGGACGAGGTGCCCAGAACTCACTCAGCACGGAAGTCTCACTCCGTCCTGGTTCGAGTGAAAAGACGAGCGTCCAGAACATTTGGATTTGGATGTCGACGACCACAAGCAGAGGACGGACTCAACGCTCAGATCAACTCCACGGATCAGAGCTCCATCGCTCAACAGTCGCAGCACCAGCGCAGAGACTTCGCTCCCCCCTCGCTCAGGAGCCGAGACGAGGATCCAAACCCGGCCGCCTCGTCCCTCTGCGGGCACAGCGGCCGCGGCAGCTTCGGCCTGGCGAGGAGGATGAGGACGCCCTGGAGGTCCGGCGTCGGCGAGAAGAGGTTCAGCTGCACGTACTGCGACAAGAGCTTCATGAGGTTCAGTCAGCTGAAGGAGCACCTGAGGAGTCACACGGGCGAGAAGCCGTTCAGCTGCGTGCAGTGCGGCCGCAGTTTCACCAAGCAGTGCAACCTCATACGCCACGCCGTGGTGCACAGCGGCGAGAAGCCGTACGAGTGCGCGCTGTGCGGGAAGTGCTTCACCCAGCGCTCCAGCCTGAAGTCCCACCAGAAGACGGCGCACTGAGCTCAAACGGGTCTTTCACACACGTCCGGTTCCTGTGTTTGGTCACTTAAAGAAATGTTGTAGTTTTTTTTTTTGAGCACATAGTGATAACACTGGTTTAATTGTATTTGTCATTTCTATTGTTGTTGTTCTCACTACGTTTGTTTAATATTATAACATTTGATTTAATGTTGACTGGTCTCGTGTTGTGTCAGAAAAACAACAACCTCCTTTCGTATTTCTCACAGATCAAATGTTTTTCCTTCGTCGGACAAAACCCAAAGATATTTAATTTATGAATCTATTCGTGACAGAGAAAAGCAGCAAATTCTCACATGTGAGAAACTGAAACAGCAAATATTTGAGAGGCAAATGTATTTAATTGATTAATGGACTAATCCTCACAGCTCTACTTTAGATTAAAGGGTCAAACAGTGTCTGGTTTACTGTGTTTTCAACCTCTCGTAGCTCGTTTCCAGTCATGTGTGAAAATCTGTTCAACGACTTGTTAAAAAAACAGGAAGTACGTATCGAAGGGAACTGAAGCCAATAAGCTGCCTGACGGTTAAATGCATTTAAATTTCTAAACCATGGTAAATGATCCGAGGGAACCAGCGCTCTGGACCTTTTAAACGTTTATCCTCCTGTTCTTAAAGCCTTTGTCTCATTTGTTCAACACTAATCACATTTCATTTAAAGGTTTTTTCATCAAGTCAGACTGAAAAACAAAAGAATCAAGAGACGAACACAAGTAAGACTCAGAGAAGCTTTGTTACTCAATCAGCAAAAAATAACATCTGGATCTGTATTCGTCAGGCGACACAAACTTTTTACACAAATGTACAAAAGTAAGACGTTAAAAAGTTGTTCTCTTTCTCATAAATATCAAATTAGATCTTTTTTTTTTTGTATCCTGTAAAACACTGAGATAAATGATCTGTTGCATAGAAAAGTAGTGATAGGTCATTAAGTAGAGATCATCACGGGACAAGTGCGTTTTAGTTCCGAGATCAGAATGTAACCAAAGAGGATCGTTGAAGAGCAGATCAACAGGACGCCGGGTTTCACAAAACTTTACACTGAAAACATTCAGATCAGATGTTTGTAGTTAATAGAATAGAATATATATTTCTGCCTTCTTGTTCATCTTGATCTATAAGTCTGACATGAGATTGATTTCCCACCTTAGAGCCTTGTTTCTATAAATTAAACTTTTTACTTTAAAGTGAGACTATTGGATTTTTGCAGAACGACGACCCTCTGTGGCCACAACAGGGAATTACAGCACAGAGGCACATTTTGACAGTTTTCTGAAGCGACTGGTTTTAACAAGGGTTACCATTACATCGCGGTCAAACCAGTCTGAGTAAGGCGTTTGAGTGACGGTTCTTTTTATTGTTTATGAATCAAACTTAATTTGTAATAAGAAGATTCCTGCATTTCAAACGTTTAACAGTCTTAAAGTTGTTTTGGTGAAAAGTTATAATTTATAAAATTCATTAAATTACAAAAGAGGGAACTGTTTTGAAAACTCGTGGTGCGTTCAAGTAAACTCAGACATTAGATCGGTGATTTGGCTTCAGAGCAGCATCAATAAATGTGATGCTCTTTTTATATTTCTGGATATCGTGTCTTGAAAACACTGTTTGACTTCTGCTGAATCTCACAAACTGACAACCACGACTTCGCACAGATACCAAGCTGTGCAAAGACATCGGAGCCGCTGGTCAGGTCCTTAAAGAGTCAGTGAATTAACGGTTTAAGCGCCAAATTATTTATAAATCATTTGTAACGTTTTTGTTGACAGAATGTTTTGAATGAAAGAACGATGTGGAAGGTTTTTAAACTCACACATTACACAACACGAGGGATCCGGTTCCCTCGTCACAGACAAGACGGCAAATATAAGAAACTTTCAAGGAGAGAGAAAAATCGACATCGTCTCACAATAGTAAATATAAACAACCTTTAAAAAAAAAATAATCTCTATTCCGAGCGTCCACGGTGTCGGTAAAAGCTTTTTCCTGTGCCAACTGGAGACGGTCCCACATTGTTCTGTCCAACCTGTGTGACAACAAATATTGATTTAAATCAGATGTGCTTGGATAAATTCACTTGAGAGATAAAATCAAGTGCTTTTGCTTTTCTCTTTGTCGTTGTATTTTTCCATTAACTTGTGTCCGGTCTGTCCGTCTCAATGCTCGTCCACTTCCTCACCGTCACGAGTCAGAGTCCCCGAGCTCTCGTCCAAAGCTACCACATCCTCCTCCCCGCCACGTTCGGCCATGTGAGGGGGGGGGGGGGTGTGGGTTTAAGTCTGTTACATTAAGCAGGCGTCCGTCCCTCTTCCTCGTTCATCCTCGTCCACCACGCTGCAGGAGCAGTCCATCGCCTCTCCGCCGTCCCTCTCACTGCTGGGGACCATGGGAGACCAGCTCTCCCCGGACGTGTCCTCCTTGTGTCCCTCCGCCCTCCCCTCTACCTCTCCCTCTACCTCTCCCTCCTCCTCCTCCTCCCCTCCTCCTCCTCTCTGCCCGCAGTAAGGCGGGATCTCGACCACCAGGTATTTCTTCGCCCAGCCACAAACCAACGCTTTCTGCCGGACGTCGTTTCCAGTCACGCCGACATCAGACCTGGAGTTAGGCGCTGTGGGGGAGAAAAGAGAAAAGAGGGATAAGTTAAGTTTGTCCTGGAATAAGTTTCAAACTCTTTGAAAGTGTAATGTTCACAAAAAGCCCTTTTTTCTTTAAATTATAAATTCTCCCACAGTAAATGTCAAAATGCCGAAATGACGTGCACATCAAACGACTCACCTGGCAGCGTTGTGGACAGCAGACCCGAGTTACAGGTGAGGGAGCCGTTGTTATTGGAGCAAGCGGCGGCGGCGAGCTGGAAGACCTCGGAGCGCGGCAGCTGGGGCGACACCGGTAAGGAGTGACACTGTCTCCCTGGCGGCTGTAGCCAGTAGTAGGACCCCTCCTGCTGCGGCCCCACGGCGCCGTGAGCAGCCAGCGGGTTACTGAACGTGCTCCCCGGAGGCGAGTGGAGGTCAAACACCAGCGAGAACACCGACTTGCTGGGCACGTCGTAAAACTTGATCTTGCCCCCGCACAGGTCCTCTCGGGCGGTGAACGGGTTGATCTTGTGGGCCTTGGAGGCGCGCTGTGTGATGGGGGGGTTGTAGTACGGGTCCTGCACGTTGACCTTTCTCACTGCTTTGCAGGAGAAGATGTCCGATTGGCTGCGGCTGAGCCAGATGTTTCGCCGCGGACGGGGCGACTTCTGCGGGATTTTGTCGTCCTGGAAACCGAGAGGGTTCAGTCGCTTGAAGCCCTGGATTTTCTCACCTTGAACAGAAAAGACAGAGAGAGTTGTGCGATGTCCTAAAGGAAGTGTGAAGTCCTTAGTGGACAAACTGCAGAGTGTAGCTCAGATTGAGGAGAAACAAGCATTTATCCTTATATGTAATATAATGTAACCACTAGGGGTCACTGCAGGCTGAATGAGTACAAATCCCTTGTTTTCACATGTTTTCTATGGAACTGGAGCCGATTATTATAACGTTGACTTTTCCCTTGAGCTTTGTAGGATTCAAACTCTTCATAAACGTATGTAATAATAATGGTTATAATTATAAGTGCAGGAAAAAGTAATTAAAAAGAATGGATTGGAGTCTTAAACACTCCATCGATTGTTCACTAATGTTTAGAAACAGAGTTTGTTCATATAAGCACATAAATAGTTGGAGCTGGGGGGGGGGGGGTCAGAATAAGTTCATGACAGAACAACCGACAGCAGACGAGGAGTCAGATCCAATCCACGTTTTCCAAACACTAACAGCTTGATAAGGGAATCGTTCTTGTGTCAACAGACTCAGGCTGTGTGTCGTGTTGTGTTAACGTCATCGTGATCTGACACAACACCTGGTGAAAGAAAAACAACACGTTTGTCACCGGTGTAAATCACTCCTGCGTCCCGTGACGTCACGTGTTGTCCTGAGCACACGGAGCTGCTTGGCTCCTCTAAACAAAAACATTACTGCCTCCTGGCTCCGTGATGGTCAGACATGCAGGCGTCAGAACTGGACCGAATTAGAAATGAAACCTGGGCCCGTGTGGATCAAGTATCTCCAAATAGGAACGTGGACCTGAGTCTAGTTTTTCTCTTTAAGGGAAGATGAGGTTTATATTATCAGCAAACAAGGAATCTGGACCCCACACTCATTCTTTGACATGTGGGATGAGGTGGAAACCGTTTGTTACTGAGTGAATGGACGAACGTAGAATCAACACTGCAAGAGGAACTGGAGAGGAAAGACGGTTCTGTCAGTCTCACCACTGATTGATAACAAATGAAATACTGACTAGCTCACTTGCAGGCAACTTTGACTACATTAGAGTGCAAGCTGAGTCTGTACGTAGTCATACCACTTTCCTATTACAGGACTTTACCGGCATCCTCTTGTAAACACTTCTACTGAGTGCACAGCTGTGGACGTACTGTGTGGTTTGGACAGCGGTGCAGGGCTGATACCTTTAGGAATTGTCTTCTTGTCGTTGTCTCCGCTGAGCGAGACACACTCGTGCTCCATCTCCTCGACTTTGAGGCGAGCAACAATCTCCTCCAGGTGCCTGACGTTGTCGGGGAAGGAGGGGCGGAGTTTAGGGTCCATCTGCACATAAGGAAAAAGAGTAAGAGGTTTATACATGTTCACATATATAATAGAGACAAGCTGCAGACAGGCTTAAAGAACCAATGGAAAACACAGAGAAAAATGTGTCTGAAAGATGAGGACACGCAGCTAATTAGGACGTGAAGAGGGATCGTAATGAGATCCTGGAGAGAAAATGTAAAACTGATAAGAGAATTAAATTAAATTAAATTCACAAGACTTGGATGGAAGATAAAGAGAACGACAATAGCAACAGAACAGACAAGGATGAGAAGAGATGGACGGAGCCAACACAGGCTCGATCCGCAGGCTGCTCCAAAAGCTTTAACACTCTCCTCACGGGTGGTTTGTAATTATATTAAGAAAAAAGAAAAATCACAATTCCAAGTCGAAGGATTCTGAAATGACGTGAGCGAAGCTAAACTGAACAAATGTCATGAGAAACACATATTTGATACGGTTTGACTTAATGTTCCTCCCCCCCTTCATTAGCTAATCAATTTCACAACAAATTAACGTATGAGTGTTGTGAAAAGCCGAGTCTGCCGAGTAACTGATCCAGCTTTTGGAGAAAAGAGGCCGACCCCCTGGATAGTGAGCTAAATCAGATTAATCACATAATCAGATTGTCCCTCTATTTCTGAATGAAGGAATAAAAAAAGTTACTTAAGAAATTAAAAGAAGGTAAAATCCTACAAACAGGGTTTCCACTTGGGCAAATGTTTTTGTCTCAGCGTGGAAAAAAGACCCGTGTCTCCTCCGTGTTAGTGTATGGGACATGGACCAAATTAAAAAGTCCAAATAAAAGATGGTTTCTGTCATTTTAGATATTTTTTATCAAACCGATGTTTGTTCCTGAGCTTTTTTTTCCAGCAAGTTTGGTTTTAATTAGATATTTGATGTTGGAAACAGGGAGAAGCGTCATGATTGACAGCTGCCACTGACTCTGGCTGACGTCATCGGCACAAGATTGTGTTTGAGTTCGTATCCAGGACATTTTGGCTTCATTTCTGGGCCGACAGACTGGGGAGCGTGTTAGACTCACATTGCAGCAGTTGAATGCCAGCTGGAGGAAATCAGGCGGACAGTCTCCGACCATGTGCTGGAACGTGTGGTAGTCCAGGCCAAAGTTCTGGTTGGGAGGGAGCGAGACGGAGACAGTATCAAAGTTACAACAGGAAACTCGTATTTATAACTCTGACAAAAAGGATAAGAGAGGACGGACGGAGCTTCATCAGGAGTTGGACACGGCGCTGCTCTTGTGCCAAAGCCAGCTTCATATCAGACTAATCCCTCTGACACGATCCTGCCAAGTGGACTATCAAGGACTAATAACCAAAGACTCATTTCTGAGCTTGGATTCGCACATAAGCCCGGTTAAAGGCACGATCCTCAGGGCCACGCTGGGGATGATCCGAGTTCTACACGGCAGGCAGGGGATCCCAAATTAGTACAATCTATTATCAGTGTGTATGTGTATGATTTCATAATAAGCAAATGCAGATCTCAGCAGCTTGCATTTTTATCTTTTAAAGAAAAGTCTATATTTACGTTAGTTGGCAAAAACTATAGAAACCTGTGAGGTATTATTTCTCATATGAAAAAGACAAACCTCTGCGTCACACTGAGATCTGCATAAGGATGAGGTACAGTGAATGAATGACTTCTAAATATTTAAAAGGTCAGTTTGAATGCGTTCAACAGACGCTGCTCACGTGTTCGTCATGTGAATGTTACGCAGTGTAAACAGGGCGAGAATGATGAGATACAGAGACGGATCAATCTGTTTACAAAGCAAACATACACACAGATGTATGACGGAGAGTTTATGGGAAGGTTACAGGGCGACAATGAGGTGAGAGGAGCCGTCTACCTCCGTGCGGGGCAGGAAGTCAGGGTCGGCCTGGATCCTTGCAATGATCTCACACAGGACGATTCCATAGGAGAAAACATCGGCCTGGAAATAGAGACACACAGAAATGAGCAGAATTCTTTAGGTTTGTACAACATACAACAATAATTCTTTCCTTCCTTCGTCCCAACTTTTTTTAAACATAGCAAATGAGGATTTCTGTTCCTTCTGGGATCCAATTTTCCTCGATGTTTCTTTAAATGAAATCAAACTCCAACGCAATTTTATTTGAGTTTATTTTCTACCCCACCGGTTCTGATACCACCACTCGGTATTAACTGTTGCAAAGGTCAGAGTTCAAGGTGGGTAACTTTACCTTCTCATTGTAGGGTTCATCTCTCAACACCTCTGGAGCCATCCAGAAAGGAGAGCCGACAACAGAGAGCTTCTCTCCTTCAGCCCTGAACCCAACACACATAACACAGGATGTCAGATTACAGGCATCAGGACTCGTGATCCTGGTTGAATGATAAAAATAAAACCAAAGTGCACACAGTGTCTCTGGCGTGAAGAAAAGTCGAAGCATCAATTTGTGTGTAAATATGTGGAGCTGGCGACAAGTTGGTTTGAAATAATCCTCCTCTGACCCAGTGCAGCACCAGGAAGAAAACCCTGACCTCCCCCGTCCGTGTTGTGTGTAAATGAAAGATGTGGAGCAGCAGGAAGAAAAAAGAACTTTCAATTACCCGCCTGCTTTTACATCTGTGTCGAGGTGTTAGCACTTCATAAAAAGGCCGGTTTGAGTGAATTTCTCCAGGCTGCCTTTGTGTTGTTAATACGACATGACAGATATAAACCAAACCAGGGCAAACATGCAAATATATAAAAACTAAGCTGACTCTACAGAGGCCTTTTTTTTTTTCTTCAGCACAAAATTACCCCCTCATGCTGTGTTTACCCTCTAGTTAACACGTAATTGCAGTTTTGAGTTTTGCACCAGGTTGGGAATGATGCTACCTTTTCTTAAGAGCAGTTTCAAAATATATCTTTTCAGCTCAGCAAGTTTTAGCTCTGTTTAAATGTAGATTGGGTGACATCAGATAAGAGTTTGCATCTCAAACCCTTGAAGATGTGTCGTTTCCTGACAAACCACAACTTCCACCCGAATGAAAATAGTCATATACACATGCAAAGAGATACAAGACTCCTTCTGTGTCTTCCTGCAGCATTACAAACTAAAGCCCTGCACTGAGAGTACCCTCCTGTCATCAACACACTGAAGCAGAGAATGTAATCTGTGCAGCCTGCTGTTAAAGTCAGTGAATCATGTGTTAATAAAAAACCCTGCGCCTGGTATGAGGAGGAGGGAAAATTGCAAACAGCTACAACAGCGAAACCAGAAAGGTATAAAAATCTAAAGTGATCACAAGCCGGGAATTTTAGAATCAAACTACTCACATCTTACTTAACAATATAACAAAGTACTGGAGCATTCATGCAGCCCTCAGAGCCGTGAGCAGCATCTTTGTTTTCAGGCTACAAAAGTGGGCATAAGACTTTGTTGATGAAGCCTGGTGAAGCTGCAATAATCACGTTGTGACCACTGGCAACTGGGGAGCAGGAAAAAAAACTAAACCATCACAACAACCTCACAATTACACACAGCTACCACCAGTTGATAATTAAATTGTTTTTGCTAAAACACTAACACACAACTGCCAAGTTACAATTTGATGAGACGTAGCATTTATTCTGAGTCATGGCGTTATCTGACCTCCAATGTTCACACTATGTGTAAAATAACTGGGGCGTGCACAATACTCTCTAACTGTGTGTTTGCTGTTTTGGTGATTGTTGTTTTAGTTTGGTGTTTTTCTGGAAATGGCCGCCTGCGATGGACAAGAACAGCTGTGACGTAACCACACAAATAAAAGCTGGGAGCACAAAAGAGGCCGTGGAGCCACATCAAGCTGGAGAGGAGTGAGAATTCCCCACAGTTTCAACACAGTAGAGTAACTTCCTTTCCTTTACACGTTCCTTAGATTCAATGCTTATATCAAAAACTATTGACGGAGCCAGTAATTAGGTAGGAAGGTAGGTAGAATGGAAATGGAAGGTAGAAATACTCCTTACAGAGTAGTGGGGATCTTTTCCGCCAGGCCAAAGTCTCCAACCACTGCTGTGTAGCTGTTGTCATCACATTTGATCAGGCAGTTCTGTGAATACAGAAAAACAACTTTATCAACATTTTTCGTTGAGGAAGTTGCAACAAGTTTTTTCTGTCTTAACAATATCAGTCAAACATCCACTTCCTCTATGAACCTGAACTTAAGCCGTTGATATTAGTTTACTGAGCATTGTTTGTTCCCTGTGCCTCAACAAACCAGCAGGACCTGTCGATATGCATTTCTCTAAAGTTTAGACTCTTCCTCTTTCTTATAAAAGGAAGCGTTTGTTAATCTTCTGCTTCCACTTCATGCAATGATTATAGATATTGTACAAGCAAGTGTATTCTCTCTCTATGCCTAATTCCTGGGTATTTCTGAAAACCTTCTGAATTTATTTCTTATAACTACTTTAAAATGGGAGAGTATATCAAATAACTCACTAAAAATAAATTATAATCTCTAAAACAGTAGGAAGGTGTTTGGAATGAGTAAATAGAATCAAATTATTTTTGAAATATGAATGAATATTTCATTTCAGGACAGAAGTATGAGTCATAACCAAATACACTTTGCATTCATTTGAGGAACTATAATCTAGAAAGGACCATGACATCATCCACCCCCCGTGTACTAACTATATCTTTCCAGTCAAAGATTCTGCTTAATGCACTTTTGTTTTATTCTGAAGAGGAGCACCTACAATCTTAGAATGGCAATAAAGATGTGTTTACAGCCGAGTGCACACTGTCCCTGTTCCCTGACACCTCTGTGCCAACATGGCTCCGGGTCAAGTTGGAAAACTAGAAGCTGCCTGGTAGAGATTATCACATCCGACAGCCACACTGTGTTTCTTACAGAGAGGTTAACAGGTCTATGACTCAAAGAGACGAATATCAATATGAAATCATCTCAAATCCAAGTCTGACAGACAGAGGCTGCTCCATTATCCTGGGACCATCTACAGGTTTCTCCTCTTAATGACCAAATAGCCTGTGTGCGGCTAACCTTGGAGGTGAGGTCCCGGTGGAATATGCCTTTGAAGTGCAGGTAGGACAGACCGCTGGCGATATCACTGGCCAGCTTCACCCGGGTCGGCCAACTCAGGTGCGTGTTGCTGTCGAGCAGCTGCTCCAGGTTTCCACCATTGATGTACTGTAGCAGAGGAAGAGCCACACACACATGCACTGTTAATGTTTGCAAAAACTGAAGCACTTCACAAACAAAGGTTCAGTCAGTACTTCAAGTTGAGGATATGTACAATTTCTAATAAAAATGGTGATGTCATTAGTCTTGACATTTCCCAGAACTTTTCCTGACAGCCAACTGGTAACATGTCTAGATAATGTCTAAGTTAGCCCATGGGAGAACACAAGGGGAGAACCCAGGGGGAGAACCCAGGGGGAGAACCCAGGGGGAGAACCCAGGTTTCTAGCCTGAAAAAATACAAATATGCAAAGATGAAAAAGAGGTGCCATTCATTTAGAATGTCCAAATGCTTGCAGTATTGTTGTCAACACAAAAATAAACGTTACGGCTCAGTCAGTAGCTTCTTCTCCCACCATTTTTGATGTGCTGTAAAAAACACTTCTTTCCACCGTGGAATTTACCCGTCATGTGCTGCCTCTTGCATGTTCTACCCATTCACCTTGCCTGAATGTGCCTCTTGTTGTGAATGCGTCAGAACCCTGACATTTACTGGAGTTCCTCTCTAAAACAGCACATGTGTCAAACAATACTGACATTATATGTCCCTGAGCCCAGGAATTGCATGGTTATACTCTGAAAATCCAGAATGTTCCTGTTTAGCTGTGTATATATCAGTGAGCTGGGGATATGCCAAATTAAAATATGGGTTAGTGAGGCAGGTCTGAGAGAGAGTCACCCACCAGCAAAGAGGGTAAATCAGCTCAGTGGGCTTTAAGTGTCCAGGGGTCCTTGGCTGTGCCTGTCAGCTTTGATCCAGAAGAACTTGTCTGACCTTGCTGCTTGCATGCTAACACACAGACGCACTAATCCATGTCACACATCACAGACAGTGGTTAACTCGAGAGAGCCGGAGATGGGACAAAGAGATGGTCTGGTTTAGCCGTGGTTATTGGTAAAACCGACCGGCACGGAATTAGGACAAAGGGGGTCGATGGTGAGGGGAGGAGGTCTCGACTTCTTCACACGATTTAATGAACTGGGATTTGTGGTCAGATTAATTCTACTTTTCTGATAATCTCAACAAATTACTACAATGTGGAGCTATGTCTGAATGGGTCTTGAAAAGATGAAACCTGACCGAGCTGTGTTACAACAAAACAAAACAAACAAAACAACGTTGTTCTATCTTCACATGCAAAGTCTCATCTTATCTCTAGACAACGTGATTATTATTCTGTAAATACCACATGTGCTGTGACAGTTCGTCTTCCAAAGAAGTCAAACTGTCTGATCGACATCCAAAGATAAAGACTGGTGCGTTTGTAATCTAGAATTCCTCTGCAATTGGTATTGAAAATAAATTGAAAAACACCCTCGATGTTCAACTCAGAGAGGTCGAAACCTTATACTGACGGTTTGTTACAGCTCAAATAAAAATGTAAACAATGACATGATAAACTATGTAATCCCTAATGAAGACAATAAAATAACCTGTAATCTACATTCTGCATCATCTAATCCTGGAACTGTTTTACTGGACAAACATGCATAAATTTTCCATCTGAAATAATGATGTTAGCAGCTGTTCTATGTTAATTCTAAATCCCAATCAACCATTAAGAGGTAAGAGTCCATTACAGCCTATAGAGGAGCATCAGAAAATAGTTAATACATATATTTTGAAATGAAATAAAGAGATACGACCATGTATAAATATCTAAACACTGTGTGCAAAAAGTCAACAGAGTTCAACATCTGTTGACTGCTGGCTGGGCTTTGGGAGGAGGAGGACACAATTGGGGAAAACTCCACTGGAGACAATTAAAACTAATCCAACTTCCTTCCTTGATCATCTAATTTAATATCTCGGGGCTGATTGTATTCTCACACTGGCAGATTACGCAGCGAGCGCAGCGTGTGCCGATTCAAAATGCAACTCCCGTGGTTTAGCGGAAGAGTGAACCTGCTGTGTCAACTTAAAGTAACTGAACGGGAGTAAAGTCTCATTCGGAAAAAAAAAGCCTCTTATACGGGCATGGCATTTTCCCCCTGGACTTTGCTTTATCCTATTCTTGGAGGTACTGGCATGCTGCAGTAATTACTTGACAGAGCACATGTTTGAACCATGTAAGTGCCTCGCCATGATCATGTATAATGTGGAGGAAATGCTGAGGAAATGAAAAACACACGGCTGGTCCCATCTGATGTGGAAATCTCTCTGCCTCACTATCTGCGTTTCAGGTTTTAAAAACCCTGGAAAGACTCAAACAAAAGAATCTTTGTTTGCTGCTGGGAGCAGCTTCAAACACCAGTGCAAACCCGCCATGGGTCGTGACTCCCCATTAGCCCGGGTTATAATTGCTGTAGCGTTTCCTCTAAGATGCATTCAATTGAGATTCAGCAGAAACGGAACAAGGACAACGCTAAATTATTCTCTGCGTCTTCCAGAGGCTTCAAGGGTCCGTGCTCACGTGGAGATGTTAATCCAGTGTGGCAGCATGTCTAGAATACATCATAATATGGCTCAGAGACTGGTGCATCCTTTGACAAGTTTGTTATCTATTGCACAACGTGTAAACCCTTATCGTCAATATAACCGGAAGATATATACTGTGCACATTATTCCCGCTTGCTGTGAGAGGTTTTGGAAAAGTGTTCGGTGTTATAAAACGTATAACTGCTGCTGTACTTAATATCAGTACAGTTTTTACAAGCAACATACTTCAAACAGTTTGCAGGGTTTTGTGTTGGACTAAGAAGTGCGCGTGTGTGTGTGTGTGTGTGTGTGTGTGTGTGTGTGTGTGTGTGTGTGTGTGTGTGTGTGTGTGTGTGTGTGTGTGTGTGCGTGTTTCTTGGGCCGTGCAGTAACTTCATTCTCTGTTTCCTCTGAGCCCGGCCTCATAGTGGGGGTCAGGTAACAAAACAGCATGGGCCTGCTACCAGGGTCAGAGCATTCACTTATAGGTCCTGACACGACACAACAGGATCTGTTTACCCTGCAGCATGAAAACAAGACCAACCGCAGTGTGCACGTATATTTATGTGCGTGTCTTACAATGGATTCACTTTGCAATTAGCGTGCGGCAACAAATATACGCGTGTAAGTGAATTTCTTACAATGACACTGCAGAAAGTTGGTGTTTGTCGTTGTTGGCAAAGCTACAATGAGCACATTCACTGTGGAGCCCAACAGTGTAATCATGTACACATGTGTGTTGCCTTGAAGACCAGTGCTCAACAGTGTGGTCTTTCTTCTCTGTGGGATGAATCGTGTGTTTTGTGCCATTCGTCCACATTCACGTGTATTTGATTGCATGTGTTCTCAAGTAACATGCGTGTTTATAGAGATGCATCTCAAGACACTGGTTGAAGTGTATGCATCTGGGATGAATGCATGTTTTTGTGTAGTTTATGTGTGTGGACTTGTCTGCATGTGGCAAAAAAACATCTAACTACTACATCATTCCTGAATAAAGCAGAATTTGTGCATCAAGCATTTAAGAAGCTGCAACCAGCATGTTTTGCATTTTTGCTGAGGGAAATGACCAATTCATTTTCTGCCTATTTTCCTTTGATTCAGTAAAATTGTCATTCATAAAATCACTCATTTAGCAATGTTACACGTGTCCTGAAATTCAAATGATACATAGCTAATGTAAATGTAAATTAGTATTTTAGAGAAGAGTGTTTTTAAGTAATGAAGAAGCTGAACAGAATCAACCTTTAAATTCTGTTTCACCCTCATTTCTCCTCCACATCAAAAGGATTAAGGCCAGACTTTTTAATAACAATCAGTATCACTCCTTCTCTGCCTTCACGTGCACAGACACACAAAGAAACACTTACAAAACGTACAAAGGATAATTATAGGCTGTGTGCGACCTGAAAGTATTGCTCATCTGTAACCGTAATGGTTTGTGTTGTCACATTAAGCGTCTCGGGAGAGTTTTATTAGCAGCCTGTTCTCTGCAGTCCCTCTGTCTCTCTCATGCAGACATACTAAGTGATATGTACACACAAGAACATTCAGTTTTATTACAGACTCGCGTGTAAACGTGTTCTGTTCATGGTTGAAAATAGCAGGTACAAACACAGACGTGAAATTTGCAGGCCTCATATTTGCAGGTAAACACAAGTACTGGAACATACTGGAAGTACTGGAACATATTTTGAGCATCAAATCAGTATCACTTTTCATTAGACAGACACTTTGATCTCGCACATCACAGAGGCTTTAATGTTTGTGTGTGTGTGTGTGTGTGCGTGTGTGTGACCTACCTCTATCAGAGCATGAAGCTGGCCCTCATGGACACACACTCCCTTGAACCTACAAACACACAAAAGACATTCAAAATGAAGGTGTTGTTAAATTCTACAGGATATATTTTTTGATTTGAATAGAATGAATGAAATCAGCCGATGGAGACTGACACACAGACGCATCTGAGGATATAAACAAATCATAAAACACAGCAGAAAATAAGAAAACAGAGAGATATAAACTAAATAGTAAATTAAAAAAACACAGCAATAAAAAAGCTAGAACACATTTTGTCAGTATTTCCTTCCGTTTAAAAGCTAGACTGGGCGGTCGACCAATCACCAACGAGCCTCGCTGATAAGAGTTACTTTCCTTTTCTGTTAGAAGTTAATTCTGTTGTGTTTTTTGATTTGCCACACTCGTTTGCCCCTTAGGGCCACTGTACCATAGGGTCATTCAGATTCAATTAAAGCAGAAATCTCAAATCCTAACTCTGTGTGTGGCCTTCTCTGCTGGTAGCAAACAAAGACAGCAGGAAGAATGGTTAAGAAAAATGTAAAATTCCAGTGGGCGAGACCAGGCAAGTCGTAGCGGAGTGTCTGTAGAGAGAAGGATAATAACAGCTCAGTCGCTTCATCTGCATTCCATCCATTTCTCCCTCCACCTTGCCTATCAATTTATACATTCTTAATAAAACACACAACCTTTTCCTCCCTGCTATGCATTTGTGTGTGTTTCTCTACCACTGTTGAATTGGAGGTCAGCTCTGTCTTCACGCCATTAACTGCTAGATCATTAGAGAAAATGGTTTTAACAATTTTCATGAGCCCCGAGAGGCCACAACCAACCCACGTAAAAAAAACCAAGTGTTTGTGCAGAGAAACAAATAAAACCAACTTTGCTCACAAGCAGCACCGAAGGCCTCGTAAATCCGGAGGCAATGAAAAGGTCAACTTTATGGGTCGTTGTTAGATTTGAGCTAACAATGACCCCCTCAGTGCCTGCTTGTTAACACACAGACAGACACACAATCCAGCAGGCGTGCTCAACAAAGATGGCATTGTAAAGAACACCGTGCATGTGTGCGTCTGTGCAAAATGATACACGCACACACACACACACACAGATATTTATGCATGTATGTGCATGTTGGTAAGCACACACTCTCCCACCAAGGAGCTCAGAGAAGAATGTGAATCTGACATGAAGCCAAAACCACACTATTTGCTTTATACAAAGTAAAAACACAATAAAAAAAGGAAAATAAACCAATAAAGTCACAGGACAACACGGTCATTTTTCATAGATAGAAAAAGTGCTAAAGTTAAGTTCACTTCAAGATCATCCATGTGCTATTAAAAGCTGCTTCAAGCTGCTGCTAGCGGACTGATTCCTCAATATTTCAGAGACTTACTGGGTTTGTATTTTTCAAGGATGTCAAAAATATATTCTGGCCCAAGGCTGTTGCGATTTCCGGGCCTTCAAATCATTAAAAAGTTATTAAGTAACACAAAAGTCGGTTCAGATTAACCTCTGATCGACAACATACGTTGACGGTGTAAGAAAAGAGTTCAGAGAAAGACCAAAGAAATTCCTTCAAACCAATTCGATGTGCATATCACGTACAGAAAGGAGAAAGGCATGGTTGTGGAAAATAGAGTAACTACACAATACTAGTAATTACACACTTACTCTGTGACACAAAAACAAATCTGAGCAAATATTAGACTGTCTGTGCTTTGGCTATTGATGTGGAAAAATCAATATCAGCTCTCTATGCTGCATGAAGTCTCATCTTCACTTGGTTGTGAAAAGATGGTTTGAAGTACTTCAGGACCATAGAGGCAGGTGCTAGCTGCTCCCACACTATCATACTGTGTCCATTTTTGTCCAATCAATAATTCAACATGAGGCTTCAAAGCCTTGTCCCGTTCCTTAGTGATAGAGCGGGGCTCTCCTCGCCTTTTTGCCTCCAGGCGTCTGCTGCAGCCCTAACAGGAGCTGGCAGTTTAGAAAATCCATCGTTAATAGGCTCTGTGTTTGACACAGTTTCTACCCAACCCCAGAGGAAACAGGTCACAACCACAGACTCATGAAGCTACATGATGAAGTTTGGTAAACGCAGCCACTGTGTTAGTAGTTCCTGAGCGACCTTGACTCTTAATAAGTCTACGTGAATCAAGGAAGGTGAGATTATTACAAGTTATTCAGGGCATCTTATATCTTATGAATGTCTTATGATACATAATCAACCTTTTGCATTTGGAGGCTATGTGATAATGCAGTTATTGCCTTGAATGAGAAAGTGGAAAATGATCCCATTATCTCTCTTGCCTTGTTTTATTAGCTAGATTAATATGGCCGGTGTCTGATTGTTGTGAACGATACTTTGTTCAGTTACTAACCTGAGTATGTTTGGATGTGAAAGCCGGTTCATTAGCTGAACTTCTCTCAACATGTTCGCTCTGTTGCTGCTGATCTTGTTCATCTTCAGAGCCATGACTTGGTCTGAGGCTCGATGACGTACCTGTGAAACAGTCAAAACGATGTCACACGTTAACATGCTGTAAATACAAAGTGTTAAATCACAATATTTGAACTATACTTATAGAAACTTAATCTGGCTGGCTACAGAGACAGGGATTGAAAACGTGAGCATTAGTCTATAAATGAAAACTCTTTGTCAGACTTTTCGACCTGGGTCACTTTGTGTGCATGCAGCGAGACACAGAAGAGGAAGTCAGCACATAGCAGAGAAGTGAAATGAGGTCACTGACCACCCATGACTTTTAATGTCAGTCCAAAGCTGCACAATCAATTTTGTATTATTGTGCATTGGGATTTTGGTTTCCACCTTTGTTAGATAACGGGGTCAGCTGGGGTCATGGCATAACGACAGCACTGAAATCCTTCCTAATGACGGAAAGTCTTAGTGGTCCTGTGTAGACGTGCATGGGGGGGGGTGGCAAATACATAAAAAAAACTTTTACCTCCTGTCTGAGTAGGAACAAGCAGCGTTAGAGGGATAAATAAATTATAGGGTCTTAATTTGGAGTAATTCACAGACAGTGGAATTACCTTACCAAAAATAACCAAAGTCCATTTATTTGAGTGAAAAGCCTCCAAAAGAGCAATTAGCACATTTAATCTCTGAACTGAAGCAATGGTTTAAAACCTTTTCTGTTAAAACCTGAGAGTCCCACATGGAACCATTTTTATTATCTGTGTCACCTCAGTCTTTGTAAATAGAAAGATGACCTTCACACTTCAGGTTGCAGACATCCCACAGTGCAGTACATAAATTACCAAGTATTTTAAGTTCTTCTGAACACGCTCATGTATCATGCAAATAGGAAATATCAACCTGCAAACCACAGTGACTGAGCTGCTCAGCTGCAGACTGAGCTACAGACACTTGCTTACTCATTTCCTGACGGCAGAAACACACATTTAGATCACAATGTAGGTGTCAGTAGTTTATAGGCTTCACTGGTGCTCCTGTGGGTGTACAGTGGTTTCCAAAAGGTTTAACTGGTCTCAGAGGTTTGAGCCTTCAGCAGCAACAACACACAAGTCAGACACAATCAAGAGCTCCAGACAAGGAATGGGAATCATACAAAACAAAAATGCAGGACTCAAAATGCGTACGTGGGCGTACCAGACAACTTCTCAACAACAACAATCCCCGTTTCCTGCTCTGGATATACGTGACTTACGTGACTTATATGCCTGCGTTGCCAATTGAAAAGTCGTTCTATCATACGCAACATAGGAAAAGCAACGGAACCACAAGGAGGTTTGGCAATACATGACATCACCCCAAAGTGAAAGGGCAGCATTTCTGTGTGTGTGCTGCAGTTAAGTATGAGAACAACAACAACGTGACCGTTCTAAACCACACCAGACATTGTACATTAGAGGTTTCCATACTGCACATATGCCCTAATAATGTGCTTAGCGTTTGAAAACAAATATGACGACATATGATACACGATAAATAATATATCACTTGACAAAAAGTAATGGCAGGTGACAAATATCACTCGGATAATCCTGCAAACTACTGACACCAAAGAGAGAGTTGTAATGGAAATGATATTCTTCACATACGCCTTCTTCTACTACCCTCTGACCTAGATTGACTAACTGCTGAATTGCTGTGACTGAGCAGAAAATGTGATGAATGTGACTTTACTTCACACACAGAAAGTCACTCCATGTCTAAAGACAGGATACGATAAGCATTAGCTCAGAATCAAATTATATGTGACTCAACCAGCAAGAATAAAACACTGATGTTTCCTCTTTTTAAACTGGAGTAAACCTGTTTAAAATGGCCATTGACTCCTCCAGAGTAGAAACTGAAGAGTTGACTTTGCTCTTTATTAAATGGAAATTACCGACACAATGTCAATCATACACTCTATAAAAGTGTCTCTTTGACAATCTTCCATCACCACCGCCACCAAACACTGGTGATACACTGGTGACACACTGGTGACACACTGGTGACACACTGGTGACACACTGGTGACACACTGGTGAACAGTATCACTTACAGCAGAGGCTAAATCAATATGGATTACATAGGAAGAGTCAGGGAAATATACTGCTGGACAGAATTGCAGGAGAGTAAAATAAAAAAAACTCTTAGTAAAATGACCCCCAATATCTAGAGTATATATAAAAATATAAATGTGTATATATAAGGCTGATGCAGTCTGTTTCTGTTTAGGGAAGCTCCCTGTCTGCTGCTCTCTCCATCTCATACATACGGACACAGAAATCTCTCTGTTCTGTTCAAGTTCAAAGCGAGGGGGCCTGTCTGTAAGAGCCGACAGTCTCCACCACAGGACAGCAGAAACAACAGATGGCCACTCCTCTGAAGGCCTCCTCCCCCACATCCGTCTATCCTCCTCCACAGCCTCCCCCCACTCCTATTCCTCACTCTTCACATCCCCCCATCTGAATTTATTCCTGATCCCCCCTCGTTCTCCTCCTCGCTGTGGCCTCCAACAAACCCTGCCATCCTCAATCCTCATCTTCTCCAGGAGTAGTAGTAGTGGTGGTGTTGTTTCTCTCCCATCTTCCTCTGTTGACAGCCCACTCGTGCATGCTCTGCTCTGGTCTTTTCACCCCTGCTCTTTTCCTAGTTTGCTTGTCCCTACTTGTCCCCTTCATAAGAACTCCTCTACAGCCCCCGTCTGCCCCATCCCTTACATTCAGAAAACTCCTGAAGCCTCCACTCAACCCCCCCATTTTCATCCCTTTCCACCATCAGAAGCTTTTTCTCCTCCTCCTCCTCCTCCTCCTCTTGGCCTCCACCTTTATCACTATCACTGACAAGAGGCTGAGGTGGTAAGGTGGCAGGATTCATGCAGGGAGCTGAGAGATTCTCAGTGCTGCTGCTATTAAATTCCAATGTGAATCAATTAACACTGAGAATGACCTCTTACAGCATCACATTCTTATAATGTGCTAGAATACCTCTATTTAAACCCCTTCACTCCGTCATCAACCAAATATTTGAGCTGAAATGAAGCTGTATGTATTGAACCACGCTGTCAATGTAGATATCAATAATAGAAACTGCTGGGCTGTTGTTTGTTTGTGCTGTTCTGTTCTTTCATCACTCATATGAATAAGCTCCTGTGTTTCCACAGCCCACAATGGGGGTGGGGGGGTGTTTTTTTGACAGCTGGCATACCCAGAGAACAATGGGTGACACTATAATGTAGTATGGGCTTGATATAGCTAATAAAAGTCAATTAATATATAACTTCATCTGCAAACGCATGGACCTTTGATGTCTGCCACCCTCTAACCAGATGCACAACACTCAATAGTAGCTGCCAGACACGATCAACAGCAACATCAATAAGCTCCAGCCCCAACTTAGCCTGAAAGAGAGACACAGTGGAAACTGAATGTCGCACCAGTTCACCAATCCAATCCACTGTTAGCTAAGGTTGTACTGAAAATTCCAAAACGAACAGACAGACTAAAATACTGGAAACTCACATGAAACAAAATATAATCCTGATACAACAAATAATGTGGCATTAAAATGAACCTGGTTTAATGTCAGTCTAAACTTTCAAGGCCAGTATTTTTAGCACTCAGTTTCCATTCATCTATATGAAAACCACAAGCTCTTCACCATCTGTGAGTTCACCCTTTACTTAATAAGAAGTCAGTGGTGTTCACCTACTTACATTTATAGAGAAAGGTTATAAAAAAAAACACACCAAAGCAGATCACAACAAGTTCCAACCATCCAACGTTAATAAAACGCTTTGATTCTATCAAGGTCATGATAATTAATTTCATCCCAGTGCAGCTCTTCTGACTAGAGTCCATCCAACTCCAGTCTGAAGTAGTATATATATTTGTGTGAAAAATGTTATGTTAAATGGAAACATAAATGCAAATATGTCTTCTGTAAAATGCAAAACTTCATATTGGCACAAACATAAAAGCCGATACATCAGTCTGGCTCTAATTACAAATTAAACTGAGCCATGCTAACATTGCACACTGCCATGGTGGCTTTAATAATACAACTACCAACAACGAGATAAAGAAATTTAAATTTCTCTGCTGATGGATGCTGATGAAGAGGGATTAATTTAGCAAAGCCAAATTAATAGCAGTAAATGTGCTTGTGTGACTCCCATTCACATGTCTGCAGGGGGAGGGGAAGTACCAGGGTTAACAACCCCGTATTTAATTGATGTCTTTGAACGTGATCTGAGTCTAACTTGACCTAAAAATGTCCACGACACATTCATGAGTGAAGACCAAGCTCCCTCGAGCCACCGAGCACATCAACTTGACAAGTCAAATCAAACAGAAAAGGACTGGGCATCAGTTGCTTCACTCAAAAATGCCATTTATCTGTGGGAGCCACACTCAACAAGTTCCTCTTATTTCTGGTAATGACCAGTGCACAACATGCACAGCACACAAGCCTCACTTTCCTCATCACCAAGGGGAAAAAGCAATCGATCCTGTAGCTAAATGAGTCTGTCTGATCTATACACATAGAGCCATTGAAACAGGCAGAAGAGGAAGTCAAGTCAAAGGCAGCCCTGAGCACAGCCCTCAAAGAAAGGAGAAAAAAGGATAAGGGGAAATAAGAGAACAAGTAATAACTGATCTCAACCCCACCTTGAAGACATCAGAGAAGAATCCGGAGCCAATCCACTCACAGGTGAAGTCATCAAGGCGTGTGAGACAGGAGAAGGCGCTGATCAGAGCCCTGTAGGACGATGGCCACACCCTGCCCACCTGCAGAAGATATGAACAGACTGGTGAAAACAGGTCAAATGGGTGATTTATCTGACTGAGTCCTCGGCTATAATTTGCTTGTTTGCGTGGGAAAATGAGATGAAAGCCACATTATCTGTCTGCCGCCAAGTGGGACAAGAACAAAATATAAAAGAGTGATTTAAACCAGGATACGTAAGATGTTCTCAGTCTCTACTCTTCACAGACAGAAATAAACACAGAGTGAAACAAGTACATGCAGGGAGACCCAAACACACTGAGCTAAAAGGGAGCTACATTCATTTTTGTGTCGTAAGGCAACTCAGCGATCCTGTGGGAACACAGATTCCAGTATGTGTCAATACCAAAACAGACAAATCCCTTGTTGAACCATCCCTGTTCACTGGTAAATTTATGCTATTATTGGCACAGAAGATCCACAGATGAAAAGCAAATGAGTAAAATGGTTGATGGAAGCAACATGAATAACATGAACCATAAACTAACTGTATCGTATGTTAATTTAAACGTGTCTCCTGATTGTCAAAAAGAACCGGCCCATGCAGACTGGAACAGACTCAGTCCAACGTGGCCTGTTCAATTAAAATCATTATCCTAAGTGTGTATCAGAATTCTTCTTCAAACAAATGTAATCCATTATCAATACTTGGCTGAACTCCTTAAACCTGCATAAACCCAGTATAATGTAATGTATGCCCTGCACCAGTGAAATGAAATGTGTAAAAAACAAGGACTGACCTGAGGAGACGGGCCCATGCCCATCTCACAGACCCCTGCCCCTCCGACACTGTCCCTGTCCTCGGTGAGGCGTTCAGGTCGTGTTGGGAACCCAGCGATGGAATTGCGTTTATTCCGGTCCATGGTGATGTAACGGATGGTGATACCAGTGAGGGTAATATGAGCCTTCCTCTGTAATGTACCCACATGACAAGAGGACTGGGTTGCTTTAATGGTGCCGAGGATTCCACGGCAGCACAGGATCTACTCAGTTTGTGTCCTGGGAGGAAATATGTCACACACATAGACTTCGGCTTGGGATTTTGTTTTAGGGCACCCCCCGGTGACAAACTCGGGCTGGGTCCAAGATGATTCCTACTGGTCCAGTTCCTCACTGCTTGTAACTGAAGAGTCCACTGGGATGAGAGGGACTTCACATGTTTGACAGATGTATACAAAGTCCTTGGAGACCTGGAGAAAATGAAAAAAGGGTTTTCATTAATTTGAGTCAATGTAAAGTGGCAGTGTTGGATGTTGTTATGCCACACACCCAGAATAAAAGAAACAAAAGCTGCCACGCTGCTCTCTCATGAAAGGTTAAGATATTTAAAACTGTTGTTGTAGACTGGGTCTTGCATTAGGATGGATATGACAATTGCTCAACAGGGCCAAATATAATGGCTGTAATAAGGGCTGATTGTCCAATTATGGGAGATTAGCCAAGGAATAGCTCAGGTCCCGGACCTTTCTGCCATTCAAAACAAATTCAGCAGAGTACAAAGGGGAACAGGAAAGGAAGTCTGTGGCTAAAGGTCTGGTAAACAATGTGGCTTTCATATCCAACGTTTAAGAATATTTGAGGTCGGAGGGAAATCATTTTGACTGATGTAACATGTCGAGTCTGGTTATAAATATTTATTTTCAAATACTCCAGAGAGAGAGACAGAAAAGTAGATTAAACTAGACTTGACAAACATTTATTCCTACGATACGAACAGAAAATCTCCCGACAACGATCAACGAACGGCTTATGAAGAACAGTGTATGTGATTAATTAATCAACTAATTGCCCCCTAGGACTAAGCATCTACATAACAGAATAGAATAATAGATGATGCAGACCGAGTGAAGCGAGATGACATTTTACAAAGTAAAACCCAGACGACCAGCAGGTAGTAAAGACAACTGCATGAATAATACATATCTATAAAGCAGAGTTCACGCTATACTGCTTTTAAAACTACAAAACCTTTCATCGTGTACTTGTGTTGATTTCTGTCCACACACAGCATCAATCTATTTCACTCATATTTATCAGATTATAACTGCAACAGTTAAGTTGAATGTGCTCCCGTAAAATGAGAAGGATTTGTGGCAAAAAGTGAGAAAGGTGCTGATTTAAGATGAATAAATCAAAGAGGTCCATTTTAACCCCGAAGTAGAGAATAACAAATGTCCAAGTCTGGCCCAGATGTGGGCTGATAAGATCAGATCCTAAAAACAACATTGAGATGACACAGCCAGATTCTGCTTTGGTTCCAGTCAGCATAACATGACAGACACTTGTTACAAGTTACTGTAGATCTCCTGGACAACTTCTGAGATCATTCTCTGTCCCGGCAACATCCTTAAAAGGCTTTTTATCCTCCTCTTGCTTTTTTCTCTCCAATGACACTTCATTTTTCTGCTTTGCTGAAATGGTACGGCAAAGCTGAAAGTGCCTGTGCCAAGAATAATACAAGCCACAAGTACCAGGCCAAAGCTTTCCTATCTAATTTAAGTTGCTTTTCCGATCCAAGAGCGGGAACAGAGACAAGCTTTTCATCTTCGTATTTGTATCTGAGTTGACGAGAAGAGGTCAGCATGTAAAATTCACCCTTGATTCAACACTACAAGCTTCAGTACCCACACACCCACAACAGTGGTCCCAGCAGCTGATGCTGACTAAACACAAACATCCCACACTTGAATTTCAGTCATGCAAATGCTAAGAAACTGCGTTATTCTACTAACTGTGGGTGGCTTCGTTGCGGAAAGATCCTCCCAGTCTAAAGCAGCACGCTGACCACCGAAAAGAATTTTACACCCACTTGTGCAGTAAACATGAATCACAAGGAACTTTGGCCACACACTGTATAAAAAACACAGTCCTGTAATACTCTGCAGCATGTTGATCCTACTTTAACTTTGCTCGTGGAAATCTGGATTTAGATAAGATAAGAAAAGCTACGAAAGTTCGTTGCTATACATTTGTGTCCAAACCATACCGTGTTGCCTACACATCCAAAGGGGCCTGTGTTTAAACCACCGCACTAAAGAGGCTATGCTTGGAAAAGGGGTGGAAATTATTTTTAGTTTTTTTAAAAGGCGGCCCTTTTTTCTGGGGTCTGTAAAATGTGGTTTGTTGCTACTCCAAAACAGATGGGACATCTCTGAAGCAGCTTCAGGCCAAATGTTTTAACAGTAGTTTGGGGGCCTGAACACTATCCAGCTGTGTCCCAGTGGATTACAGGCTAATAGAGGACGTCGGCAATAAATCTAAGCTTAAAGTGATGTTATAATGACAAGTCCAGTGTGTCTCTGAAGTGCAAGAGGTATTGAATGACAAATGTGTTTGAGAGTCAATGATTTGTTCGTGTGAGGATGTACACAATGAGGGACCGACACAGATCTATTCTGGGTATTTTTAAATATACAGTGTGTGTTTATAAGTCACATTTAAAAAGCTCAAAACCATAATCAGGACACATTCCTGCAGTTTAAATCATCTATTAAGACTTTCCTCCTGTCAGCTCGCCAAGTATCAGAGCAAGGTCACGTTCAATAAAAAAAAAAAAAAAAAGGAATCGCAGCATCTTATCTGACCAGAAAATCATAAACCTGGTGAACTGCCATGATATGTGAGCCTCTGCATACCTGTCATTCTTCAAGGGTTTAAACAAGTAATGAGCGAGTCCGTGGGGGCCGTGGAAAGGAAAACTGGAAACCCACGGACAGCTAATGAGTCAGTGGAGCTTCACAACAGTCGTGTTAAGTGGAGGTGGTTTGGTGAAGAGCTGGAGGTGAGGAGCTAACCCAGAAGAAGCAGCAGCAGCAGCAGCAACCAGTGTTAGCTTTCGGGGGGGGGGGTTAAAGTTTAGCCGACTTACCTGGTGTGGTTCCCGGGAGATGGAGCTCCATGGCTTCGGCTCCACGGAACAAAACAACGACCCGAGAAGCAGAACGCTAACACGGCAACAACAACAACAACACAAAACAACAACAACAACAAACTTAAGTCACGCAGTTAGCTCGGTGGCTAAAGTTGTTTTGCTAGTCTGTCAACACACAACTCGGGCTAACGTCCACGGAAGGTTCCGAGAAGTTTTCAGTCGCGACGGTTTTGGGGGGTGAAAAAGGAAAAAGTCCACATTGGTGAGAAGAGCCCGGATCCTCGGGGTGAAGCTCGGGGTGTGCGTTCGAGTCCCCCTCGTGTCCCCGGAGGAGTAAAGTCCGGTGTTCGCTGCCCTCTCTGCCCCGGGTTCGTGTTTCTGTTTGACAGCTCCTCCGTCGCCCCTCCGCTACTGCCCGCTGACCCCGCCCCACGTTTTGAGCGACGCGACAGCTGGACCAATGAGCGCGCAGCTTCCTGAGGGACCTGCTCGGGGAACCGTTTTTTTTTTTAACAAAATAAAAACACACGTGCGAAATAGATGTAAATGCACTTATTTCTACACGATTTGTTTCGTATGAAGGTCACTGTAGCCTTTGACGACTGAAACACAGGAACATGAGGTCATTTGGGACCTTTGACCTCCAGGCACCGGAATCTAATCAGTTCATCTTTGAGTCCAAGTGAAAGTTTGCACCGAATTTGAAGACATTCCCTCAAACTGATCTGAAGATATCACGTTCAAGAAAAACATAAACATATCTCCTTAAACCGCCGTGACCTTTGACCTTTGACTATCAAGGAGAGGTCATTCTTGAGTCCAAGTGAATGTTGAGTCCATTTCCAAATGTCCAAATGTCTTGATGGCTTTCCAGAGATATCACCTTCACAAGTCCATGTGAATATTTGTGACTAATTTGAGGAAATTCCGTTGAGGCATTCTTGAGATATGGCGTCCACAGGAATGGGACATATAGACAACCACTGTCGCCAGCACGGACAGATTCCAAAACCCGTCCTCTGTGATTTTCTATCTGATTTTCCTAAAATCCCCAAACAACTAATTATTTAACAAATATTACTTTGTTGTGAATTTCCGTTCAAATGAGAGATACAGCAGATAGTTCAGAAAGAGAGAACAGAGATAATTAAATCAACAATATTGATTTTAAATTTGTTCCAAAGATCTAATTCAAGGTTGTTTATAAGGCACTTCTACAAAAGCTGTTCAAAGTGAATTTTCAGGACAGTCACGTAAGTGAAGCAAAGTAGAGACAAGCACCAGAAACAATGCAAACAGACAAAGTAAATACAACAATAATATTAGGATGCTAATAAATTGCATTATGAGGACACAAAACTGACAACAGTTTTTAAATGGGCTACTGAATAAACTGTTGTCTGAGTAATATTCTGATATTTATCACTCAATTGTGTCATGTGGATAAAGCTTAAATTAACAATCATACACTAACACTAATGTGTTTCTGTTAGTTGTAACCAGTCACTACTGCTGTTGTCAGAGCATCATTCCAGGCATTACAGTGTACTAAATTAAATCAGTTGCATACAGTTAATATTTAAAGTCAGATACAAAGTGTTTGATAAATTATCAAAGACACTTAACGACAGTGCAGCACCATAGATTAAATAGATGTAATTCATCAGGACCTTTCCTCCCAGTGGACCCCAGCTTTTATAATGGAAATACAGCATCATCTAGTGGACAAAATGGAAAAGCACTGCTACGCACACACAACCCATGGTTCTTTGTTCTTTCTTAACGTTGTCTGAAAATTATATTTTATTAACATTCATGGGGAATAATCTTAATTTCTTTATTTATGAAGACATTTATCTTTGAGAGGAAGAATATGACTCTCAAAAGCTGAAGCTAAAAAATATAATTGATTAATTTGTGAGAAAAACTTTTAAAAAATGAAAAAGGTTGTTTAATGAAATAGTCAAATGTAATAATAATAATAAATATAAAGAAATAAAATTAAAGGCAAATCCTTCTCACTTGTTGACAGATGTGGGAGTACACGTGCAGACCTAAGCATGCGCACTGTGGATATGTGAAAAGAAACAAAAAAAGGACACGTGTCCATCAAGTTATTATTTTTAATACTTTTTCATAAAGCGAAGGTGAATTTTTTTTAATTTACTTCAGTTTCGTCCTCTCGCGAACACCGTACATTCCCTGTCACGTGACCACGCCCCATTTCCTGTTGCTATTGTGTTTCACTTCCATGTTTTTCTCCTGTAACATTGACGCTGATGTAAAGTGTGACAGTCGCGTCGCTTCCCACCGACTTATAAAGTTACTTTGACCGCGTCCCCCCCCTCCCTCCCTCCCTCCCCCCCCCCGGTCCGGTCCGGTCCGGTCCGGTCCTCGTCGCCACAGCCGGCAGAGGCGTCTCAGCGCTGCGGGGGAACCATGGCCCACTGTGCGGCTTTCCAGAGCAAGTTAACCTCGGTCATGGAGCAGCTAGCTCAGGCGGCCGTGCTGGAGATCAGCCGCCTGTGGGAGGACGGGTTCGCCCTCGTCCAGGTCGAGCTGCGCCGGAGACAGAGCGAAATCGAAGCCCTGAACAAAAAGTTGATGCTGATGGAAAACGAGCGACTGACTGTGTTGACTCAGACCACAAATATGTCCTCCTCCTCCTCCTCCTCCTCCTCTTCGTCCTCCTCCTCCTCCTCAGCATCTTCTTCTTCTTCTTCTTCCAGGAGAGAGCAGCACAACAGACTGCTGCTGCCCGCAGGTGAAGGTAAGGACGACCGGGAATTAGAAAAGTAAATGTTGGAAAACTTTACTGCAACTTCCCCCATCCAGTATTTATAAGTAGTATTTTGTCTATGTTTTTATACATGCGTGAAACTACATTATAGTGTGATTTATGAATTATCTAGATTTAAAAACATGCATTTTTTTTTTAGAAACTTATTTTGACTATAAAATCTGATATTATTTGTATATGAAAAATACTGTGTTGCTTTGAAATCTTCAAATATCACAAATTCAAAGCAGAAACATTCTACAACTTCTTCTCAATTTAAATACTGATTTGAGTCTTTGGAGATTACACGTTACTATCTGCATTATTAGTGCTTAAGTCAAAATAGTCTATATTTTAATCTTTTCAAGGGAACTGTCGAGATGAATAAAAATGCTTTTGTTGTTTCAGGCCCTATTGCAGATTCAGTCCAGGCCTTGTGTCCTGATCCGGTTGTCAGAGAGAAGGCCGACACCTCCGCTAATCACACGCCACCGCCACCGCCACCGCCACCAGCCGCTCAGACAGAGGAGATGCAGTGTGAGCAGCACAGGCCTTACCTCTGTCAAACGGACGACATGGACGACGAGGACTTGATCGTCAAGCTGGAGGATGAGGACGATGTCCAGATTGTGGAACAGATAGTGGACTCTGATCACAGCGTTAGCGACGGAGCCGGTCACCACGAGAGGGATCCCAACCCCCAACCTGCCGAGGTCCTGGAAGAGCCAGAGAGCCAGCAGTGGACGTCTGTGACAGTGGCCGACAGCGACTCTGCCGAGGACTCGGACTGCCTCTTTGAACCGAAGCAGCTCTCGCAAAATCTGGACTCGGAAATCCTGCTCATTCAGAATGCCTTGGACATCTTTGATAACTCAGCGGAGACGGCGTATTCGGACAGGTTCATGAGGGATAATGGACAAGGTGCATCGAGCAAATCGAGGGCTCCTCTGACTTTTAGCCAACCTCAGCTCAGTCAACCTCGAGAAGCAATAAATCTCCCGGAAAGAGGCGTGTCCATCAGATTCCTCTCAGAGAAACAACAACAAACTAAACACGTGTCGACTTTTAACTCCGACAGCCGGTTGTTCCTCTTAAATGACCCAGAGTTCCATAAAACTATGGCGAGTCGCCGCATTAAGGAGAAATGGTTCATCTGCCCGTTCTGCGGCAAGAGCTTCGACCGCATCAGCCACCTGGAGATTCACCAGCGGATTCACACGGGAGAGAAACCGTACACGTGTGATATATGCGGCAAGTGTTTTTCTCAGAGGAGCAACCTTCGCACTCATCAGCGGACTCACAAAGAAACTTTATCCCAAAATGCAATTTGATTCGATGTGTTTTGAAAAAGATTTGAAAAAACGTGGCATTTCTGTCTAGATGAATTAACAAATTATCTTTATATTTTGATATTACTGAAAGGTAATGTAGCTGACTGATATTACTGTGCACTCACTTAAAAAAAAGTTAAGTTGTAACCTAACCTTTGTTATTTTTAAACTCAAGTGAGTATGCAGATTTCTAAAAACACGCAGGGGTCTCCAGCTGAGCATTTTGACATCTTAAAGGTCCAGTGTGCAGGATTTCAGGGGCTCTATCTGCAGATATACACTTTAATATTTATAAGGTTTGCCTTAGTATATAAGCATCTGGAACTATTGCTGTGTTTTGGGTATCTAAGGATTGTGTGTATGTATATATATATATATATATATATATATATATATATATATATATATATATATATATATATATATATATATATATATATATATACACACACATATATAAGGAGTGGGTGTGCCGTGTTGCTCTGCCGTCTTTCTATCAATCCCTGGCTATTGAGAGGACCTTTATTTTTCTTGAAGGCCACCTTACAAGCCGGGAAAGGGAGCGTCAGACAAAGGGTGTTGAACTGGTTGCAGTCTGGATCATTAGATGCCACTAAATCCTACACACAGACCGTTTTAAGGTTATAGTAAATGACACAATATGTTATTTAATATCTGGCCGATTGAAATGAGTCACTGTGGCTCAGAAAACCGTTCTCGACAACTAATTTACCTTCGATTGAATGTAAATTTGAATTTGCGACTCGTCTCAAAGCCAGAAAACAACCAGAAGACATTCAGAATTGAGCCGTTTGTCATGAGGTCACAGCATCTGTGGGAAAATGATGTCATACTGGATTGTCAAGAGTGGCTAACGTTAGCAGCACCAGCAGCCTTCTGTCCATTTAACAGAGTTGTACTCTGTTGTTGTTATTATTTCTGGTGCTGACTAGCAGAGGTAGCCTGGTTTAATCACTAAGTCGACTTATAGTGCTCACCCCTAGATCAGAAGGCCTTGGACAGCAAAACTCTGTATGTTAGAGCACATACTCCGATGTCTCTGTCATTATAGTTTTCTCATTCACTTTCAATTGCCTGGGAAATACATCAGTTTGCTTTTTTGATACCACTTCATGCTACTTTACTGTCTGTACGGTAAATATGAAGCTTGAGTCGGCAGCTGTTTGGCTTAGTTTAGCATCAGTCTACCAACACCTGTGAAGCCCACTACCCTTCTATTCACCGTACAGACACAGGTTGTACTGAAATGATCTTAACCCTTGGCAAGAAAGCAAATTGACGTATTAAACTATTCCTCTACTACAGAGGTTCAGTAACATTACTGAAGTCATCACGCCACTCGGTGAGAATCCACTTTTTTCTACTTGTATCCAGTTATTTCAGTTCTTACGGAGCCGATGAGGTTCGAGGAAACACTACAATCTAATACAGCCGCTGCGATGCCCTTTATCCTCCAACACAAGGTGAAATAAGCTTAATTGTCCCAGGTTTTACTAAATAACCATGACTTTGTTTTTAAAATTGCATATGCTGTACTTTTATGAATAAACATTTCAACATTTACACATCAGGTTTTTTGTCTTTTCACTTTCATAGAAAACACTGGATGGATATAAAACATGTTCGTCTCCTGCAGGTTTCGTCCGTTTCCTCATTTGCCAGTTTCTTTTTCATGTCCATGTCCTGGTCCTCGGGGTAAAAGGCTTTTTTGGCCTTTCTCTTGTTGCAGGTAACAATATTGTAAACGCACAATAGCTCTTTGTCTCTCCCTCATATTTATAATACACACATATACAAATACACACGCTAACTTGTCGTCCACAGGTGAATCCAAGCGGAAAATATCATGGTTCTGAGAACAATTCACTGTCACTCGACCAAAGCTTAGGAACTGTCTTTGTCCACATTGTCCTGCCTGAATGTTTTCAATGTAAACTGACAGGACTCCAAGTAAACACTGTGTAACAGGAACCACGATTCCTTGTGTTTTAAAGGAGGTGAGGTTGTTTAAATGTCATTGAGGTGAGTGTAAAGTTAAAATCTCCACCTTCTCTATTTCTTCAAAATAATTACAATTCTTACAAACTTCCACATTAGTTCCCGATGGTTGAACGACTGCGTGTCGATCATCATCACTATCCCCTCATTGTCTGCGATTTCTCCACTATTCCGTATCTTAAAAAGTTATTATAACATTACAATAAATGAATCAAATCTGACAGCACCAGAGGCAAAGTATTATCAGTATTTGAGTGGTGCCTGGGGGAAAACACACCTCTGCTGTCTGTGTGTACAAAACAAACATGTGATTACAAAGACATACGATTGTTGTCCATGCAGGAATGCAGACAGACGCTGTCTCGTCACATGGGGAGAGTCTGTGGTCTAGATAATCTGTCCTTTGGGGTGCAGCAGGATGGCGTTGGAGTGTGGTCTGGGTCTGAGGACTCCATTACTGAAGTAGAAGTGATTGGTGAGCGCCTCTGAGATCTGGTAGGAGCTGCTGCCGTCGTCGTCATCCTCGCGCCCCTCCTCTACCGACTGCGTGGGAGCCCAGTCCTCCACACGTGGCGAGCCTCCCTCCCCGAGGTCCGGCTCTCTGGGCCCTTCTTCCTGCTGGACCTTCAGGGGAACAAGGGATGAGGGAAGACCAGAGTCCTGTGAGAAAAAGCACATTAGGTTGTGATGCATTTACAGTTTTTACTTCTCAGTCCCTCTTGATGTACTATTTGTTCATGAATGAAATAAAAGCTCATAACTTGAAAGTGGGACCTGAGAAATAATTTGTGATAATAAACAAACATAAAACAGCTGATGAAATGTGGACGTCTGTATCTACAGTGTCACGGGGTGTGTTAGTTTTTGTTTGTCCTTCTTTAATCTGTCTCCGTGACAACGCAAATAAAACACGACACCGTGTGACACATTACAAATAAAACACGTCAACACTGATCTCACAAACATACCAGCGACATGTTACTGCTCTTCAGGAACGACTCCACCCTCCTCCTGCGCTCCTCCTTCTCTCCGTCCATCTCCGTTTGCCTCAGGCTCTCCCTGCCGTCGTGCCAGATGACCGGACGTCCCAGCTCGTCCAGCTCCACTCCTCCCGGAGGACTCCACTTCCCGCCCAGCGTGGACTGGCTGCCTTTGTAGATGGGACGCTCCTGCAGGCGGCGAGAAGACAGTCACAACACTGACAACAACTGTGTCCAAGGACTCCTCTAAACAAAAACTATGCTCCACTACTAAAGTGTATTATTAAATGCATTATTGTTATTATTCCCTTTGAGAAACTCACCAGGGACATTTGGCTGTTCTTCGCCCTGCTGTCGACTCTGAGCAGGGCGTAATCTTCAGGCTGGAATATTTAAAGAAAGTGAAAGATGGTTAGTGAACATGAACACAAAAAGATGATCAGTATGAGTTTATGAACTCTGCACGATATGTGTTTGAAGCCGCGGCAGCCTGCAATCATCGGCCTCCACGGCAGACGTAGCTGCTGACTTGCCAGCGGATCCACCCCGGCCACGCCTGGCCATTGGTGGGTGTGTCGACACCCTGCAGGTTATTGTTCTCTCTTAGTATTTTTTACCTGCACTCTGGGGTCACTGCTCACGGAGTTCAGTCTCCTGAAAGAGGTTTGTCTGGAGAGGCTGTTAATTTCGTCCCTGGGGGAAAAGAGAGAACACATGGGTCACTATGTGTAAATAGCTAAAATACAGTTTATACAATCACAATTAAGTTCTTATCACAGTTAACACTATAAATAAAAAGCCTGTTCTCGTGTGTCCGCTCACGTTTTCTCAGTGAGCTGCCTCTCAAGCTTTCTGTTTCTGTGGCGATGGTAGCGGTTGACGAGCAGGACGACAAGGATCAGGACCATGACCAGGGCGGCGGCCGAGGACCCGAGGACGATCAGGAGGAAGTTCTCGTCATTGGTGATGCCCTTACGCTGAGATGTCCCTGAAATGAAAATGATGAGGACTAAATGTACTTTCATGCAGCAGTTGTACTCCTTATTGAGTTAACGTTTGTTTACACCCTCAATCCATCACAAGGGGGCAGCAAATCTACACAAATAAAAATGAGAACATGCTCAGGATTTAGTTTTAGTTTAAATCTCAACTTGTGGTTTCGATCTTCTCTAATTCTCTCCTTCTAAAATACCAATAAAACAAAAACCTCCCCCTCATTTTAATCCTGTGTGGTCTCAATGATAACAAGGCTGAGGGCCTGTGGGATTCACCTGCTACCAGTCACTGAATACTCTGCTTTTCCTGCTCCTGCAATGTTCTTGGCCACACACTCGTAGACCCCGCTGTCATTCGACGCGGAGGGTCCGCCCGAAGACGAGTTTTCCTCCAACCACGGACACCCCATCTGGCAGAGCTCCTCCCCTCCTGTGGGCAATCACAGAAATCAGAAAAGTCATCACCACTTCACAAAAACAGAAACCTGTGACTCACTGGTGACAAAGAAAAACAATAGCTGTGACTTTAGTAACCTGCCTTCCACTTAAAGGAAATTAATATCTGATGGCATCTGCTCTTAAGCAACAGCCCCTCTAACGCAACAAGTGGTTTGCACGACAGAGGAATAAGAGCTGCAGAGGATCAGGGTCACCGCACGGTGTAACCACCAATTTGCACCTGAACCAAAACCTGCTGGGCTTACAACCGGAGCCCATTGATCTGAATAGACAGGGTAAATACTAGGTTTGGGGGATTTGAGTCCCGAGTGCCACACTGTGCGTCCGAAGACATGGCAGGCCACATAATGGAGAGGCAGTTTCTGATCAGTCCCTCCGAGAGGGCTCATGTTGCCTCTGGTTTCACCGAAGCTGCAGCAGCTATTTAACTGCTGCTTTAGCCCCTTGAACAGGAGCCAGCTCACATTTCTTTTCTCTAAAACCCCACCTAGCTTCTCTAACCGGCCTTCTATACCAGAGTCCCAGGTGGAGATTGCATCTGACACCGAGGAGATGGTAGAAAGTGATACAGATGGAAATAAGCAGCACGACTTTAGCAGCCAGAAGAGATTGCAATCTGTCCGCTCTCTGACTGAAAGTGTAATTTCAGCAGCAAACGAAAAAACGATTATCGAAAAGAGTTTATAATGGTGCTAATGACTGAGCTTAAGAGGAGCTGGGAGGACGTGTAGCTGTCACGTCTCTGTCTTTACGCTACGTTAACCTTCAGTTGCCTGTAGCTGTTTTTTTGATCGACAGGTATGATGAGCAGTATCAATCTTCTCTTCTTACTCTTGGCAAGAAAGACAATGAAAGCATTTCTCTACATGTCAAATTCTTGCTTTAGTTTTTTGCAAAAATGTCCCCTCAAGTTTAAAGGTGAATAAAATGTATTTTTTGCTTTAATTGACGAATATTCATTGTATTTTAAAATGCTGCTGTTGGTTTGTGAGGCACTGAATGATTTAGGGCCAAAATACATCAGATCTACTTTTGGGACGAGTCCTTCTGTCTTTCTTGCCCCAGAGAGAAAGAACATGGAGAGAGGCAGCATCCAGCTTTTACTAAATCTCAGAGAACTGATGATCCTCTGCAAATCTAAGTTCCTTCAAATCAAATAATTTGATGCCGCTGTAACGTTTAATCCTGAATAATCGTGATATTTCAGCATCGTCTCCAGGCTGAAATATCCTTCACTCAGCACACAACATTCGATCATTGTGTGCACAGTCGTATCTGTAATGGCTGGTGCAGTGTCTCTAATTAAAGTGCAGACCCTGTGTTTTACCAGGCATTACAGTGATATTTAAAGCATGGCACTATGATTAAGAGCTTAACGTGCGTCTCCTGCTCTTCCTCGCGCCGCTTCGCTCCCTCCCTCGTGTGAAAAACGTCTCTTTCCCTCTTTTTACAATTTGGAGTTGCGCAACGCGACACCAGCTTTTATTCTGCACTGAATTGAGCGAGAGAGAGAGAGAGAGAGAGAGAGAGAGAGAGAGAGAGAGAGAGAGAGAGAGAGAGAGAGAGAGAGAGAGAGAGAGAGAGAGAGAGAGAGAGAGAGAGAGAGAGAGAGAGAGAGAGAGAGAGAGAGGCCCTCCTTTAGACTCATGCACACTTCTTTGTTGTTCTCGGGTGTCTCGCCTACGTGTATGCGTGTTGGCATAAGTGGCTTATGCATGTTTTTCCGTCACATTCCAGTGCCATGTAAAGAGCAGCACAGATAGTATTACACTGGGGGGAATTAGCATGTAATTGTCACAGTCTTGCTGGCGGCCAGACCGGGTTAAACCAGAGATACGGTTATGTACAGTGAGAGCATCACGCAGGCGGAGGACGGTACCGTGTCCAGGTGAAGTTCTGAGGTTTGGGGTTTCCTCCGCTGTCACACACCAGCTCAGCGTTCTCCAAACCCACGAACCAGTCTCCGGAGACACTGGTGATGGCGGCATCTGGGGGGTCTGACACAGAGACACACAGATTTTCCTTTTCAATATATGTAATGGAAAATTCCACTGATCAATGTCTTACTACTGTTTTGACTGTTTTCTGTGCACTGATACAACATCAATGTCTTCCACCTCCTGTTGAAATGTATTTGTGCAACTGTTTGCTGGATTTGATTCCTCTTTCTGTAATAGTGATGCCAGACCACAGACGGTCCGGTCTGCTGTCTGTTCTGTTTCCCATTTATCACATTGTATAAAAACCTTCCTTTTTAACTTTCTTGTTGTTGCACTCTGAGCCATGTTGCTGGCTGTGTAACCCTCTGCAGAGCTAATAATTAAAACTCTAAAAGGCAACTCCGGTCTGAGAAACTCATTATTTCAAATCTCATGATAAATTTCCACGACATATATTTCCAAAAAATGGTTTGTCTCATTTGTATAATTCTGCAACATAGCAAAATATGAAAGTAGAAAGTCACTCAGTAGAGCACATGCAGTCCCTTAGATATAAAACCACATTTAAATTGACTAGATCTGGATTTATATTTGGATCTGCACCAAGTTGCACATGGATTATTCTCAGAGAATTCAAGGAAAGTGTTGAAAAGCTTCCCACCTCATAAACAAAGTGGAAAAATAAATCCTGTATTCATATCTGCAAACAGGTTCTTCTTCCATAGAAATCAGTTGGGTAGTTTCTAACTAATAAACACACCCAGAGGAGAACACAACCTCCTTGGCAGAGGGAATAAGTGAAGGTCTCTGAGGAGCTTCCCAATGCACACTTTGTTATTCTAGTGATAATTACATTTCTATAATGTCTGAGCTGAATGCATGTGGCAGACAGCGGCAGAGCGTCTAGATCTGAATGTGGTATCACATGCTGTCGGCAGGCTTCCTCTCGCACACGCCACTTTCCTTCCTGCACACAAAATGTAATGTGTTGCTGTCTGAGTGACTCCAGGTCGATCAGGGGAATTAAACTTGTTTCAGATATAGTATCAGCAAAAGCCTCCGTATGTGGGGGGGCGCCCGTGCTACCAGGTGAGCTAAGATAAAGAAAAATCGAATTTACTCTTTAACAACAACCTCTTCCAGGGATGTCAGATCACTTCAAATTAAAAAGGCTTGAAATCAGAAGTCACTGGCGAGAGTGAAGTTATCAAATGTCTCCGGGAGTCGCTGAGACGTCCGGTGTTTTGGGACAAAGAGCAGTTGTTGAGCAGAGAAGTTCAGGTGGCTTCGTATTACTTAAACACTTTTAGTGAGGGATCCAAACGGCCAATATTGTCTAATGTTCAGTCTGGTGTCTCCCTTTTATCTTCACCGACAGAAGGTGAAGCTGAACAAATATCCCTCACCGGGGATCCGGAGGGGAAAATATCTCATTGGTTGACTCTACTGGGAAGAACTGAACACACAGTTCCCTGTGGCCTGAGTCCATAATTAATACTCAACACTGGAAAAGACGATGAATTCCAAAACATTGCATTCCTTTGTATTTTTGCCATATTTTGATCTGAATGCACCCATTTATTTTTTCCCACAAACATTCTTACAGCTAAAGCAGAGATGTAGGTGATAACATTCACGGTAACGATACATTTAGTGTCGGCGTTTCTCTTGATGTTGATTCCAACTCACTGACACACCTAATGAAACACAGTCATTAATGTGATTAGCTCCACGTGTACTTTGGCTGCCGTGAGAATCGAGTGTTGGAACAGTAGCATATTAACGTGTGACTGGAAAGTAAAGTAGTAACTTCAGGTGATGAACGGAAACATTCGAATACCAGGACAGGGAGGGAACGTGACAGATAGAAAGAATTTATCATGATAAGTAAAAAAATATATATAATGATTCAGCTGAGCTGTGTTCTGCAGACTGGGGAAACGGCAGCTGTAAAAAAAAATTGTGTTTAAACTTTGTTCTACACGTAGAGCAAAACACTTGATGTGGCTAATTTCCCACAATGCAGTGCACAAAGGAACTAAAGGATGTAGGTGTGGTTTCAAAAGAAAAAAAAGTTTAAACTGCAGGTGGTGGTGAGACAGCTCTAGGAAGTATTTTCTATCTATCTATCTATCTATCTATCTATCTATCTGTCTATCTATCTATCCATCTATCTATCTATCTATCTATCTATCCATCTGTCTATCTATCTATCTATCTATCTATCTATCTATCTATCTATCCATCTATCTATCTATCTATCCATCCATCCATCCATCTATTCTATCTATCTATCTATCCATCCATCCATCTATCTATCTATCTATCCATCAATCATCTATCTATCTATCCATCCATCAATCATCTATCTATCTATCCATCCATCCATCTATCTATCTATCTATCTATCCATCTATCCATCTATCTATACATCCATCCATCTATCTATCCATCCATCCATCTATCCATCCATCCATCTATCTATCTATCCATCTATCCATCCATCCATCTATCCATCTATCTATCTATCCATCCATCTATCTATCTATCCATCCATCTATCCATCCATCTATCCATCCATCCATCCATCTATCCATCTATCCATCTATCTATCTATCCATCCATCTTGTTTAGTATTCTGAGATATATATTTTTTTCCAAACCAACATGGGCCTAATGAGGTTGAATTATAACATGTATCATATTGTATCTTATCTCTCAAGTATTGTATTGTATCATATCATGTTGTACTGTGCCATCATCATCATCATCATCATCATCATCATCGTCGTCGATGTACACCACTCGTACTCACACTGAACCTCCAGGAGGTTTGAGATCCTGCGGGGCCCGTTCAGAGCCGGGTGCCACACCAAGCAGTCCAGCTTTTTGCCGTTCATGCTGCGCAGCGGGTGCAGGGAGAAGTAGCTGGACACGGACCCGCCCTCGCTGGTGCGGTTCTGGGACTGGCCCGGCAGGTCGGTGTCCCAGGAGAGACGTGGAGGCGGGCGGCCCACCGCTCGGCAAGAGGCTGCCACGCGGTACGAATCCCCCTCCACCAGGATGACAGGGTCCAGGGTGGAGATGGGTAAAACTGAGAGAAGAGGGGGAACATGGAGACTTTAGGATTTCAGGTGCATTTACTTACAGCTTGTACTTTCTTTGATGAATCAAAAATATATTTTCTGTTTCAGTGACTTGAAACTGAAACATGCAGTTTATTGGTCTTTCAGGAAAGTTGCACATGAATATGTGTTAAATATGTACAGAATAAGCCTTATAATAAGTATTATTATTAAGTAGTATTAATTATTAGAAATGATAAGTTGAACATGTACCTGTAGCCCGGGGTAGTAATGACATTTAGATTTAATTGATACTTTCCGATTCCTGCTCAAAGCTAATTTGTCTTGACCTAAAATTATCTAAATTAACTGTAATTAGATCGATTAAAACCAGGAATTCACACTATGTTTTTGAATGTTTTGGTAGTGAACAGATGTCAGGTTAGGTATCAAGTAAGAATAAGAGATTTGAAAGACCTAAAACATCCTGGATCAGATAGAAATAATCAATCACACAATCTCTTCTTCACAATCTTTAGAAACCCAATGGAAGTGATGCATCTCGAACTCAAACATTAACATCGTTGCACAACGACTCTGTTTTGCAAGAGGGCAACCTGGGATATTTTCACATAAATACGTTTCTGTTTTCTCAGTCGGGAACAGGTTTGACGTGATTGAGATTCACGCCCCGATGATGCCGCTTCTATTGTCGTAAAATACTCAGCGTCTGGTTCCTTCCACTGGTGTTTGTTAGGATTATTAACGCAGGAGGGAAGGAAAACACGTAGTTAGAATTAGCAGCAGGAGCTTTAATGGATTAACAGACAAAGAAAAGGGCACCACCGAGCTTTATAAAGAGAAACCCCCCCCAAAAATAACACATGACGTCAAGGTACCGCCCACAGGGTTTGATTGACAGCTGGTGTCTGGGATGGGCTCTCACTGATTCACAGGAACTCAGTAAATAAACCTCAGACACAAATCCAAAAGAAAACTGAACCCGGTTGGAGAGGAGGAGTGGAGATAACAATTCTACCTAGATTCTGAATTACAACAATTACATTGTATCAGGTTTTAATCTACATTTTTCATATCTGGTTGTTTTTTAATCTAAATTAGGTTTTTAATTGCATTTTATATATGTGTAAAATGTGTTCTGTTTAACTTTTATGTAACTTTTATGCATCAACTAGGAGTGGCACTTCTAATTTTGTTAATTTTATACAATATAATGACAATAAAGGCTCACTATTCTATTACTAAAAAAATAAAAGAAATGACAAGATAAGGTTTTAAAAGACTGTAAAAATAGATCAATAAACACAAATGTGACTTTAGGTTTTAAGTGGGATTAATAAAATGAACAATTTGTATTATGATTCCTAATAACAGAAATTAAAGACAGTTACTTTTATGAAGTTTCACTTTAAACCTGCACAACCTGATTGGATGAGCAGGTTTTAATGTATTGACAGTGTGTCTGTATATTGATTGTTTACGGTTTAAAGAGTGAAAGGAATTCAGGGGTCAGTTACTCGTCTGTTGGTGCGCGTGACGTGTGGCGTGCTGGGACACGCTCTCTCTGCCGGGAGCCGTCGCTGCAGATGACTGGCAGCACAACGAGAAAGTCGGTTGGAACAAAAATTCATCGCTCCAGGTTTTATATCAAGGAGAACAAACATTCAAGAGAAGAGAAGGAAGAGGAGGAAGAGGAGGAAGAGGAGGATGAATCTTACTCCAGACGGTGACGGCGATGTGCCTCTCGAAGTTTCCGTTGGGGAAGGTGGAGATGTGGCAGATGTAGCTGCCCTCGTCCGACTCCTCTGTGCTGGGGATGAGCAGAGCCGAGTTTTCTGTGGGGCTGATGCTCTCGAACTTCACCCGACCAGAGTAACGCCCGAACTCTGACAACAGAACACAGACGGGTCAGGGCTGATGTACGTCCAAAATACTTTAAATTAACAGCACATGTTCCATCTGTCATCTAAAGCACTTCTTCTTTGAAGGTCTTCAATGAAGAACACTAACACAGAACACTAATGGAACGTTCCTCCACAGGAACCCAGACTCTGCAGGTTGTACCTGTGTGGCCCTCAGAGAAGTGGGCCGTGATGATCTGGTCCTTGCTGCCGTCCGCGAGCTCCTTGTACCAGGTGACCTGCACCACCTTCTCCCCCTCCTCCGCCTGGTAGTGGCAGGGAAGCCTGGTCTTACTCTCTGCCAGCGAGCGCAGGGAGGTGTCGGGCTGAGGAGGCTCCACAAAGTCACCGTGCACCTTCACCACTGAGGAGGGACGGAGAAGAAGAGAGATTTGATGTCATAAGACATATGTGACGTGTGGTTCTAAAAGGTTTTATGGTTAGAATTAATTGTGATGATTCAATTCCAGTGTAAACACCAAACACTTGCTGAATATGAATTCTGGATTCATCCTCCGGGGACCACGAATGTCTTAATTAATAATTGAGATAAAACAAACCAAAAACACTAACACGAGTGCGTCCATCCATCGCTTATAAAACTCTTCCTATAGAGGAAGGCAGGAGGGCTTGGCGAGAGGTGAGGTTTACCCCGTACAAGGTTTATGTTTAGACAGACACATTGAAACTCAGTCGCCTCTGGACCAAACCCTGAGTGTGTGTTGACACTGAGACACAGAGAAAACACGAACGCTCCTCAGAGAACAGACAGGAGGGAGGGTTGAAGGTTTGACGCTGATCTTCCTGCTGCGAGGCGACGGAGTTAAGAACCTGAACAACAGAGTTTTCAGTGGAGAAATGTTTTCCTGTTTGTTGCAGGAGCTGGTAAAGACCCAGTGAAGTGATTTAATGTTAACACTGTGGATATTTACTATTAAACTCATATTTCCTTAATCCCTGTAATTCTGTTCATTTATGATTTATTTTGTTTTTTAATAACATCATGAGGATATTTCTAGTTTGGATGAATCTTGGAAATGATCCATTTTCCATTAAATCTTTTAGTAGATCAAACCTATTTTTCTATGCTCAACATTATTTTATGGATCTTGACATATTGGCAAATATCTTTTTTAATCAATTATGTATTATTTCAAATTAATTATTGTCAGTGTTGTTATTATCCGTCATACTTTAAATGTATCATTGTTTATTTAACAAATACATTTTTAGACATAGATAGAAAGATAGAAAGAAAGATAGATAGAAAGACATCATACTAATGATTGTTTTTATAGTAAAAAGAAAACAGGACTTGATCTGATAACCTAAATTATCTATTTTTTTATAAAACTGATTTAAAGAAAGAGATTTTTTTTTAAAGATGCTGTGATCTGGCCTTTAATCCACATCGTTCTCGGGCCCAGGACTCATCCCTCAACAAATGACTGGTGATAAGTGGATGAGTAGTTTTTTGCGTAATCCTGCTGACGAATAATGAAACTAACAGACACGAGACAATAGGTTGTTACAGCTCCAGTAAAATAAAGGCATCAAACGTGTCGACCGGTATCAGTGAGGTGTTTCACCATCAGATCGATGCGTCAGTGTCGACTAATGACCGAGACAGACCGAGCTTTATCTCACCTGGTCGTGAGTCCACATCAAACCGTGGGACTCAAAGGCGTGAGTGTGAGAGAGCGACACATCCACACCGCAAACAGGAAAAGCCAAACATTCGCCCTTTGATTTCTGAGGTGAACACTTTTTGTTTGGTTACTGATTCATGGGCTTTAATTAATGATTAGACCGACGGAGCCGATACGGGACACAAACTCCCACGGATGAAATAAAGCGAGGAGCCAATCAACTGAACGCGGGGGACAGGGGAGCGAGGATGGGAAACGAGGACGAGGTTGAATTTGAACAGTGTTGGTGAGAGAGAATCGGTGGAATCACTCAATCAAGTGACACGAAGGAAAGAGGCCGAAAAACAGGGGAAGGAAAAAGAAAGGGGGAAGGAGCTTCAAGTGAGATAAACATTGAAAGAAAGAGTTAAACACACACCGACACAGACACACACACACACACACACCCACAATCAGACAAACACGAGTTCACACGAATGTCACAAGCTGCCATTCTGGCTTTTCCTGTTCACTCAGGATGGCAGTAACTCAATCACACAGGAGGAGGCTGCAGGTGAAAATGGTCATTAAAAGAGAGACTTTTAATTGACGCTGAGTTCCAGTTCCTCTGAGTGATCAATGACCTTTTGACGAATTCAACAAAAGCAGCAGAGCCTCAAGAAGTCGACCTGAATTAGTCACAGATACGGGAAAGTGACACATTGGGCAAGAAGTTCTGATTGGAGCCGTAAGAATGTGGCCGAGCTACATTCCCTCACGCTGCATCTGTGCAGGGACGACCCGAACAAAGACTGAGGACAACTCAAGATTACATCTCTGAATCCAAATCCACAGGCATCGATCTGCTGCTACCCCCCCCCCCCCCCCCCCCCATTCAGCCACAGGAGTGTTTTGAGGTCCAGATATCTGGTGATCAGGTCTGGCTCAGCGCCTGAGATCCAGACCAAAGTGCTGGATGTGGTTAGAGCCAAGTTCTTCTGCACCCAAACTGGGAAAAAACCATTTCTTTATGGACCTTTTTGGGGCTGATTCACGTAGTTGTAATAAGAAAGGGTCTTTGTTGGGAGCTGGAAGCACACAACTGTCTAACACAATGGTTCTGAAGCTGATTCTTCTCATGTAGGTTTAAAATGATCAAATAATTCACAAGACAAAAGAAAATCTTGATCTTGTGAATCATCTGGTCTCAGGGCTCCAATTCCCTGGTGTTGTTCGACTCACAATACGTTACTGTATTGAATGTATGGCCAAAAGTATCTGGACACCTCCTTCCATTGTGCTTTTTGGCGAGGGCCGGAAATCAGAGGCTTCATGAAACCGGCCTGAGACAAACGGCACACTGGTGTCCAAATACTTTTGACCACATTGATTATTAATCTTCAGGGGGAAATACTATTCTATAGAGTTGTTTCATTCATAAAATGTTACAGTATATAACGTATGGCCAGATGTATGTGGACACATCTTTCTATTGTGGCATTTGGCTGTGATTGGAAATCAGAGGCCTGAACCAAACCATGAAGACCAAATAGAAAGAGGCGTCCAGATACTTTTAACCACATGTTCTTTATATATTGTAACGTATAAATGAAACAACATTCATCCATTTTCCTGTAGAGACATAATCAATGTGGTCATTTACATACGGGAACAACACATCACCAAACTAACTTTTGGCTTTATAGTGCAACTACAGCAACAATATTCAGACAGTAACTTAGTGCATATGGCTTCATTTCTGAAGGAAGCAGGTCAACACACACACACACACAGACACACACAGACACACACACACAGACACAGACACACACACACACACACACACACACAGAGACAGACACACACAGACAGACACACACACACACACACACACACACACACACACACACACACATACACATACACAGACACACACACACATACACACACACACAGACAGACAGACAGACACAGACACACACACAGACACAGACACACACAGACACACACACACACACACACACACACACACACAGACACACACAGACACAGACACACACACACAGACACACACACACACACACACACACAGACACAGACACACACAGACACAGACACACACACACACACACACACAGACACACACACACACACACAGACACAGACACACACACACACACACACACACAGACACAGACACACACAGACACACACAGACACACACACAGACACAGACACACACAGACACACACACACACACAGACAGACACACACAGACACACACACACACACAGACACACACACACACAGACACACAGACACACACACACACACAGACACACAGACACACACACACACAGACAGACACACACACACACACACACACACACACACACACACACACACACACACACACACACACACACAGTCTCTAAGGGTTTCTTAAGTCTATAGAAACATTACTTTAACACGTTAAAAGCCTTAAAGTGACACTAGCTTGACTCCAGGTGCTCATGGGAACATTTCAGTGTTATAATTGTAATATAAGAGGAAATGTTGGCAAACTGAAAAGTCTCCATTTAGCGCCATAATTTCAACAATTCATTTATAAATGAGTTTACTTTTAGATTCTGGCCACTTCCAGCAGAGTAAGTTGAATCTGTGTCCTTGTTGATTGTAAATCAACCGAAGCAGACAACTCACCGAGCAGAAGGAGCAGAGTGAGACTCCTCCTCACACACTGCATCATCTCTGCTCCTGGAATCCAAAAATCTGCTCTGTAATCCCCCCCAAAAAACCTCCTCCTGTTAATCCTGTGGAGGTTGATCAGCTTCCATGGTCGATACGTGGGTTCGGATCAGGCTGCAGGGAGCGGAGTTCACCTCAGAGGGTGATGCTCACTGGGGAAAACAAAGTTCGGTGCAGGAAGCTGCAGAAGCTGCGAAGTGTCGGAACTTCATGCTTCCTCCGCGGCAGGAGGAGCAGCAGCTGAGCGGGGGAAGTAAGCACAGGAACAAAGTCAGATAAACAGCTTGAATGGTGTAAGAAAATATAAAGTGTCGCCGCAGCAGAGAGCAAACAGAGTCTGTCGGTGACGCACGGAGGAGAAGAAGCTGCAGGTTGGACTCTGTACACCTGTCCGCACAGGCCCCGCCCACACGCACTGCAGGACACGCCCACGTGGGTCGCTGCGTTCAGGTGAGGCGGAATAAAGTCGGACACTTTAGATTTGTGAGCCCCATTCTGAGGGAAATGACTTGGTGCTGTGTTGTTTATATTTTTATTAACTTAGGTTCAGTAGTGATGAACCAGCTCTTTACTTAATGGTCAAACACCATTCAGTAGTTTTTTTCAGTATTATCACAGATAAAATATCCAACTAATCAAATTAAATATTGCATATATAATATACATCATTATCCTGAATAACATCGACATGAGGAGATGGTAACAAGTCTCACTTGGGTCTGTGTATGAAGTACAATCTGCAGTTTCATGTTGAATATTAATAATAACACTTTAGGGGTTATTGCCTTATTTCATTGTCTACTGAAGATAAATTAAACCTCAGGCACAGACACAAATACACTTTCCCAGACTTTCTCCACAATATACAGACAATACAACTTTTCTGTTGTTTACCTGCATGAGTCACTGTGAGCGGAGGAAGACGCTTCACAGATAAAACCCCAGACAAAAGAAAGCTCGATCCACATGCAGGTACAGAAGCTGCTTGAGATGGTGGATTAAGATGAGACTCGTTCTATCTCCAAAATATACAACACACAACACGACATGTCCGAGCTGATCGTCTCCTGGAATAATCCAAAGTTTAAAGTATAGAGAAGCAGCAGCAGCAGCAAACACAAGGAACAAACAGGTTTATTCAGAGTCGTTTATTTATCTTGTGGCAAGGAGAGGAAAGTTTCACATGTTTAATGAGAATCAGTAATAAAGATCATGTGAATACCTCTGAAAACATGTATATATTCATACAGATATAAACACTGCCTTCAAACACAATCGTGGCCCCAAGCATTGTGTATTGTTGTGCTCTTTGCTTCACGCACTGGGTATGTTGCAACAGTTGTTGAGCAGTTTGTGTGAGTGTGTGTGTGTGTGTATGTGTGTGTGTGTGTGTGTGTGTGTGTGTGTGTGTGTGTGTGTGTGTGTGTGTGTGTGTGTGTGTGTGTGTGTGTGTATGTGTGCAGAGCCTCGGGGGAAACGGTGCAGCCACAGCTCGCAGGCTCCTGTCAATCTGTTTCCAGAATGTTTTCAGTTAGACAATTAAAACGTTTTCCCAGTGACAGTGTTCGATGCCCTCTGGTGCTGCGGCTCATCCGCTTCTCTCTTATTAATGAACATTTTCGAGACATAAATGATACGTCTTACTTATTATTTATTCATCACGATGTTATATTTAATGTCTGGATTCTCAAACTGACTCAACACTTGAGAGAAAATCAAGAGAGCTTCATTGTTCGACTTTCTCATAAAAATGAAATAATGTGGAAAATATAAATAAAATTCAAAGAATGTAACATAAATATAACACATTAAAAAAGAGTCGTTTAAGTTTTTTTTATTGCAGTAATCAAGATTTTCAACAGTAGACATGAAACTTGCTGAGACAAAAGTTTCAAACTATTTAAGATGAAAAGCAGCTTAATGTTTCAAATCAGAATTTTACACACAATTGAAGCTTGTAGAGTTAAAAACTGTAAAAGAAAATGTTCCAGGTTTTAGATTTGAGTCAATCAGCAAAATATTTAATGATTAAAACATTCTAGGTCAAGTTTATTCATTTCAAATTCCCTCAGTCTTTTCTTTCCTTTAGATTCTGGACAGAGGAAAACCTTTTAAGACGTCACCTGGACTTAAGGAAATTGTAACTCCTTCATTAATTTCAGACATTTTATCAAATTAATTGAAAAATCAATTAGCTGAGTAATTGTTACTAAAAATGGATTCATTTGAAGTTGTGAGGTTAAGATATTTCCCCATTTTCCAAATAATCTGAAGTAAAAAAGGGACAAATGAACGGACACAAAAAATAAACTTCTGTTTTCTTAGTTTAAAAACCTGCTGTAAAACATAGTGAAAACTCTCTGACACGACATTAGCTTAATAGTTTTAGCATTTCATGGATGAATGACAGAAAGATGGGAAGTGTTTTATATATATATATATATATATATATTAAGAAAGACAATGCACAAGCCGGCCGCAAGTTGGAATAACTCAATTTACAATATATGTTTGTGTGCTCAGCATCGTCTTCACCCCGTCGTTCTGTTGATCAGACAATCGCCTTCTTCTGACCGATGGTCTCATATGTGTCGGCACAGGGAGTCCGCAAACCCTGCAGAACACACACACACACACACACACACACACACACACACACACACACACACACACACACACACACACACACACACACACACACACACACACACACACACACACACACACACACACACACACACACACACACTTACTTCCTGCTTGTTTTTTGTCATTTCTTCAGCCAGATGCGTGGATTTAAATAAACATCCTTAAAGATTGTGTTGTAAACTGTCACTTTTCAATCATGTGCCGTTAAAAGTGACTTTTTAAGGTTGTTTTTATTTTAAGAATGAGGAATCTCACCGCGTAGATGCCTCCATCAACCGGCTGCTTCTGTGAAAGGAACAGTTTCTTAATACATTTTGAAATATCAACCTCTTTTCTTAACAAACATATGTGGATCAATTCTGGGTAAATGTTTGAAACAGGAAGTAAGATGCGACACTTGTTTGGTATGAACGTGGTGGAAACTGTGAGTGTGAGAAGTGTATAAATAATGAAGATCGGTGGTCAGCACGAGCACACAGGAAATGACTGTGGGGTTTGGTTCTAAAGCACAAACTACAAGATACCAACGAAATAAAGCAAAAGCTTTACAAATAAATATTTTCCCAAATGACATTTCCCTCCCTTGAGCATTTAGGTTTTAAAATTTAAAATAAACTTTTATTTTACCTCAGAGTTGTTGACTGGAACCATCTGTCAAACAAACAAACAGAAATCTGAAATATTCACACAATATTTATATTTAATTTACAATCCAATGGGTGAGTTATCTTGAGACGTATAGAGAAACTTATTTATCAAGGGAAATATAAAGTAATTTATCTATAGAAATCTATAGAAAGCTGTTTATCTAGAGAAATATAAAGTTTGACATAATTCATAATTTATTTCCTCTTAAAGTCCAGAGAAATGTGATCTGGAGTCTTGAAATGTTGCATATGAAGTATGTTCATATGCAGTGTCTGTTGTTCCTCTTTATTCTTACCCTCAGTCGGCAGTATAAGACGGTCAGGATGAGGCCGTAGAGGATGAGGATCCCATCCAAGATATAACATACATTCATGTCTTCAATGGCTTCTGCACAGAGAAAACATCACAACCTTCATCACTCGTCATCGTCCGGCAGCGTTTCAGTGCGAGAGAAATCCTCCATTAAAGAGCTGAGAGAAACGAACACCTCCTAACAGGGACCAGTGCAGGTGGGACTGAGCATCAGAGAGGTGAGGTTCTTACCTACCGGGGGGGTGCTGCAGATGAGACGGAGGATCTGAGCTGCTGTCGCTCTGGTGTCAGTGAGATTGACGGAAAAAAAGCCTCTGAAGTGAGCTCCGACAGCAGCGAGCAGGAAGTCCGCAGCTCTCTGTCCGTTCTGAAGCTGTGAAACCACACGCCTGCCTCGCTGCCACCCCCCCTCTTCAGATGAGTTCCTCTATTAAAGTCTTAAACTGTCTGTGTCCATTTCAACACAGTTCACTGGGAACAGAAAGTCGCAGGGCCACAAATATCAAGAGACCACACATCACACACACTCTAGACTCGACTTCTGCAGCATCGTCCTTTCTTTGAAAGGCGATCAAAGTGAGCGAGAAAACAAAGGAATAAGGAATGAATGAAGAATAAGGAATAAATGGTTTAATAATGGAAAAATGCATAACACACTATACAAGCTACAGTTACCAAAAGGAAGAAAGTACAAGACAAATCTACACATTTTTTTTACAAGCCACTTGCTTTTCAAATGTAAAAACATTTGAAAAAATTGCATCGTCTTAACTTAGGCACCTTAAAAATGATAGAAAACAAGTTATTATAAAAAGCTTTGGAGCCTGAAATAACTCTAGCATGCATTTAAAAAAAAAAAACACAAATCTGCATTTTGATCACTCCGATGAAAAGTCGCACACATCAGACCTGGTATTTGGAAAGTAAAGGGCTTTTAAAACCACATTTTCACTGGGAGAGGAAAAGCAAACAGTCGGTCGTGCTGCGGCTCAGCGTACAGTGAAAGGTAGAGACGTCCGAGCGTCGGGCCAGTGTCAGGACAGATGTGGCCCCGACGCCGCTGCTCCACATCTGGGAGGGTGTAAGGCCGAGAGAGGGAGGAGGCAGCATGTTCACTGTGCTGGTTGCAGCTCGTGGCACAAGGCGAGGGGGGGGGGGGGTGATGCGCTGCTGCTGCAGAGGAGCTGCAGTGAGGACTTACAATCACACGTCTGGTTTGGGATTCGTTTTTTGCAGAAATGCATTTTTCAAAAAAGAAAAGAAAGAAAAGTCAGCTCATAGTTTGACTACAGCTGCCGGTTTAGTACTGATCTCCTCACACGCACACCTGGTATCAACACGCAAACCTGGATCTGGTTTCATGATCTCACACGAAAAAGGGTTGAATCCTGCACACGCCGGGATCTGATCTCTGTAACATCATGAAATCCATTTGGCAGTTATGACATTTGCAGATTCAGTTGTTTTTAGTGGATTTGCTACAAACGCTGCACACAGGACTTTTCTTCTTCTGCGTTTTGAGGATATATGGTTATAAAAAAAAGGTCCACTTATAGCAACTTCCTCTTTCCGGAGCTGCCGACCACGTCACGTGACCTCCCTCCACATGGAGCTGGGTTCATTTTACAGGAGGTTGCATGTGGATGATGTAACCTCCCGTCTCTGGTGTCAGATGTGGACAGTTTCCTCTAAAACCACCGCCTTTAACCATCAGTTTCATTATTGAGTATTCGGCCAATTGCATCAATGTCTTCAAATGTCTGGTTTTATCCAAAGATGCTGAGTCACAGCATTAAAACACAGGCGAACAACCCGTGACCCTGAACTTCATAATTTAGCAAAAATGCTGATGATTAGTTATCTGTGATCAAACTGATTCATCGACCAAATGTTTCTCCGTAACAACTGAGCAGCTGCTTCCAGCGAAGATAACAACATGTGGTGGAAAGCTACAGAAACAGCGAGTGCCGCTCGGAGCCATTTTCCGTCTGAGCCTGTCCGAGCCCGAGAGAAAAACTGACCGGGACCGAACCGAACCTCGTGTTTTCCTTATTTACAGGCACGTGCAGTGAAAAATATCAAGTACAGAGAACAGACAACGTGACCGAACCCAGGTGTCATTTCAAATGTTCTGTCCACTTCACAGGTGGATTCATCTTCAGCAGGTTTTTGTTTTTTCTCTAAGAAAGCGACAAATCTGTACAACTGTTTTTTTCCCCCCCTAAATATTAAGATATAAATAAATTGATCTAACGGGTTTGTCTTTGTCGGCTGAGTTTGAAAAGACTTGTGTATCAGTAGAAAGTCCACAAGCAGGTCGCATGTTAATACCAGGTGTTTGTATTTAAAATGGAAATATTAATAGTATAAAAAATGCCAGTGTAGAATAAAACTGAAGCTGCATATTTAAAAAAAACAATCACGAACACACAGAGTCCGGAGAAGCAACAACTTAGGAATGTTCTTCCATTTTTCTTTTTAGTCCGATAAAAAGCACATTTCTGGCCTCGAGGCCGCGGAGGAGCAACGTGTTGATTCCACGTGATGCTACAGTCTGTCAGTAAAAAACAGTTTCACCCTCGAATGTAAAAAAAAAACACAACAAAAACAGCCCTCGTCATCTGAAAGGAAACAGGGAACTAAAAAGGCAGTGGTACACCAGCGTTTAGTCAGAGCCGAGCTCAAGTCGGTCTGTTCTCATCACACAAGACGAGAGGAAGTAACACGTGTGATGTAACCGTCCCCTCCTCCTTCGTCCGTGTGGTTCAGCACAGTAAAGTAGTCCAGTGGTTAGAGGCCTGAAGACAAAAAGTCCCCTTTACAAACAAGGGTTGTTTTTTTTTGTTTTTTTTTAAACAGCGCGTCTTAAAGACCGAGACTTTAACGACACAGAAGGAGAGAAACAGTCAAGGCATCCGTTTATTTCCAGGTTCAGACAATCGTCGAGCTGATCACAGTTTGATTCCCCGTGCATCTGTGATGATCGTAGAGCAGAAGGAGGCGTCTCATGTGAAAACGCTCCTTCATCCTCGCATGGTTTGTTTGTCACAGACAGGAGGAGGAATGATTGGAGGTGATCGGAGCCCGAGGCCTCCCAGTGGGTGGGAGAGAGGAAGTGGTCGGGGTTGCTGGGCGGGGGGGGGCTCCTTCGTGGGGACGCCCCTCACACCGAGGTCTCCGACTGCAGCCTCATCACGAACTTGTGGCTCTTCGGGTCGATGAATTCCTCGCCGAGCCGCAGGAAGGGGAGCGGCGTGACCGAGACCACCAGGGAATAGTCCAGGCGTCGCAGGGAGAACACCAGCCCCTGGCGCAGGGCAGAGGTCACCGGCTCCTCGCTCACCAGGGTCCACTGGCGCCCCCTGCCATTCTGCTGCTGGTACTGCACAGAGGGGCCAGGGGAGAGGTAACGCTCCAGGAAGGCCTGTGGGAAATGAATCAGTATTAATCATTAGTGTTTGAATAATCTTTTCAAACAGAAATGTCAAAAATATGTTTTTTAAATATTCTGCTTTTCTCTGTTCTATTAAAAACAATGAGTTCTGGACGGTTGATTGAATAAAACAGGGAATTTAAAAGGTGTCGCTGGTATTTTATGGGGTTTGGTTATGTTCAGTAGTTTTCATTATATTTTTAGACAAAACATTAAACCTATTAAATGAGAAAATTATCATAATCAATAATGAATATGATCTTCAGGCCTAATTGATCGTTAAGTATTGGTATTAGTCATTCTTCTAACTTTATAACCCTCTTGGGTCATAGTCAAATTGCAATAGATAAATTATTCATTATTTTATATTCACATGTCGGCATAAATAGGATTTAGGATCAAACCTTGGGCGTCATGTTGTGCGTGATGCAGAACTGCAGGTGTGTGAGGATGCTCTCCATGCTGTGGAACGCCTGCTGACGGGTGGTCCGCAGATACTTCTGCATGGCCCGCGCCATCGGAGCGAAGATGGCCTGAGCCGCCTCCCGAGGATCCATCACCTCTCTCGGGTGTTTGGGCGACGATGTGACCTCGTCCTCGTGGAGACGCTTGATGTGCGTGAAGGCTTCTTCCACCGCCACCACCAACCTGAAGAGTTAGAGAGTCGGATCAGCATCAGCTTTATTCAGTGTTGTCCACAGAGTTCATGAAACTGTGAGTTCTCCGTGTCTGTGTAGACGGTGAACACACTGGATTCTGACCTGGCCTTGCGTTTTCGGAGCCTGCGATCCATCTCCGCTTCTTCGTAGTAAAACTCGTTGTGGGAGTTGTCTCTCCTCCGGGCAGCAGCTGCGATCATGGCCCGGGACTGACCCGTGGAGTTGTTGGTGGTGTTTTCTACAAGACAAGCGAGAAGAATTAGTGGATGAGCATTCCAGGTATTCAAGCTGAAGAGGAAAACGATGTTGGAAAATGAAACTCCATCAGATCAGAGTCATAAAACAGGTAAATGAAATGAGTCATGGAGGAGAGAACCGGCGTCAGAGCCGTCGGGAGGTTGTATTTACCATCCAGGGAGTAAACCTTGAAGCCGGTCATCTTCTTGGACAGGATGGATTTGGGCAGGTTGAGCAGCGCCGGGTTGTAGACGGGGAAGTCACTGTAATAACGGTCCAACACCCACACAGCTGCTCGCTGGATACTACAACACAGAGAGGAGGGGCCATTTCAATACAAGACAAGAACACTAATCAAAAATCTCCTCTATCTCAAACACTTTGTTTTTAAATCAAAAACCACAGGGTGGGTAGAAAAGGAGGATTTGAACCAGTTTCAGGATCAGTGTCACCAACCTGAGGTGACCCACGTTGTAGAACTTGCTGGTTCCATCCGTGCTGCGGACCACCTTCAGGCAGAAGGCCGGCTGTAGGTGTCGGACCTCCAGCAGCACCAGAGCCAGGTACTGGATGAAGAGCAGAGCGTCCACCAGCGAGGCCGCGTACTCCACTATCCCCCTGTAGTCCCGCTCCCTGGGCTCCAGCACCCGCACGCCATAGAACAGCCAGTACGACGCCACGAACAGGAACACCAGCACCATCAGCAGGCAGCGGAAGACGAAGAAGCGGGGCAGGGTGGCGCGGGGAGGCCGGAGGAACAGCGCCCAGGAGGAGATGAGCAGGACCAGGAGCTTGAAGGCCAGGGAGACGTAGAGGCCTTCGCAGGGCGTGCCGCAGGGCTCGAGGGCGTCACGCCACAGGACCTGCGGCAGGATGAGGAAGGCTAAAGGCGTGACGAGGGCGAAGAAGCTCAGGCAGCCTCCCAGAATCGGGCCGACAAAACGCTTGCACTCCAGCGGAGTCGTTTCCTCCAGATCTTTGGAGAGGCGCGTCAGGTCCTCGTTTGAGATGCTGTGCTCCGAGGTGCCGGTGACGACCGTGGTGGTTTCTCCCCAGTTATCATCCTGTCAGGGAGAGAGACGTGATCAGCTTTTACAAGAATATGTTTGGTCATTTTACCTGATGAAATTATTCAGCAGATGAGAAAAGCACTTGATCCACAATTATTTGACTGATCAAACAGATATTGAGAATAAAATTGTGGGCGTTTAATTTTTTGTTGATTGAGAGATAAATGTATCGGCCCGAAAGTCGACGCTCAAAAGCCACAGACGGCGACATGTTGGTTAAATTTAATGACAAAATCCTCTCGACTATTTAAAGAAAGACGCCTCCTCACTTCATGTAGGAAACAAAAACACCGGGACCTCCGGCCCCTTGATGAAGAGACGCCTCGTCACTTTAGATCCTACGTCTTACATCTAATATCTTAAGACTCAGTCACAACAGCTGCTCTTCATCCAGCGACTGACAGACGAGAGGAGAAATGACTGACGGCCCCTGGGAGAAACTCCTCAGAGGAGAATAACAAGGGATCCACATTTACGTGAGTATAAATAGCTGTAACTCTGGTAATGACAGATGTTTATTGATTCAGTTGTTGTGGTCGTAATAAGCATTGATTCCTAAGACGTCTTTATCGAACCCTTATGACAAAGAAAAGCAACTTAGGTTTGATATTTTACAGTTTAACCATAAACCTTATAATAAACTATCTATAAATTTTAAAAAAAAAAAATATTTAGAACTTGAATAAAGAATTGAATGAATGTAAATCTTTTCTGTAGTTGATATCTCTGTGAAAGACTCACATCAGACAATTGTTCAGTTGTCATTTCTACATTCACTGCAGGTCTGTGATGTTGATCTTTGTTTAACAGATCCTGAGGAGATGCATCTTTAAAACAGACATGACCATGATAAAAACAAAAAGACTGACCCTGTCATCTCCGCGGGTCGACTCGGCGTCGAGCAGCGGCTCCCCGGGCGTCTGGATGGTGACGGACTTGTCTCCTCGACTGCTGCTGTCTCGGCTTTTAGAGCGATGGCGATCCCTCCGATCCCTGGAACACACGCGCACACAAAGATTTGAACAAACTTCTTCTTGGTTCCCACGTCCTCATACTTCTGTCTTGAATCATTATTACTGTATTTGTATTGACTTTTGGACCTTGTAGATATATCCACAGCAACGTAGCCCAACTTTCTGAACATGAATAAATTGGACGGCTGTCACCACGGCAGCAAGAGAAAGATGATGTTTACCTAAAGTTGTGTGACCCACCTGTGCTTGCGGGAGCTTCGGGAGTGGGAGGACTTGTATGAGTAGCCCGAGTACTGTGACTCGTTGTCCATGTCTCGGGTCGGTGGCGAGCGGACTTTGCGAATACCGCCTCCTCCTCCTCCTCCGCCCGAGCCGCGCTGCTCGCCGACTCCTCCCAGCTGGCTCTTGCGCTCGGAGATGGACTTGGTGGAGAGAGCCAGGGGCAGCTTGAGCAGGTCAACCTTGCTCCTGAGGGAATCTATCTTGGAGGCCAATGGGGAGGGAGCAGGAGAAGGGAGGCGGGAGGGCGGGGGAGGCCACGGAGAGGAGGAGATGAGGAGGAGAAGAGGGATGGGAGAGGACGGCGGGTAGGAGAGTCACAGCAGGGGAGAGCGGAGGTGGCCGTGATCTGGAAGAGAAAATACAACTTTTGGTCAAAACTTTGGGGGAAACTGTGACTTCAGTTTAAAACACAGAAGAGGGTTCAGAAGATAAAAGCTATCAACCTAATTTAAGTAACCCCCCAGTATCGATATCAATAATCCACATCGGTCAGGCTCTACTTTATATTAGGAGTCTGTGTGTGTGGTTGGGATCAAACCTCTCACCCTGACCCACAGAGCAGTGATGTGTCGACCACGTGTCACTAGAACACATCCCACTGAACTGAGCCTTTAGCCTCAGCTGCGTGTTCTGACATCACTTCCTCCTCCAGGTCTCAGTCGAGGTTCATCATCACTCGACTGTACCTCCTCTCACCCTGGACACGAACTGGAGCCGCCGTCAGCTCGGACACAATGGCGGCCATATTGGATTACTGTGTTTTCACAAAACTTGTTTGCCCTCTCCCTCCCACTCGCCGTCTCACATTCCCTCCCGCACTCCCCTCGTCCCCCGGGAAACGAGGGCCTCTCCGCTGCCATGACGATGAAAGAGGGCGTTCAGCTGGAGGGGGATTGGAGGTTGACAGTTGCCGTGGAAACCTGACCTCACGCCGCCCTCTGCCACTCGGTTCCCCACGTTGCCGAAAAAAATCACCAAAATAAAAGTGTGGGCATGACGGATGTTGGACTGTCATGCGCTGGTTAAGTGATAAAGGGGGGCGTGGCTCGCCGTCTTAGACTGGACCTCTGTGGGAAACGAAGGGGGGCGTTAGCTGCCATCGCCGTCTTTACAGCCTCCTGATTTCACTTCATGTGGCTTTTATGCTCCAGCTCCACCATTGTCCTTAAAATCCACTTCCCTTCAAGCCAAATACTGGACGACAGCGAGTCAGTCTGTGGGTTTCTGTAAGTTTATCCACATCACAGAAACCGGTCCGTCCTTTGTTTTCAAACTCTTTCACTCATATTTCTTTCCCAATAGGAAAGGTCCCTCGTCCAGTCTCTAAATTCACTAACTTTTACCAGACCGGAGCAGATCCTGCAGCCCTGCAGCCATGTGTAAAATCTCTAAAACCATGCGTAGTCCAAACCACAAAACTCCGATGACTAACAGCCTCTTCCTGGTGCATCATCCTGAGCCTTTCTTCTTCTGTGATGTTACGTTCTGCTCTTGCATAAGAGGAACATACAGAAAACTACAGTGGAGGAGTCAGAGCACAAAAGCTTGTTTGAGACGAGGCAGAATTGCAGCACTTTACTCTGAAAAAGCTCATTAAGCAAAGTCAAGATCCGCACTCAGAGCAACCGGGAAAGCTTTCAAGCGTTTACAGAACACGTCGTTTCAACGATTCACTCGGAGGAGCAGAGTTAAGTGGTGTTTCCCTGCAAGGAACACGTGGAGAGAGAGGGAGAGAGAGGGAGAGAGAGAGAGAGAGAAACGAGACGAAGATTCCCACACAAACCACATATTTTCAACCAGACTGAATCTAAACAGTGTTTTTAATCCACTGGTTGTGGGGGTTTGGCTGGAACTTGTCCTCAAAGACAGAAGTGTTGGCAAAAATAACAATCTGAAGTCATCGGGGCTTAATGTTCAGCACGCCATCTTTAAAAACATCAATTACAGTCATACTGTCCCTGGATATGAACACAGGACTCCTCACCCGTGAAAATCCTACATGAAACTCAGACGAGGGGTTTTGTTCACATCGTTGTGACTCTTACATCTGGCTCATCTTCTCTCTGCGTCTTTACCGGCTTCACACACACACACACAGCAACCGAAGCCACTCAGAGCCCATATGTAAAAGCCTCAGAGAGCAATTAAAGCAGGCCAGGAATAGACGTCTAAATCCCAGCTCGTGATCGCTGAAGGTGCAAGACTGAGCAAATACTGCGGTGATAACTGGAGCGTTTGTTGTGGCCTGCGGCACATGAAGGAGAAGTCGGGTTTATCAGCCGCAATGTGCTCAGTCAATTTCAGATTAAACCGCACATTAGGTTTCCAGCTGGATCTTTGTAGCCCGATGGCGGCAGGTAAGGTCACAGGTTAGATACTAGAACAATGGGCAAAGGTTTAGGATCCACCCGTAAACTACATTTCCCACAATGCCTCTTGACGTCGCACTGAGATGAGACAAACCTTTAAGTGTGTGTATGGAAATATAAACTGACCTCAGGACAAAGTTACATTAGTGTCACATTAACTGTACATTTAAACACGGCTCTTGTTTGTTCTAATGAGCCGACATTAACGTTGACCTTTAAGATGATGACGTCCATGTTTGTCCCGTTATTCACATAATGAGACCCACATGCTAACCTATGAAAAATACCTCAACAGACGGGTTGTCTTTTAAAAGTGGAGCCGACACGAAGCTTCCTGATCTTCAGGAGAAACAAAAGCTTGAACCTGGCTCAGTTTACAAGAGCTGGAATGTTTTTAAATCAAAATACACTCGTGCATTTACCTTCATGATGACAAAAATACCTTAGTGTTATTGTCAGGTATGTTGGCTGATTATATTAAGTATTTACTGTAAAGCCTCCGAAACGTTTTTCCTACCTCTGAAAGAAAATCTTATATACTTTAATAAGAAATTTGTTAATTTAACTTAAAGCCTAAATCTTAAACTTTAAAAATCAAACATAAAATATAATCACAGCTTCCGGGCGACGTCTTTCCAACATGTCTCCTCCTCATCATTGTCCTGGACCCTGACACCTATGAAACGAACCCGCCTGTTAACCCGTCTCTCTTTCTATCAGCGTGAATACAGCCGCCGAACACTCGATCCACAAACAGGCGTGGTCCAGTGGTGACACGTCTAAGGTTTCCTATTCATCCCAGTGTCCTATGTCCCAGTTAATGAGCCACACCGTCACCCTGCTCGTCTCACCGGCTTCGGTCTGCAGCGCTCGACTGTTCACGTCTGAGAGCCGAAGCCTGTTCCGCAAAAAAGAAAACATAACCGGTTGTTGTTCTCGGCTTTTCCATAATCTTCTTCCCAGAATGCACAGGTTCATTTCTTTCCTCACTATTGTTCCCGGGGGCGGCCATTGTTAACCAAACAGTAGAGTGATTCTTCAGGTTAATTCAGGAGTTAAAGACGAAAACACACATCATTAATTTCTCACCGCCCTGCTTCAAAGTCTGACTTCTAAAAATCAAAAGATAAGAAGAAGGAGAGTGACTCTTGTTCACTCGGGTCCTGAGTGAACTGGACAACAGGCCGAGCAGTAATCTGTGCGTGTGTGTGGTCTGAGATTAAACAGTAAGGATGTGGGGCTTCAGGGCTACTTGGGCCACGGCTGGACGGTTTTTATGGCTCCAGCCAAAGGGAGTGTGAAACCGTTTCACTGCAGCCGACAGAAAAACGTTCACCCGGAAGAAACTCTATTTTTAATCAGACAGTTGCTGCTGCTGCCAGAGGAGATTGTAAAATACCACTTAGAAAAAAGTAGCTTTGCAAATTCTGCAGCACAAACCAGGAACATAACTAAACTCCGATCCTCCAATTTCAATATCTTCCCGACTTGTGGCTGAACATTGTTGTTTTACATTTTTTGTATCCAATTGTTCACATGCTTTTGCTCGATACACCTTTGTCTTAATATTATACGAGTCTTTATATTATTCATATTTACACCTCTCGCTCAAGCTCACCACTGGTGTATATGATCAGACGCCTTCTCGTGGCAGCTTTTTACAAGCCACCAACGAAACCCTGTACAATATTCTGACAATGTAAAATAAAGACATTTTGTTTATTAATCAATATCTTATCTGCACATGATATCTCTCTCAAGGAGGCAACTAAATCCCTGAGGTTGGATTATTTTACCAAACCTAAATATAATTTAACTTCCAAGAAATACCACAGAGGACATGTCCTAAGTGGGATTCTTTATCTTGTTTTCTTGATCTGATATTACTTCATATTTTTCTTATTTATTAATCTGAGTGATTAAAGAAGTTTGGAAAATGTTGTGAAACTGAAAGTTTTCTAAATCCTACAATATCAACACTCAATCATGATTTTAAATGAATATTCATATATATGAGCGACTGTTATTCCCTTGGACGATGAAGTTAATTAGATAAAACAACTGTTCCACTTCATCTGACTGAATCTTTAACAGTTCCTCATTTCCTCAGTTTACGATGCATTAATATCCACGTCTCTATCCCCAAATCTAAAACAGCCAAGATGTTGTTTTTAAATCCGAGCCGATGAAACCAAAAATCAATCAGGAATCCTGCCACAAACGTGCAGCTGGAGGCGCACGGCGTCTAAAACGAGCAGATGTAGATTTCTTCGCAGCCTCTGTTTGTCCCAAAGGCAAAAAGAAATCAAGCTGTCACCAAACATTTCCAGCCGCTGGCACCGAGTTGGCAGCTGCCAGGGCGGAGGAGCAATCTGGGCCAACTCTGAAATGACCAGCTCAGTTCAGCCGCCTTTTGAGACCTGATATACCAACTGTGAAAATAAGCGTGCACACACCCGGCCTGCAGCAGGAGAGCAGGCTCGTCAGAGTACCAGGGCCACACACACACACACACACACACACCACCCACTGCTGCCTGCGACGACATCGGTAAAAAACCAGCGAATAACAAGACAACTGTCGGCCCTCGTGCACACATGGCCGGCAAACCAGAGCAGGTGTGTGTGTGTGTGTGTGTGTGTGTGTGTGTGTGTGTGTGTGTGTGTGTGTGTGTGTGTGTGTAGAAATCCAACAGGGTGTGGTTGAATCAACAAGCCTTTCTTCTGCTGGGTGCTGGGATTCAAAGAGACCCCTGCACACAAGCTGCTCTCGTATCCAAACACAGTGTCGCAGGGACAGGAAGTGGCCCAACGAGCGGAGATTAGACTGATGTGGTTTGGGATAAAAGAGCCGATGAAGCCACAGACTCACATGCGTCCTCCACCGTCTTGACCGTCACACATTAGCTTTACTATTGATTCATCTGCTGAAGCTTCTTACTCGATCATTTCATCAATACAATATCAGGGAACAGTGAAAGTTGTCTTCTTCTAGCTGCTTCTCTTGTCTGTTTTTAAATGTGCTTTTATAAAAGAACAAGAACACCAGTTGATATTCACACTGGAGGAGAAGCTGGAACCAGTTTCCTGATTTTGCAATTATCCAAGCTGCTTCCAGAACTTTGGACATTTTCCTGAAATGTTCCCGTCAGTCACTGAGTAAAATGTTCGATTGAGCTTGTGTGAGAATTCAGCAGGAGAAAGTCTGAGAAATCACAGCGAGCGAGTTGTTGACGCTTCTATCACAGGACGACCGTGAAACTGGAGGACAAATAATCAATTAAGCAATTAGTTAAGCTCTCACCACATTTAAGGATCATAAGTTTATATATTTTCCTGCTTAACCTTCATTAGTTGTATCTAGTAACGTAGATCTACTTTCCTCGGTTTCACATTTCTACTGTCGCCCTGATGTCATGTAGACAAATCTACTGTTGTTGCTTAAAGCATTTCAACACAACAACAAACACACAACAAGTCTCTTAAGGAAACGTCTCCCACTCCCTGATGTGTCAGACTGTCAGAGTTGTGTATTTGATATTTTTGCTGTTTCCTCTTCTTTTTAAATCACTTTACATTAAATGTCTTATGAGCTTTAGACTGTTTGACACGACGTCTATTAGAAGACGTCACCTTGTGTTTTCAAAACTCTGACAATCATTTCATGTTTTTGATATTTCATAGACGACACGAGTTTAATGCCTAACGTCCAGATGTAATCATTAGCTGCAGTCCTGTTCTCAGTTTGTTGTGTGACGGGAATAACTTAAGAAAAACACGTCTTAGGGACGGAATATACAAAACTCACATGGTTATTCCCACGGGCGACGAAACCTTCACAGTGAAGCAGACGCACAAACTTGTTGTTTCTTTATCTGCTGCGATATCAACGTAAAGAAGTAAACTGAAACTCAACCAGTTTAATAACTCAGACGGGAGAATTTGTATTTTTATATCTGGTGGCTTCACAAAATAAGAAACGTGGATGGATTTTCTAACATCTTGTAGATTAATAAATAGAATGGTTAATAAATGGGTGTTATAAGGTAACTAATTATAATAAATAAATCAAAATGGGTATTTCAGAGCTCGTGTGCCACTGAAACCTTGATACCTGAACATGAATAACTTGTGTTTCTTCATGTCACTGTGATATCAATGTTACAGTCACTTTACTTCATAGCATTCATGCGACATGTTATAACTCTAATGGGTATAAATGGTATTATACAGTTTATCTCTTATAGAATGAAGAGCTAACAGACTGTGGTTGTTTCCAAAGTCCTCGGTGGAGCAGAGGGAAACAACCAGGCCCAACATGTCCTCTGTTTCTCTGGACCCCCCCCCCCCACTTGGACCTCTGTGGAAACACGGATCAACAGTCAGTCTGCATCAATAATTCATAACACACGCACAAAGGGCCACGAACCCACCGGGACCCACTGCCGGAGAGAGGGAGAGAGGAGCGACCCGCACACCGGGAACAGGAGGGTGTTGGAGGGGGCGCAGGACAATGGGAGACTCCCAGGCCCCGGCGGCTCGCGTCCTGATGCCAAACCAGCCCCAAATGCTCGCTCGCTCTTCCTCCTCCTGGCTCCTCTTCCTCACGGTCAATGAATGGACGCTCTCGCATTCCCACCGAGGACAGGGTCCGACCGCGTCGGGCCTAGGAGCGACCTGGACGCGCTCGTTCCTCCCAGACGCATCACTCCCCGAACCCAGACGCCGAAACCACCGGGATTCAGGACGGAATTAAAGAAGGTAGTTTCCCCCCGAAAGCCCTAAACCTCCCGCCCGTGTTTGAGTTCGATCCCCGGCGCTACGTGGCCTCCGGGAACAACAATAGCGCCGACGAGGGTCCCGAACTTCGCTGTGGTTTCAAAAAAAAAACACGGCGACCATCGCGTCCTCTCGACTATTGTTTGTGGAAACCGGAGCCGATCTGCGGCTGCTGCCTCCCCGCGTCTCCCGGCTCCTCACGCGGCCACACAGCCACCCGACACCCGCAGCCATTTACCACACATTTTGAAACACACACAGAAAACCACCACTTACTTATTCCGGATCGTCCATTCAGGTGATTTTTCTCACTTTCCACTTTCTTTCCTCCACTCAGCCGAAGCGTCGCGCGCCCCGCCTCCGCTCCTGGTTTGGCCCCGCCTCTGGTGGCTCCCCCCCCCCCCCGGGGGACAGGAGGGCCTGTGGAGCCGTGCGTGTGTGTGTCTGCGTGCACGTGTGTGTGTGTGTGTGAGACACTGGACAGTATCATGGCACTAAGTGGATCCCTCCTGGCTCATAAAGCTGCAGATTCAAACAAAAGGAAAAATTCACCAGAACCATCTTCATCATCTTCATCTTCATCATCATCAGATATCTTTTAAACACAGACTTGATTTAATGAGACGGTAAAGAAACTTTTATGTAAAATAAACATTACATATTTTATCTTCTGTATGTAGTTATTTGTTGTTTTTCACACTACATTTCTATATGTTTGTTACACGTATATAAATACATATACACATATACACATTGTACCTGAGTATGATGACTATAAAGAAACTTGATCAGCAAATATTTATTAAGCTAAAAACAAGTGTTTTTTAACGCAGCTGGTCTGAACACACGTTTCTTTAGAGTCCCATTAAACCCACTCTGTATTTAAAAGACACTTATAATTAAGAAACACTTCTTTAGCTTTAGTTTTTTTAATGCTCTGGTCTATGATAGATTTAGTCCAGTGATCTAAAGGTTGGAAACCACTGATCCATGATGCATGAAGCTGAACAGCGTCACAACAAAGAACCTTTTTGAAAGTGTATTTGGAAAGAATGAATGAAATCAATGTCACAAAGCACTTGTGTCCTGCTGTCTCTTTTTTAATTTAATAACTGCTAATTTAATGGTTCATATAAAGTATTTATAATCATTTAAAAAAAGGTTTCAGTCCTGGCTCTCGAGCAGCAGATCATGAATCCAATTCCACTGAGTGTTTGTTAACGTGACAACTTCTGAGCTGCATTAGTGGCACATGGAAAAAATCCAGTACCTTGGCCTCACTTAACCATTTTTATTTCATGACTTATTTCAGTGGGGAAATGTTTATAAGAGCAAACTGATGATTGAGAGACGGCTTCTGTAAAAAAGCATCTAAACTATATTTTTGTTCAATGTGGAAACAGAACTTAGCACCTTCCCTCGTCCTTATTCTCTGTGAAATGAGAGTATCAGTCTTGGAGTTTACCCAAATAAAATGATAAGCTGAGGCCATATTATCCTTTTATTTTCATGGAGTGGATCTGGTCCAGTTCATGAGTTCTTCTTTCAAGACAAGAAACTTAATGCTTTAAAGTCAAACCACCAAGAAATACAAACTGGAAAAGAAGCAATGTTTATTTCTTCATCAAGGCATCACAATTGGTCATCGATTCCAGCCATTAAATGAACATCCATCAACACAATAAAAAAAACCTCTTGCGTGTTGTCACAATTTTTCAGAAGTTAAAAAGAAACCTTGTGAGAAGACGAGTGCACAGCCAGAGTACCAACACACGTTCAGTGTCAAAGCATTGAATGGATCTGACTGGATGTTGAAGATTTCAGCAGCCGAGCGAAGTCAAACCTTTTTCGGCCTCGTCGGACTCTTCTCCAGACAAATATCACAATATGTGAAATCGCAGTGGGTTGAAAACCACTCGCATGTGTATTTTTTATACGTGCTGGGATTGAACAATATAAATTAGTCTGACATTTTTTTCCCCAGGTTCTACAACTTATTAAAACAAAAACAGCTCGCCGTACGTTTCCAGATTTTGCAAAAAACAAAAATTTTAATGTTTCTACTTGTTCACTGACTCACAAAGTGGTTTGTTATCATTAGAACTGAGTGATATTTTAACTACATGACAGAGAAGACAGCTACAGTAGTGCACCATCGCAATCCTCATATAAAGCTCACTCACACTCTTACAAATAATCGTACACACTCACCCATGCAGTCAATTGTGGACACACTCACTCACATTTACATATTCACAATCACACGCACGCACAAAACAATGCTTAATGTTTAGTGTCTATCACATGACACAGTAAACAAAACATTCTTTGACAGTAAAAAGAAAAAGAAACTAAAATAAAAGAAATATAAACATCTTTTCCACTGGCAGGGTCCTCTGGTGCCTGACCAGCGTCTTCTAACCCTGATGAGTCCACATCCATCCAGGCCAATCTAGTCCGGTCCAGTCCCCATGTCGTGCCTCGGAGGAGCGAGTCTTTAACCACGGAGTCGTCGTCGTCTAATAACCCCCCCACACCCCAACCCTCCCCAGCTGCTGTGTGTCACCTGTGTGTACCTAACCTTTGTGTGTTTTGAAGAAAATGTCCTGTCAACGTCTGACGTAAAAGTAAACGAAGTAGTAAATCGTAGAAGTAGTAGTGGTCGTGGGCCTGCGTCGCCTCGGGCGTGGATCAGTAGGTGGCGTTGGCGGGTTCCCGCCCCGAGCTGAAGAGTATGTCGGCCTTCGCGCTGATGTAGTACGTCAGAAGGAGGGACGTCACCAAAATGCAGACGCCGACGCCCAACGTCATCATCTGGAGGAGGCGAAGGAAAGTTTGAATGTGAAAAGGTTAAAATTATCATATCACTGGTTATTTTTCAACCAGAAATCCATATATACTGAAAAGATGTATTCATGTCCCAGACAACCTCTTTGTTTAAGCTTACAGGAATTTATTTAGATATTTGTTTGTCCACTTTCTTCAGCCACTAATTCTCTATTAGCTGCTGAACACTGGGCGGAAACATAGACTGTAAATAAAGATGGCCGACGCGTCTCCACTTCGTCCCACTATCCAGAAATTAAGCCTAAATATCTCCAACATGAAAGTTGCCATCTTGCTGATCTGATCTGACCAATCTCAGTCATTCTCAGCCTGTCAATCATCACGTTTTACCGAAAGCACTTAAACAAACATCAGTGTGATAAGAACAACCTAAAGTGACAGAAACAATCTTAGGGCAAAGTTTAATTAACGTGTGCTTTGACTTTTTAGTTTCATCCATGTCCCATCTGCAAACATGGAGGTTTATGACCTATACTGCAGCCAGCAGCCAGCCACCAGGGGGCGATCAAGACGCTTTTCCTTCACTTCACAGAGCCTCAAGTCTTCCATCTTTTTATACAGTCTAAGAGTGTGATACTTCAGAGTAAGAGTATCGGTCCAAAACCTCTCTGAGTTAATCTGAGTATCTGCGTCTTTGACCCTGAGACGGTGAAAGGCAGTCGTACCTCCAGTTCATGACTTGCCACCAGGAATATGCGTCCCTTGATGGGCTTCCACCGGGACTCGGTCCACGTGGAGTAATCTTTGGAGGTGAACTGCTGCAGGTCGAACGCTGGGGACACGGCTTTGGAGAGACGGGCACTGGAGCGGACGCAGTAACCCTCCCGCTTGGTGCTGTTGGGTGGGGCCGCACCCTGAATCCACCAGTAGCTGTATATCTGAGCGAGGAGACAATAAGGATTATTTATTATCTAAATTCCTACTTAGAATAATAACTGAGAGCTACCAGATTCATTTTTGTAATTACAGTTTTTCAATTCAGACTTTGGTGTCACTTTGTCCTTATTTACATCTCTTATGGTTCCAGCTTCTATAAACTGCAGGTTTTTATTCCAGCTAATTTTTAGGGTTTAAATAATTTAGCCAGAGTTAATCTGACTTCGTCCCTTTTAAGGCAAAAACATAAAATATTTACTGGTTTTAGTGTCTTTTTGCTTTAAATGACAATAAATTGAATATCTTTGGATTTCGGTGTGTTTGTAAAAGAAGAAATTCTGAAGAAATCATCTTAGATAATGAAAATAATCATAAGATTTAGTCATTGACACTTATTCCATCTTTATTTGCTATTTAAATAAGAGGTTAAATGAAAGAAAATCGGGTTGACCTTTCTTGACCTTTTCTTAATGCAGCTTTTCTTTCTCAGATTAAATTAAAACCCAAAACCAATCAAAGCAAATCAATAAAACGAGAGACTCCATCAGTATGTGTCTTACATGTTTGCTCTCCTTGTCCGTCTCATCCTCTCTCTGGTTCTGGCAGTTTTCCCGGGTGATGTTGATGGTGCTGCCCGTCAGGTTCGCCAGCAGAAACTGCACCAGGATGGTTGGTTCACTGGACTGCTGGATGGCGCCGACGTACAAATTAGGCGGCCCGTTGGCTGAGAGACAGAGAGACAGAGGAAATAAATCTTCTGTGTTTGGAAATGTCTCTTTCTTCACATCAGTGGTGACAAAAGTGCAGCAGGTGGCTTATTTTGGAAGTAAATATTCCAGAGACATTAATCATTAATCAAGTAGATACAAAATAAAACATATCTGTCAATAATTAAAAGTCTGTCATTAGAATTATTAAAGGCTGCAGTTTCCTGTTCAACTGGTCAACTGGTGGGATAATCGCCGGTGTCACATTCAAAGGGAGAAAAGCACTAAATTAAAAGCCTTCCAGGATTAATCCATTATTTTCCACAGTGGTTGAGACGCACAACATGTGACAACTTGTCCGACCTAATACACAACGTTTACTCAGAGTTGGCTCCAAACTAAATGACATCATGTGAACAAAACGGCGTGGCTGCGTTTCGTTAAAACCACAAAGTCCGATGCAAACACGTCACACAGCTTTTTTCATATCACAGCTCAACAACCATCGTGGAACCTTTTCTAAAAACACTGAGCTTCATTCTCTGTGTTGGGAACAACCTTCGTTTTGTGTCCCTCCGTCCAGGTGACTGGTCGAAGCGTAGCTATGATTTGAGTCGACCACTGTTGTCCTTTGTTGGCTTCAGCTCTAGATTCTAGTTCAAACAGGATCAGCTTTTATCCCAACTTACTCAGATGACTCATGAAGTCTGAGGGGATCAGCTGCTGGAACCAGGAGTTATTGGTCCGAACAAGGAAACCATACAGCATCTGGGTCACCTGAGACAAACAAGACAGAGACAGTGTCAGTGTCATATTCTCTTCACACAGTGTGAAGGAGTCAAAGCAAAAGGAACAGATGAGATATTTAATATATGAACAGTGAGCTGTTAACAAGAGATCGAAACTGACGTATTAACCCTACAAAATAAAATCAACCAGTCTTACTATCTGAGGGTCGGCCTTGATTTTGTCCAGCAGGGTTTGTGATCCTCCTGCCTGCTTGTACAGAGCCCGAGCGACCAGGGTGGCCACCTCCGCCAGAGCCTGGAAGACGCAAGAGAAAATCTTTATTGGAGCTGCAACATCTGGATAACGTTCGATAAATAGCAGCATCGCAGAGAGAGAGAGCGCAAATGTTGCAAGACAGGTATTTCTTTTTTAAGATTTGAGATACAACTGACAATCCAACAAGTAGATAAATCAATACATTGGTAATCAGTGTTAAATAGAAATACCTTCGCCCGTTCGGTGACATGTTCCAGCTGCTCCTGTGGCGTCAGATTTGGAGGATAAGACAGGTTCATGTATTCTCCATTATCATACATGCTCTCATAGAACCTGCACACAGAACAGAAATAAATACATTCCCTCGAGGCTAACGGGTTCTAACGTCGTGAAATTGTTGCTCTGCGGCTGAAGAAACTCAGATTTACATGTTGGTGAACTCAGACTTGTGATCCTCGAGCACAACACCAGGGATTGAGCGAGCTCGCAGGAAACGCTGGAAGGACGACGGCGGCAGAGGCTGAGAGACACCGGGCTCCTCCGGTGTGACGCTTAAATTTGTAGCAGCCGCGTGCAAGTTGGCAATGAGGTCCTCCACCTGAAACAAAACATTTGAAAAGAAATTCAATTTACCCTTTAGATAATTTTAAAGCAGATTTTATATTTACTACTGTATTTAACGATATTTTTTTAATTAATTAGATTCAACTAATGATTATTATGCTGTATATTTAAATCCAGCAGTGATCGCACGTGTGTTTCTGTAAAAACTCTTAAATAAACACAGATCCAAACCTCCTTGTTGACACTGTTGTTCTTCCTGGATACAGGATCCGTGTGAAGCCAAAGTCTGGACTCATTACGAAGTCCCACCTGTGGGGACAAGATTCATCAAACTGACATATTCTGTTTACTCACACGTAAAGATAATGTACATCTCATAGTATTATAGCAGTGCAGGTTTATACATAGAACAGAAGTGAGTCCAAAGTACACACCTGTCCAACCTCCAGTACCGAGTGAATATTGTCCAGATCCACGGCAAACTGACTGTTCTCCATCTCATACACCATCCTCGAGCTGCCGATGTAGTCGAAGGTTTCCTGAGGTCAAACAGTAAAACAAACATGAGCAAGGCCTGAAGTGAACCTACAGAAAACTAACATGTAGCGTGTTGATCAGGCAAAGTAACAACTGACCCCCTGGAAGAAGGTGTAGAGGATGGTGCGGTTAGGCGGGGCCTCCTGGGTGATGTCACGCAGAGCGTGAGCGGCCGCCAGCAGGGTGACGAACCCAGAGACTCCGCTCTCGGCTCCTGGAGCGATGTCGAAGAAAAACGACCTGCTGTCCAACTGGAGAGAAGAGGAAGAGGAGGGAGAATCCATCAAGCTGAGGTCATATTTAGGTGTGTATCAGGGTCATGTGGACAGTAGGGCTCTTGAGAAGGAGAAGCTTCTTCAGAAACTCACCCTGGCTGCTGCTATGACCACACTCTCCCACATCTTGTGGCCCTTGGCCGTGTTATTGACTGGCCTGGTGGAGCCCCACACATTATAGTCCCCCAGTGGGTCACACACCATCTCTAAGAGACGACACAGGATAAAAAAAATCATTTAGAATTGACTATTTTCGTATTTAATAGAATTTTTCTTCCTGACAAAGCTGCATAGCCATTATAAAACACCATAACATGTGTAAAGACCTGGGTTGATGCTGAAGTTGATATCACTTCTCCTCATGCAGGTGGCTGTGTCGGTGACGGCGAACATGGGGGAGTAGAGCTCCATGGCACACAGCGGGTACTGAGGAGTGCCGTTCACAGGAAGGTTATGGTCCAAGTAACACTGCGAACAGAGAGAAGAACACACGTCTTTGTGAGTGTTTGTTTGTAAAGCTTTGTGGAATAGTGCGCTGACAAACTAACAGAAAAACAAGCAAACCAAAAACCAAACCAATGGACAGAGAGAAAACTCCTTGGCTGAAGTAACAATCGGGTCTAGCTCCCTGCTCATGGTTACGTTGGCCACAGAAACAAGCGACTACCATGGGAGTAAATGTATCATTGTGACACAGCAGCCGCTTTAGGGATCCAGCCTGAAATTGTTGGTTTACAAAACGGTTTCCCTCGTCCACCCTGCCATTTTATCAGAGGCAGAGACGATCCCCAAAGTTTTCAACTCGCACAAATAAACCACAACATGACGACAACCTCTGGACTAAAGAACAGAGTCAGAGTCCTTCACAAAGCAGTATGAAGGGTTTTCTAGAGGCGACTTTAAATGCACAGTGCACATTATCAGTGACGTGGAACTGAACGCTGAGATAAAGAACTGGTCATGTTGAGCTCGGCGGCTCTTGTGAAAACATTCAGCCCGCTGAGGAAAAAAAAGAAACCCCAGGCCGACTCACAGAGGAGGACGTCTACATCCTGTGTAACATGACCTGCGCGTTCCTGTCACATACAGTGGAGGAAAAGCAGCAGATGATTTGTGGAGTTCAGACAAATGATCTCGACATAATGTGCCACAACACGCCCGACGTGAAGGTGATCTTCAGAGCAGCTGAAACAGCTTCACTGGCATCAGTCCAACTCGCGACCGCCTCTGACTTCAGATCAGATTCTGCTGCTGACCAACGCGAACAGTGGCCTGCCTCTAAGCACCAATATGTACAAGTGGAATTAAGAGAAAATACTGTATCTGCTGTCACTATTTACCTGTCGTATGACCTGAGTGTCGTTGTCGTCTTTGAGAGAGAATATGGGGAAATCAAACTCCTCGTAGGACAGCCCGTTTCCCAGAGGGTTCCACACAGTCACATTACAATTAGCCAGGGCTGGATCGTAGGTCCTCTGAATAAACACCTGAGGAAAACACAGAGGAAACCTCAGCAACAGTAACACCATTGTGTGCTGTTGTGTACATAACCATTGAAATGCACATACAGGGTCTATAAAAAGTAACTGCACTATGTGGTATTTTCTATCGTGTGCATGATACAAACAGTCTTGACACAGTCTATAAATTCTTTGGAAGAAACATGAAAATGAGGCCATAAATCTTTCTTGTGGGACAAACATGTTTAACTGGTTAACACTGCTGCGTTTCAGAAATAATTCACATGACAGTAAATCTGAAACGACCACAGCGTGTGACTTCAATCACCGTGCCCTCTGGCGGGATCATAAAACTTGAAATTTATCCCTGTAACTTGTGTGATACTGAAGGACGAGTCACGGCGCGCAAATATCCACCCACCTGAGTTCTCGTTGGGACAGGTGGTGTGTGGGGAAAAGGCCTCCCCCGGGTTCGTGTTCGGCGCCACAACGGCAACGCCTGCCACCCTCCTGGAGGCGCTCTTCAGCTTCATCATGATGGATCTGTCGGGGCAGACAGACGACACAGATGAGACTGGGACACGCACAGGTCAGACGTGTCGTTCAAGTTCACGTCCTCAAGGTCAGACGGCTCGAATTTTCTAAATCTCCTGCACATTAGTGTAACTGACAACTTCAGACAGACGGGGTTTTACTATATTTTTCATTTCAAATAGTGAAATATACCAAGTACCACAGATTTTACTAATTGTTTTAGTCTTTAAAAGATTCTGTGGGTCAGCGTGGCACAGGAGACAGACAGGGAAACCCCTCCACAGGGTGAGACGTGGTAAATTTACCTGGTAAAGAGCGGGGACTCCAGGAAGACAATGTAAGGGGGATTGGGACCTGAGCTCAGGACCCAGTCCAGCTTCTCCTCCGACTCCAGCACATGAAGCACGCCCACATTACCCGACAGGGAGGCTAAAAATCAGACATAGGAAGTGAAACATTTGTGAGGTGGAACAGCCATGTCAGATAAAAAAACACTGTTAGAGCTTCAGAATCTGAAATGTCTTATTGATCCTCAGGGGTAAGAGGGTTTCATTACATTACAAGAATAGACATATATAGAGACCCAGGGAATTATAGTGAATAGAATACCAAAGAACTATGTAAAAAATATGTGATTTGTATGTAGAAAGAAATTAAATATATATATGGCAAATATATACAACAGCAATCATAAGGTACATTTAAATAAGTCATGGTCTAAATGTGCTGTCAGGGTAAAGAAGTCCAGGGTCAGTCAGTCTCAGGGAGGAGTTGTCTGATGAAGACGAGCAGGAATTATCTTGTGTGACGCTCTGTGGTGGATCTCAGTGAAATTAGTCTGAAGGTGAATATCTGTCAGTGAGTTGGCTAATTCCTTTCTAACTCTCAAAGCCACAAGGACTTGATTTGTTGGACTGCCTGAAGCAACCACAAAGAAAATCCTTCAAAAGAAAAATGCTTTAAATTCACAGAGGAGAAAACGTTTTACTAAAAAAAAGGTGTGTGAAAGATGCTCCGAGCTCTTGAGGACACACACAGAACATTTAAGAGACTATGACAAACACTTAGTCGGATTCCTCTTGGAGACTCATCGTGATGAGGAACAGAAACAGTGAATGTTACTCACACTGGCAGCCGATTTGATGCGTTGCGTTGAGCAGTCGCACACACGAGACAGTGTAATTGAGATTCACATAAATCTTCTTGTCCACAGAATTACAGCCGACACCTGCAAAGACGAAAAGTCACTTTAACAGAGGAACCGTTTGACATTCAGGGAAAAATCTATGGTTTACAAAACCGCAAGTGAAAGTTGATTCTTTTATTTTAACACACATTTCTAATATCTGGATCAGTCGTGGTTTATGTGGGATTTCTTTCCTGATTTACAGCCTCTGTGCAAAGCTGACGTGTCAGTACACATTGATATCTGACCTCCATTACCTCCAGGTTTATGGTTTGGTGCCAGACCGTGAACCTCTGACATCCCAGTGAAGAAGAGAAAGAGAAATGACTCTGACCTGACTTGATTATCAGTTTAACAAATCCTTCTAACACTCGGCTGCTGCTGGAACTCGTTTTTAATGGTGTGTTATATTGTGTAAAACATTTATCTGACATAGTTTCTAAATACATTACAAATTGAGAATTTATGAACATAACATATGATAAATGAATCAAATCTAAAATGGGAACAAGGAAACCAGAAGAGTGAGATCTCTGGATCAAGCTTCCAACACACACATCAGAGAACCACTTGAATATATCACATAAAACATTACAGTTGTCCAGAGGGCCTTTTGCAGATCTTTCTGCAGGTTATGACGCAAGAAGTACTGGACAACTTTCCAGGAAACTTTGCGTAAGGTTGTGGTGCGGGACCAGAAAGAATCCATTCCATTTTGGACCAGAACCGAATCCAGGGGGCGGAGGGAGTTTGGCAACATTTCCGTTCATTTCTCGAGGAGTAATTCACGGATCTTGATGAAAAACTTTGGACATTTTTAGAGAACTGATATGCATGAGTGTGTGCAAATACAAAATCTGGATCTAGTGACTTTCAATGTGCTTTTATAGGGCGACAGTCCGAGGTATGTGCTTTCTAAGCTCCCTTATAGTTTATAAAGTCGTTCAAATGAGCTACACCTTAACCAGGAGAAACATTAAAATGGTGCCTACGTATTAAAGTATCAGTAGAAGGTAGTTCTTCCTTTACTGCGTTTTAAATACTTAAGTTTCTTCACAACTTGGCACCAAATACATTTCACTGCCTGTAGAAAAACTGAAGTTACAGCTGCCTGTTCCATTCTAATAAACTTATACATGAGATAAGATAATCCTTTATTAGTCCCACGATGGGGAAATGTGCAATAATACAGCAGCAACATTAAGTAACGTGCAACACTTCAGAGTAAGGAATAAAGAAAACATAGATGAATGGAAAACAAACTAATATAATCAGTGTAAAAACTAGAATTATGTGCAGTGTGAGATTGTGTGCAGTGAACGGATTTCACATGAACCGTTGTATTAAGTTAAATCAGAGTTAAAGTGTTGCCGAATTCACCAGGACACCCTGAAGACGTGGGGGGGCGACTTCACTGGAGCACAACTAGAAATGTGAGTTTCCAAATAATCAACTGAAATTATAAATCGTGAAAATGTAGGTTTGATTTGGGACAATGTGATCCCCCGAGCCCCGGGCGGCGGCGGCGGGGGAATCACGAGCAGTCACGCTGACTTTGAGTTGATGTCATCGGGAGGGACAGACACACAAAACTCACCGGAAAGAACGAACAAGAAACACAATAGTCCCCGAGCTGCCACTGGATTATAACTGTGTTCAGATTCGTGACAGCGGCGAACTCCATTGAGAAATTAGCTTCTTTTTTTTTAAAACCCAGCAATGGAGATTAAAGCCAGGAACCGGGGGGCTAGCCTAGCATCCGGCTAGCACAAAGAAGTCCCTGATGCTAGCTGCTAGACACACAAACACACACTTTGCTCGGTAACACACACAACACACACACACACGCCAACACGCAGTTAAGACACAACTTACCCACGAAAACACAACAAACTAGCAGATGAATAATCCACTTGTTCGAGAGCGGATCCATCTTCCTGGTTTGAAAAGCAGAGAAGCACAACAGGAAGTGTCGACACGAGAAACGTCCGGGTTCCGCTGCCGTGACGTCAAGATGGCACCTTTTGGATTTGTGCAGTTTTTATTTTATTTATTTAAAATTAGCTGCAGGTCAGTTTAAAATCAAGAAATACATGAATCCACCCAAATCAGTTCACCTCCATTGTTTTTAATTCCACTCTCTCCTCCTCCTCCTCCTCCTCCTCCCTGGTGACTCAGACCTGATGTGAACTTTGAATGCACCACTTTTATACCCACACATTAATCTCACCTTCCCCACAACACCACATCAAGAAAAAAACCGCAGAAACCCTCATTTCCGTTTCACGAACAGGAATTTATTTTTTTATTCTCCACTCCAGGATACACAGAGCAGCGCCGCTCACATCGAGTCAATCATCTCATACAGAACAGAAAAGAGACAGCGGTTATGTTGACAGGTTTAATACAGCCACAGCACGGAGACGATGCCGAGAAGAACAAAAAGCTTTTTCTGCAGGAAAGACGGTGCATGGAATTAAGATAGTGGAAAGGGTTTAAAAGGTTTTCACATCACCGTGAGCAAACATATATATCTCTGCTTTAATTCGTCATGTCGATTAACTATTCATTTCTACAGAGTAAGTGTGGATGTGTTTTGCTGAGCAGGTTCCTCGTCCCCGTGTCCTCTTAACGGAACTGAAGAGGACTCACGCGCAGACCGATCACATCCTTACCGATCTCCGTCACCTAGAAAATAAAGTAAAATGAAAGGTTGTACAATATGTGGGGAAAACAGTTAATAAAATAATCAATAACTAATCTTTCTCCTATTTTTTGTGTCCTTTTAAAGTATAGAAATATTCAGACAGGAAGCCTAAAACTAATATTTACCACTCAGGTATCCTCCTTTATGATACGTGTATTAAAATTAACGCATTTTCTTATACTGTCAGATGTGTAAATCAAATGATATGTTTATAATCACACATATGTACCTAATAAAGTGGACAGTGAGTGTAGGCTTTCATCATATAGTTCAATTAATAAGGCTTCTCTCCATTTTGACTCGGATTGTAGATGATGCTCACAAAGTAAACTACGCATTCTCCTAATTTGAAAAGCCTTTGAGGTTGAACGTTGATGTAGATCTACCTGCGTGACCCTGCAGATCTGGCCTTTGTATGGGGGACAGTAGCAGGCTCCCGACAGAGGACACTTCTCAACAGGGCGTCCGCGGTACAGGGGGACAAAAGATGCAGCGCACAGGTCAAACGGATTGTGGGGGTCGTAGTTCAGCTGGTGGGCATCTGTCAGGGTCTTCTCGCATGCAGCCAAAATCTTGCGGGTCTGAACAGCAGGGAGAGATTAAACATTATGATGGAAGATTACAAAACAGTATTGTGCTCCATGTAAAAATAAAAACTCTTTGCTTCTGTGGACGTCGCACAACCGACCTGCTGCGCTACATCTGGCTTCGGCCCGAGCTCCAGCAGGCGGCGTGCAAAGCTCGCAGCTGTTTTGAAGTTACGCAGTTTGAAGAACAGGTTCAGAGCCGTGCGCAGCACCAGCACCATGTGGACGGGCTGGAGATTACAGTGGGTGAAGTAAGCAGCCATCTGGAAGGAAAAAAAACAAACTTGGTATTGGCCCGAAACAAATGCTTCACACTCTTTGACAAACCAAAACCTGTCAAAATATGTTATTGTCTGTCTCCAACAGCTCTGACTCAGTCAGAGTTTTACCTCGCACAGCCTCTTCTGCTGCTCCAAAGTGTCTTTCGGCAGCTTCTTCCTCTCGGTCTCCATAGTCAGACCCACGATGTACTCTCTGCAAATTGTGATCAGCTGTTGAGCCTGAAACACACAGAAGACCGATGCACATTTAATACAGTCAATGTTTTTGATTATGCAGTATGCAGGAGTATATATTTAACATTCTCGTGCTGTAAGTGCAGGAAAGTTCAGTCTGGACTGAACTGATTCAAAGTGGGTCTGGTAGTCACCTCTGCAATCTCCTGCTTGTTATCGACCACCAGCAGAGGAACCGACAACAGGATGACTCTAAAGCGATCAACAGCTTCCTCAAAGCGCCCAGAAGTGGTCAACTGGTAGCACTGCTGCAGGCGGGAGATGAGGTCCGAGAGGCGCAGGCCCACCGCAGGCAGCCCTTGCTTGGCCCCACAGTCCTAAAAAATAAACAATTTGTATATTTGCTTATTGGATTCACTAAAGGAGTACGTCCTCCCCCACAGGCAAACATCTAAACAGCTGTACCTTCCAGTTCCTCTGGGGGTGACTGCGCAGGCAGGGCAGAGAGGGCAGCCCCAGGTAACAGTTGCGGCCTCTGGACAGCGTCTGCATGAACAGCGACTTGTATGGGCCAAAGTTCACAACTCCAACCTGGTCGTGGAGCAGCTGTGGTCGAGAAGAGTGAACAGTTAGTGTCAGAATGAAGTTTAACTATAAACCTATGTCCAATCAGTGGCCTCACCTCAGGCACAAATATATACTTGTATATTTAAAGAAGTAATACAAGAAAAAAAGCAAAACATCTGAATTAATATGTTGTGAACATACTCTCATGGCTGTTTCGAAAGAGGCAGCTAGGATGTGGTCCACTGGCAGCTGGGAGTTGTTGCACCACATCTGGGTCGGACTCATGCCCTTGGTTGGTGGGACAAAGAAGCCGTCTTCTGCTCCTCCACCTCCACCAGCTGGCAAGTCCTGATGTTTGGAAACGAGAGAACGACAACACTGGTATGAAGATTCAGAAGTTCAGCCGCATGTTTCATTTCTTGGCAGATAAAATGTGAAGCTTGAGAACAGACAAAGCTGAGAGAAACAAGTGCCGAGGAGACCTGACGTAAAATCTATCAGCGATTGTCTTGTTTCTAGTGATAACCCTGTTTTAGTCCTAGAAGGATTTGTAATGATGAGGCTCCTCTCACCAGCTCTGGAGGAAGGTCCAGGTCTTCCTCAACCTCCCAGCCTCCTCCCTCCTCTTTCACAACTCCATCCTCCCCTAATCCTTCCTGGGTGTCCACGAACTCATCTGAGAGAGAGAGAGCAATGGAGGAAATAATTAACTGTACGATTACCCACTGACAGGTCCAGTTAAAATCTTTTTTAGTTGAATTTACCTTCATCCAGCTGAAGTTCGGCATCCTTTCCCCAGCCATCGCCTCCTGCAGCATCCATGTCCTGATCGGCAGCCATCTGACCTGCCTTCCCTACAACAGAAAAATAAACACTGTTCTCACTCTGGACAAGTCCACTGACACAGGTTTCCACAACTTCCAGTAGTTCCTTTTTATTTTTGACTAAGGATGGAAAACCTTTCTCACTGTTGTGTGTTGGGTAAGTAGTTAACTGAAACCTGTCACAACTCATCAGTTCTCTTTATAAAAAGGATGATAGCTGCTGTTGATACAGCCAATGCATATATAAATGTGTGGTGCATATCTATATTTGCATCTGTCAAGGCTGATGATGTCTCACCTTTCGCTGAAATGGCTCCCTCAAAGAAGCCCTTTGATACAGTGAGCAGAGGCCAGTTGGTGTCCAGAGGGTTGATGGGTGGAGGAGGCTGCAGCAGCTGTGCATTTGGATCAACCTCAGGCACCTACAACACAAAACCCCCCATCATTACATAACCAAAATGATGGATTTATACAACATGAGAGAGATTCAGAGGCTGTGGTGCACACCGGAAACTGTGAAAAGTAAAAATATTGTGTTAAAACCTATTGCATGCATTACTTCAGACAGCATGTTATGTGTGTCCACATTATGTGCATGAAAGTACAGAGAATGTTTCCCCAACACACCGTCTCCTTTTCTGGGTCAAAGGTCTCCTTCAGTGACTCAGCTTCTTCATCCAGCCCATGGGTGGCTGCAGTCAGGTAAGCCAGAGACTCTGCACAGAAAAAAATGCACAAAATCAGTGTTGGCTCTTTGTTCCATAGTTACGAATAATAAAAAAAATGACAATTTGGAAGCAGTACTGAGAGGTAAGCACATTTTTGATGTGGCAAACTATCTATGTCTTATGTTTTTTTTACAGAGAACAGGTTGCTTCTCATTGGTCTGATGGCACTTCAGAAAACCCAGAGTTGGACAGAGAGAAGCAGAGAATCAAGCAAAATGAGTAGCAAAATGGAGTGAATATAATTAATGGTGAACTCACTCTGTCCACAGTTCTTCAGGATGCGGACCCTCTCACTGACATCTCCCAGGTAAAGCGCCGCCTGGTAGTGACCGCTCATGTCCTTTCTGATCTCAGCTACGCATAAAGAGAACACGGATATTAGCGACACTGTAACATACTCAGAAACTCAAAGTCCTTTTCCACCGTCTCCATCACTCACCGATCTTCATCATCTTGCGCAGCTTGGCCAGGTTGCCAGTGATGAGGTACAGGAAGGTGAGCTTGTCAAAGTTCTTGGTCCTCTGGTAGCACATTTCCACGACCTGGTGGTGCCCCTGCAGCAGCGCTGCCTCGCCCAGACGCTCCCAACAGCTGCGCTCATCCAGGGCCTTGGCGGCCTCCAACGCCACCTGGAGGTATGGAGTAAAAAAAATGGATGAAGAAAGCTAAGAGTAAAGGGAGAACACAATCTTAGAGAGTAACAATATTATTAAAGAGCTTATTTTGGCTTGTGTATGCGAATGTGATTAAAAGAAAAATGTTACACATTATAATTCAGAAAAGGTTTGTCCTGAGTAAACCGTTTCTCTCGCAGCAACCCACCTCAATGTTTCCACACTCCAGTGCCAAACTAAATCGTGTCTTCTCATCTTTGACAAAGTGCAGCGCCACCTCAGGGTAGCCCTTCTTCTGCAGGTAGGCAATGATGGACTGACCCACCAGCTTGGCGTTACGCACCATGTGGAGCACCTGGACAAACCATATTAGAATTATATCAGAACCAGTACACATTTGAACACACATACTTTCACACAACAACAATCCCCACAGACCCACCTCATCATATTTGCGGTTGACCAGGGCCAGTTTGAAGCGGTACTCTGTGGGGTCAATGGTGAGGACACGTGGTCGACACTCCCTGTCCAGGCAGTAAACGCTGTTACCTCTCACACGGGTCACGTAGATGGGCAGGTCCAGAGTCCTGATGATGCCATGATCACTGCAGGAACAGGTTAGAAAATAAAAAAATATTATAACATAATGCTACTTATCAAGATTACAAAGTAAACATTTGTATTCTGGCTTATTCATCTACACCTCCTGTCATTCTGGTGCTAACTCTACAAGATTGTTTAGTTCTACATATCTAATTTACTGATAAATGTAAAACAGTTGAGAGTTGGGATTTGTCATCATGACAGTTAAAAGGTTGAAAATATACTTATGTCAAGTGCATTGCGGGACAACAGCACGTACCCAGAGGTGAGGGCATATTTGATGTGGTTGGAGGTGGTGTAGATGAAGACTCCGCTCTCGTCCCAGGCTCCACTCTTCACTCGGATGTTCTCGTGAATGTTGCAGAGACTTTCCCACTTACGGTTGCAGATCATGATGGCTGCAGGATGAAAAGAGACAACGGAGATTTAGATTCAATGTTTTTTTTATTAAATTTAAAAATCTTCAGAGATGATCAGCTTTTGAAATTTGTTTGCCAACTGAGATCTGGCTTTAGTTGTCTTTGTCCGAACAGGTTTCATATCTCAGTGAGCTAGAAATGTCCCAGACTCTCAGATAAAGACGTTGTGTCTCTCTGATAAGTTTCCCTGTCTGTACGTGCTGATATTCATCTTATCAACTCACCGTGTTTGGCGAGTAGAGCCACGTGGCTGGTGTCCGCGCTCCACACCACGTACTTGACCTTGGCAATCTTGACAGTAGCCAGAGAGCGTTTCTGCTGCACGTCGAACAGAGTGACGCCGTCGGCATCACGCAACAGCAGCGAGCCCGTTCCTGCGTAGAAGATTTCCTCGCAGCTTGGAACCGCGACTTTCTTCACAATTTCATTCTTCAGGTTCTTAATCAGAAGCTGCAAAGGAGAGAGAGTAAATATTAGAAAACAGACAAATATGAAAGTTTTGCAGCCTGAATAAAATCAAGTTTTAATTTCAAAATGCTACACTCTGTAAACCTGTAACTGGACTTACAGAGTGCATTCGGTCCAGGACTGCAAATCGGTTCCTGGCCACCCAGACTGCCGTCAGACCAGAAGACCTCTTCCCCTCCGGTGCTACGAAGAGACAGAATTTATGTGACTTTACTCTGAATTTCATCCACATCCTGAATGACAAATAAATGATTGTTTACAAGTTGAAATTTGGAGAGAAACAGGTGTAACACTTCTGATTAACTATGTGTCATTACCATCAGGGTTCTGAGAATCGCTTTCTTTGGGAATGGAGTACAGGTCATATGTGCTGTTCTCCAGATTGGTCGCCCTCTGCAGGTGGTACAGAGTATTGCATTAAACACATGGACAGCTATACATATATGCACCTACACGTAAAGTAAGTGATTAGTGTGTTTTGATTGACAGGTACTTACATTGCAGAGCAGGACAGCGTTCTCAGCTGGGTTGTAAGACATGCTGAACACTGGGAACTTAGACCCACTACGACAAAATACATAAAACACAACATGTTAGAAAACACTTGAACAAAACATCTCAGAAGGAGAGAGATGGTTTCACTGGGTGTGAGAAACACTAGAGAGCAGCTACCTGCGCAGCTGCATGACAGCAGTGTCTTTGCTGCTGTTGAAGTCCAGCTGGCGGAGGAAACGATCCTTGACGTAGTACAGCATGTTCCCGTGCACGGCGTAGGCTGGACGCTCGCGCTCCAGCTTGAACACAATCATTCCGCTGTCATGACCTAAAGGACACAAAAACATACCCTGTTTGAGTGACATATCCACATCTGCTAACCTTTTGCTGTTAATGAACAGTGTCTTTAGAATACTAGTGAAATACTTCTATTTTTCTTTAGAATGCCAAATTTATGATTTGTAGACCAGTGTCACCACTCACCAGCGGCAAACAGGTTGAGGTTTGGGTGAGCACCCAGCACCCAGAAGCGATCATGGTCCCGACGGAAGGTCTGCACTCCGGTTCTCTTGGACATGTCCCACACCCTGATGCTCTTGTCCTCAGAGTTGGACAGGATGAGCTCCTGACGCGGGTGGAAGACGGCACAGGACACATTGTTGTAGTGGCCGCGGCATGTATCCAGCTCCCATGCCTTGGATTCTGGACCGGGAGATAAAGAGACATCAGAAAAGATAAAGGATGTTAAGTAAGACATCTTTAGATGTTTGCAGTTTTAATGGATACAAGGCAGAAGTTTGTTAGAGGATGCCAACTAGTGTCTTAAAGTCTTGTGTAACAACACTCACCGTTCATTCTCCAGATCTTGACCTGCCTGTCGTCAGCTCCAGACACAATGAGAGGCATGGTGGGATGGAAGGCTGCCCAGTTGACTCCCCTGTCGTGGCCCTGAACACGAACACAAAATCTTAGCTCACAAAAATCCATCACCAGTGCTGGCAATCAATCTGAACACTTAACACTAACTGTCCTCTCTGGGAGAACATTATACCTGAATAAAAACAAACTATTACTGTCCTGTAAACAATGTTATTTTCAAATCTATTGAAAAATACTAATAGTTTATTAAATGTACAGTATAGATTCCATAAATTGCATAAATCTCCATCCACATGCTCAAATTCTTACCAAAATTTGCAGAAAATTAGAAAGTGGTGAAAATGTACGTATTCTGGAGTAATTTTAAATGGGCGTGGCAAAATGGCTCAACGGCGCCCCCCCCCCCGGAACGCGTTCACATTGACCGAAAAATCGATACACAGGAGTATCATGACCAGACAAACAAAAAAGTCTAGAGGTGCAATCTGAAAAACGCAACAGGAATGCCCACCATTTTGCATTTAGTGGCCATTTTGGCCATATTCCACATTCTTACTTTGAGGTACTTGTACCAGGGCTTACATCAGATCAACTTCAAATTGAGATGAGTGGCATCACAACAAGATGGAGAGGCAGAAGATTTATACAATAAAGTACTTTCACAAGACCATCAATTACATCATCCCTGAGCATTTATTGTCACAAATAAATTGATTTTAAGAGGTTTCCACTGAGCACAAATTTCTGTCGCTCACCTGTCAAGGTTAAAAATTCACTCAAATGACAACATCTCTGGCTAAAGTAACTAAAATACATGTGAAAGTTTCTGCTCACCTCAAGGACATGCTTGACAACGGCATCCGAGGCACCGAACAAGTCGACACCAGAGATGCCACGCACGTCTGTCTCCACAGCACCAGGAGACAGGTTCTTCTTCCTCAGACCTGGAACCAACATTCAGAGCACCACGTGCAAGAGGGGGGGGGGCATATTCATTTTACACAGGGAAAAACACAAAGAGACAATACAAGTCAACAAAGCAATCAATTATGGAAAGATATCATGGAAGCACTGAAAATACAGAGGGTGATTTGAAAAAGGATGGAAAACTGTTGGACTACTGAACACACACAGGGTGGAAAAACACCAACACAACTTCTGCTTTCTCAGTCCCGGCCAACTTGGGCCTGGAAACAATCATAGCTGTGGCAGTACCGCTGATTGGGTTAATGAATCACTGGCATACAGAAGAAAAATCACACAATTACACGTGATTTGATTGGATAGCAGATCACTGATTACCTCCAAGAAACAAATTGGATCGGGGTGAAAAAAACATTTGAGAAGACACAGCTTGCGTTCATGATTCCTGCCCGTTAAATCAATGTGGTGAACAGACAGCTCAACAGCAGGGAGAAAGGACCCTGGGGGGGGGGGGGGGGGAATGAATGACACTAGGAACCCATGTGCAGGTGTGGATGTTTCCAGGGAGGGCATGGGATAAGGAGGACGCAAGGAGTGCACATGGACTTGGCTGATGAGGGTGGGGTTGGGTGGGTGGTGGCTGCCGTTGTAAAGGCGTGCTCTGATGGGGCGATGGATGTCAGAAATGTGAGTTTGGAGTTTAGAGGCTCGTGCATGTTTCGGTCAAGATGTTTGAGTCACATGCAGAGTTAGATTACTGCTAAAAAAAAATTAGAAAAGAAGTTGATAACAATACAGCGTGAATAACGCTTCAAGAAATATAAACATTGTTTTATATTTCATGTTATGTTTTTCGTAGCAGCGCCAGCTGTGCATTTAGTGCCAGGGGAAGTAGAGCAATTTGACATCAGTACCGAGTTTAAGTCTGTAAAAGATGCACTTCCAAACCAGTTAGTAACGGTTATTTTCTTTTGATGCAATGTAAAACGAGTAGTAAAAAACAAGAGCAGTAAGAGTTTCCAATAATGCAAGGGACTGTTCATTCAAAGCTAAATGGAGGCTGCTCCCAGAACACGGGTGGTTAAGCATGAAAACTGTACAGCCTGCTATGATGCCAATGTGATCTAGTTCATAAAAATGGCATGGAGGGATGCAATCATGCTCAATGGTAGAAAATGTAAAAGCAAAGAAATCCCAGAAGGTCAGGAGACAGTTACAGATCCACATTGTATGCAAGAATTTGAGGGGTGAAGCCAGCAAGTTAACGGTTTGGTGAGTGAGCAGACAAGCAGACAGAAGGGCAGGAAACAAGAAGCAAGAAACATCAAGAACATAAAATATCAGAGCATGCAGAGGCACAGAAACACTTCTCCCATTTTCTATTTGTGACTTTTCTTTAAATACATCTTCCACCTTTCAGAATGCTTTTTTACAGTGGCAAGTATTTCATTCATACACTATAAATATGTCCTGACTTTGAAACGATGTCCCTGTCTGTCCTGAAAGGAGAAGTGTTTCTGCAAATAGCCCACAGAGATTCGTCCTCTACAAGTTGGGAGAGGCAGAAGAGCTGGTCCAGGACTTGATATTCGTCCTGTTCCAGCTTCTTCATTGTCCTCCCTACCACTCACCACCCCCCCACCCCTCTTCCAAAACCCAGCCCGCCATCCTCTTGTCCACTGTCCCACAGCTCTCACCGGAGATATCCCACACGCGCACGGTCTGGTCCAGACTGGCTGACACCACCAGGTCCTCGGATGGATGGAACTGGGCGCACATCACATAGTGATTATGGCCGGTCAGCACACTGTGGATAAAAAGGCAAAGTTTTCAGGGAAAATCAAAAATTATCAGTAAAATGCTTCCACTTAAAATATGTTAACTGATTAGTGCGTTTCTTTGATACTTCATATATGAAACATATCAATGCAAACATGACCAAAAGAAATATATAAATTTCATGAATAGCTCTGCTGCAGTACTATGGACTTTTCAACGACTAGTAACAGTGGATCTTACCAGACACAGGTCCTGGACTGCCAGTTCCAGATGCGTATAGTCTGGTCATCTGAGGCACTTAGAATCCAGGGGTAGTCCTACAGAAAGGGAAATAGTTTAATTAATCAAATCATTGAAGATTGATTTTTTTTTTTTTTTTACATGAGCAACAAGATATTGAGTCTTTGTCACCCTGGCCCCTTGAAATAGGTAAGAAACATGTATTTAAGTGAAAGAATAACTTACATGGTGGAAGAAGGTAGTTCTGATGTAGTCCAAGTGTCCAAGGAGGGTGAAGAGGCAGCGTCTCAGCTTGTAGTTCCAAACCTGGTCAAATCAGCAATATGTAGTCAGGTTAAACATAACAATTCTAAACAAAAGTCATGTGATAGATGTGTGAATCCAAGCTGTAGCTACCCTTAGTTATTACATCAGATCCAACCAGTCACGTACTGGTAAGTTGCACCAGCTGACGGTTTGCAGATGTTTACTTTCCTGCCTCACTGTGTGCGTCATCGCAGCAAGTCATCACCAACTTTGATAAACTCTGTGTCCTTTATTCACCTAGTCACTATTCATGTTTATCATTTGTTTGGCTGTAACTTGAAGATGGAATTCAGCAACTTAGCTTTTAAAGCTGTAAGTGAGCTTGTTACAATAAATCAGTTATTCCTGATATTTTGGACCATACACATTCTTCACACTGAATAATAAACAACATTTTGGTGCAGATGGACTTTGCAGAAAAACATATGTATGTTAACAGTTATTTCTGGTGACAGCAGCCTCACCTTAATCTTGTAATCGTCTCCTCCAGACACAAACAGAGGCTGCTGTTTGTGGAAATCAATTCCTCTGACGGGCCCTGTGGGAGAAGACACGTCCGTGAAATCACACATCTCATCAAAACGCACAGGCTGGATTTATTTGATAAATATTAACTCCTCGTTGATCTTCTTTTTTACCATCGTGCTCATCGAACTTGTCGATCAAGGTGCACATCCGATAGTCCCACAGCTGGATGACTCCGTTGTGCAAACTTGCAAGAACCCATGGCCTTTTGGGATGGAAACTCAGACCTGCAATGTAAAACATGTGATCTTTAACATCACTTATACACAGAACAGCTGAGAGATAACCTTACTTACTGTACCCAATGAAAAGCAAGGGAACCATGTTAACTAGTGTTACGTTTAGCTAGGCTACACAGCTAACTACATGTCCAGGTGGTGTCAACCTGTCTACACGTCAACATGTTATAGATTCATTATCTAGAGAAAAGAGTCCTTTAAATAAACACACACACAACACGTCCCCATTTACAGGTTAAAGTTAACAAACACCTGAGCCCGGATAAACGACAGCTAGCTGCCGTAGCTGCTATGCTAACCACAGCTGGTGACGTGCTCACCTTTAACACGGGCCGACTTCGTTTCGAACTTGGTTAACATCGTCCCGAGGCGGCTGCGGGTTTAACTCTCCGTCAAAACAATATATGAATCCACGCGAATGGGTGAGGTTGTCCAGGACGAGGTGAAGTCACACGGCCCCGTCGCCTTCAACCATTTAGCCGATCCTGCTTCTTCGTCTGCTTCCTGACACGTAGTCCGTTCTGTCTTCCGGTTTGTGGAACAATAAAGTTGTGGCGTGAAAGACGTGACGCAGAAAGCGCCACGCCGGCTGAGCATAGAAACACAACACATAGACAGGCGCTCCACAGGGGCGACACAGTTAGCAATACATCTATAAACAACTATTTCTATGTTTATAATTTATTCCTATATCGATTATTTATAATTAATTGGCAAGACTATTGAAAGTCATGTATCTACAGTTTTTCTTTAAAGCTGTCCCAGCACTTTGTCTATTTACAGGCAGTTCTGGAGCTTTCAATCAATATTCAAGAAGATTGATTGTCATTCCAAAACAAGACATAATGCATGAGAGGGAATGAATTGAAGAATAAGCCGGGATGGGATCATAGGTGAACATGCTGGTGCTTATTGGACAATGCACGGTGGAGTGAAATACTACTTCCTGTTTCATCAGGTGCTCGGGCCCTAATAATAACATTCTCAACTCAAAAATAAGGCCAAAGACAAGAGATGTGTGTGTGTGTGTGTGTGTGTGTGTGTGTTGAGGGAGCGCCTTGACAAACTTCACTTAAAACTTCAATATTGAATTGTTTAATCTACTGTTATCATATTTTACATGTGTACATAAAACCTCATCAGCAAAATGTAGGCCAGGGAAAAGGTAGACTATTTCAAACGGAGTGAAACTGAATAATTCATTACAGCACAAGTACCTGAAAACATTTACTTCCTTGTATTCTTCCACTGACAATAATTCACCACAGAATTGAATTTGATATATATATATATCATTTTATTTTATATATTTACAAAACACAGTCAAATAACAGGCTGAATTTGTGAACCGTTGCTTTGGGGATGTTTGTGTCAGCCCTGAGAGTTGAATAGGTCGCCCCCCCGCCCCCCACCTCTTCATGATGAAAACCACAGCAGCCTCCCCCCCCTGTTTGATGTACATCTGATCACTCCTCAGTGCACGGCTGGCTGAATCCTTTCACAGTAGTACCCCTTTTATTATACAGTTATTGACAAGCTGATGGTCGTGTGCGTTCTAGACCTCTCTGTAGTGACAGAGGTAAACCTTTGTCCTCTGGTGAAAAGTGGCCTCTGGACTGAACAAACCCACCAGCCACAGCTGCAATGTGCCAACAGGCTGTCGATGCCCTTAACAGTGCATCTGCATAAATTATAGACGTGATCATTTGATTTTTATAACTATGCCTGTCAGTTTTTCAGCAAAAAACTGTTTTTAACTGTATGTGGAGGGAACAGAGTGGTGGTAAACACTCCTGAACACCACCCTTAGTGTTTTTCTTTCCTATCAGGGACGCCATACCAAAGAAAACACCACTCTGCACATTAAAAACACTGGGAAACACGAGGGGAAGCACTTTGCACGGTAACTCTACGCTATAAATATCACTGTAACCACAGCAAAGGCATCCGGGAATCAACATCTCAATCATTTCAAACCAATACCTGGAAATGGGGACTAATATTCATAGGGTTGTTAAATTAATTGGCTGAAAGTGCTGCAAACTTCTCATTGGGTGTTCGATCCTTTCTAGTCATTTTAGCTCTTTAAATAATTAACAAATGTACAGTTATTTTTTCTCACTTCTTCACATGTTAATAAATCGTTAACTCGTTAAGTCAAATCCTGCACAGCCTAAAGAGAGATTAAAGTGTGTTACCAAGTTAAATTAAATATCAATGAATGACGACTAACTTGGTGTAAACCTATGACGGTAAATTCACACTACTTTCAAAACTATCATCTGAAGTGCACGGCTGAATAGGATTAATTTTTCTATGCAACTAAATTAATAACTTAAAGTCATTCTGCAAAGGCACAGCTTATACCCGCGAGGTGGTTTGATCGATTTTACCATGAGTTTAAACTGTTTGTAAAAACTATATAGAAAGACAGGCAGTGGTATTTAGTTTTTAAAGGAACGCAGTTAAAATGCACTATGAAGGAGATGTAGCAACCGATGAAAGACTAATGCGAAGATGTTAAAGTGTTCTCAGTTGTGTGGTCCACTTTCTTAAGTGTGTTTGTGAGCAGCGTTGGTTCTCGTGTCTCCTCCTGATGTTGCTGCGATCCACACACCTTCTACTTGAGGGAGCAGAGTCGACAGCCTGGTCACACTCCTGCCTGACCTTTGTGTTACACTCGGTCATCCCTTCTTCATTGCTGACACACACACACAGACTGACCCTTTGGCACCAGTGCTTCTGATGGACGGCACCACAACCTCTTCACATGATGGAGCACTGCTCCGCCGCCCCGGCCCCGGCTCCTCCGGGGAGGACGAGTGACTCCATGTCAAAGTTAAATCCAGGAGGCTGGAGGGGAAAGGGAAGAGGAAGAACACATTCATGTCTAAATATACATTGTTATCATACAATACAATGAAGTCATATAAACAAAACACATGCACTGTTATTGTTGGAAACTTACTGCATCACCTGCCAGTTCCTTGGGTGGTTGGCCCAGGTCTTGCAGCTGTAAAAAAAACACAAATGTATATTATCTATGATGCATTTCAAAGTCTATTCATAATAAGTTAAGATCAGTAAAACAGATTGTGAGCCATGCCATCCCCTTTTAATAAAGGTATCTTCATCGTGCAAGTCATTTATCTGTTACTATAATCAAATGCAGATTCACAATGTAAATATTCAAGAAGCACAAGGCTACAGACACTGTAATAAACCTAGACATAGATTTAATTTTCCTTCTCTACCTTTTGCATCATGTCCATGATGCTCTCAAACGATCCCTCTTTATCCTCCACCCCCTCTTCCTCCTTCTCAAACCGCTTGCAGATCTCTCCCATAATTTTGGCCTGCTGCTCATAGCGCTGGTAGTCCTCTGGACTGAGGCTCGGCTTGTTGGCTTCCAACCACTCTGGGTACTGCTGAGGTTGAGTGAAAGTTATAATAAACACTGACAGGGACAAAAAGGAACTGGTAACTGCTACTGAAATGAAGGACTACCTTGGTAGTGATCTCTTTGAGCGATGGATAAAGCACATCCTTAGAGAGAAGATTTTGCATGATGGACTGCATGATGGGCAGAATGTTTCCGTCATCACTGCCTCCTTCGCTACTCTCTTCCAATCCAAGGCCTTCCAGAGCTTTGACAAGATCGTCTCCGGCCAGTCCTGTTGACTACAGGTAAACAAATACAACATGGTTGGAAAAATTATAAAATTATGACACTGAAAAGTTGTCAAAACAATTCTGATTCGACCCACCTGCAGGTTGTCTGCATTTTTGGCCAGGCCACGGAGGGTGTCTTTAAGACAAGAGGTGAATTCTTGTTGGGAGGCAGTGTCACAGCCTAAACAAAATACACAGGCAACATTTAGGCTATGTAAGTAGGAGACATATCAAAAAACACAAAAACAATTCAAACCTGAAGACCTTACCAACTTTGCCTGCAGCCTCTGACAGCTTGTGGAAGTGCTGCAGTAGCTCTGGCTCCTCCTGGGCCAGCTCACTCATGGCCTTCTCCCACTCATCCTTTGCTTGAGACGCCATTTCTCCCTCAAAGAGAGTCTCAAAGAGCTTGCAGTCCTCAAGGAGGGGTGGCTGCACAGGTAAACAGTCCACATTAATTCAGCGGTAACTAAATGACAAGTGCAATCCAGTGAAGGGAGAATATATAGTCAGAGAAAAGCAAGTATGTTATATTTTAGTTTTACACAGACCTTCTCTGCACCACTTTTAGCTGAGGCGGACGCAGCTGCAGGTTCAGGGGCCGGGGGGGCCGGTGTCTTGTCAAAGTCATCCAATGCACCTGAAAGACAGTGAGACTACATTAGCTCTATGCCAATCCCTAGACATTCAACCGAGTTATTCAGCAAATTTTTGAGAATTCATTTATGAACCATCCATTTATTCCTATCTGGAATTCCTATACAGTTATTGCACTTGTGTGTGTATCAGTTATTATTGCACATGTGTATGTATAGTTATTATTGCACATGTGTAGAGTTATTGCACATGTGTATGTACAGTTATTGTACATGTGTGTGTACAGTTATTGCACATGTGTGTGTAGAGTTATTGCACATGTGTATGTACAGTTATTGCACATGTGTGTGTATAGTTATTATTACACATGTGTATGTACAGTTATTGCACATGTGTGTGTACAGTTATTGCACATGTGTGTGTACAGTTATTGCACATGTGTATGTACAGTTATTGCACATGTGTATGTACAGTTATTGCACGTGTGTGTAGTGTATTTCACATTTTTGCAAACAGACAGTATAACCGGTGTGAGGGGGTCGTTGGTCACGAGGTGACTGAATGTTGACACCATTACATACACAAACAAAGCTCGTCAGCACCAACAAGAGCCCAGCAACACTCGTTGGGTTTTATTGTTCCTGACAAACTGTCATCCTCTTCATTCAATTCAAGGGCAACGACATCGTGTTGTAGCCGCTCTCTCTGGATCCGGATCGAGTCTAAGTTCACTAACATCATCAACACAAAGCATTCAACACGACAACACATCCAACGTGTACGTGTCTGTGATCACTGGCGATATATTGGTGAATATCTGGGACAGAAGCCAGAGGTCCCAGCGAGCACACGAGCTAACCTCACAGGGAAAGAGGGAGACACGGGGGAACCAGAGCCACAGAGACCGTCATTAACCCGGGACCACCCGGACTAATGTCGGCTACACCTCGAGAGTTAATGTCGTGTCTTACTGTCCAGCAGCTCGTCCAGTTCTGTGTCGTGTCCAGCGGACGACTCTCCTGCTCCGGACGCCATGATGTTCTCCAAACACCCACTGTTTCCGTAAAGTGAAGAAAAATGTCGCGGACACCTGTCCTGGAGGAAAGTGGACTAACCAACCGGCGAGCTCGTATTGGCTGTTGGACCCAGATCCCCTCTCATTTACCAAGTGTTGGCCAATCAAAACCGTGTGTGTGAAATAAGGCGGGTTCAACGCTATGACTGACAGAGAAAGCGGCCAATGGGAGCGACGCCGAAACGTTTTCGTCAGACTTTCTAATTCTTTGAGTAAAGAACCAAAATGGCGCCGGTGATATTTCTCCATATGGGACATGAACAGTGTGTTTCCTGAATAATAAACAGTCTGCGAGGAAAACAAATGAAATAAAACTTGTTTATTTATTAAACAAATAAACAAGAGGCACAAGTTCTGCTCCTCCGGATGTAGATCTGCTCTGTGACCTTTGAAAACTTTAAAAAAACAACTATTATCATGAACACACAACAGTTCAATTAAATCTGCACAAAACAACAATAATTATTATAATAACAATAATGAGAGGAATAAGAATTTAATTCAATTCAAACCAAACAACAATACAAACACAATGTGAAAACATAGGCCTCACACAATAAACACATTTAAAAGTGAAAATAATAATAATAATAAAACTACTTCTTCTGGCAATGTTGTCCATAAAGTTTCAGAGGAGATGACATGTTCATACAGCTGTTTTGTTGTTGACACATTCTCTGCATACAGAGTCAGAGAATTCCTGAAGTTCGATATATAAAAGAAATGACCATGAAGAAACTCACTGGCCACATCAATTTTATCAACTTTAACTGAGTCACAAAATAAAACCACATCTTCCATGATGAGGACCAGGGTTTTATATGTGTCCAGAACTAACTAAAGCAGATTTGAATTATGAGAAAATGACTCATGCAGGAGAAACATCGGTTATAAAACTGTGAATTAATTTATTGCATCAGTGTAAAATTTTATTAGGAATTAATTTAACTTTATTGGGAACACAAATCTATTCAATTCAAAAAGCAAAACCTTCACTTTAAAACTGGCTCCATCTAGTGGCGGTGGTAAGACTCCAAAAAAGGTCACTATATTTTATTCTCTTACTGATATCTTATTTCTGATCTTATTTCTTATTTCTTATATCTTACTACTGATCTTATTTCTCATAGCTTGATAAAACTTTAACAATCGACTTCAGCTGTTGCTGTCTTTCATCAACATGTATACTATATTTCTTTCTACTCTTCTTTCTTTAATGTTTTACCTCCATTTCGTCTCTCTTTGGTCCTCTATCCTATATTATATTTGCATGTGCATCATAGGATAAAGTTTCAACAAAATAAATGTGAAATTATAAAATTGAAATACTCAATATGATGACACGAGTAGAACAAATATATGCAAGGACATGTAGATATTAGTCCTGTATGTTTAGTCTGGTTTTGCTGCGTTCATATTCTTTTATCATCCTAGTTCCTTCACAAAAATCAATCTGGTTTATTAACTGTTTTTGTAAAGAAGGAAAACCAGTGAGATGATGACCTATCATTGCTATGAATTAGAGTTTTAGAATAGAATAAAATAGATTTTGTTCTTCACAAACACACAGTGCCACTCTAACTAATTAAATCCCTCTTATAGATTATTATGATGAAATGAATCAGTTAGAACAAATTAAAAAGATTCTTGTGAGAATGTGCACGTTTCTCTCTCGGGCAACTTTTCTTCTTGTCATGTTCAGGAAACGCGTCAACCTACATCTCTCAGTAAATACATGGTCGTCAGGGGTAACTGCTGCCGTTGCTAGGTGACTCACACAAATAAGGTCGGCGCGAGGGGACATTCTTGACAAATATTTATCTTACATCCGGTCTGTATCGATAGTAACGGGGTGAGATAATAGAAAATAATAATAATTACGACATTCTCTAAAAGTAGAAACTATAACACATGATGGGAGGATGGAGGAATTTTCTTTTTTCTTTTTCTATTACGGGTGATGCTCTCTCTCTCTCTCTCTCTCTCTCTTTACTCAGGAACATTTACATGTTTATTGGTTTATTCAGTCACATTTGTCTCAGGAATGTGCAAAAATATATTATTGACTTATGTTCTAAATCGATGGTAACTCCTCCAGAAAGATAAATCTCCAATAACATCATTACAGATTAATTCAGGGAGGTTGACACACACACACACACACACATTTTCATCGTGTTCCCCTTATTCCCAGTTGTTAAACATGAATAAAAGAGTCCAGAGATGAAATTGCGAAGGAGGAGTTAACATCTGCAGCTCCTCGGTGTGTGGAGAGGAAGAGGAGGAGGAGGGGAAGTCTGAGGAGAATTTAACGGTGCAGACATTTGATGCCTAATTTGGTTTGCTGGGCGGGGATCTGCTCCTCTGAGCTGCTTGTAAATTCAGTCAGGGAGCCGAGGAGGCGCAATCTGCGACTTTCCACCGCCTGGACATCCCGGAGAGCAACAGCAGCAACTCAAGGTAACACACTCTCACTGGGAGACTCACGACGTGCGGCGGTTTGAGGGGAAACGAGGTGAAAGTGTTGCTTTTTTACTTATCGAGGAAGTTGCTACAACCTGTTGCATCTTGCTTTTTCTACCTGCACGGTTCATGTGGAAAGTGTGATCTTATCAGAGTCAGCAGCTGGGGGGGGGGGGGCGCTTGTTTTTTCACATGGAGAAAAAGGGGGGGCTTTTATTTTGACATCCTAGGAAAGAAATAACTCTTTAGTGAGTTTATAGCAACTTTATTAGCCCTTTGTAATATTTTCTACAGTCGTATGTCTGTGTCACACGTTCACCAACTGCATGTTGTTTTTCCCAAGTGGGTTTTCTCCTCTGTGTCTTTGATTAAAAAATCCTTGTTTGTTGATGCGCGTGTGTGTTTTTGTGTGTGTTTGTGTTTTGAAGGCTGCAGTGTGGTGTGTGTGGTGGCAGCAGGGTGCGGCAGGCGGCACACCCACCCTCACTGTCAATGAATGAAGCTACTACGACATACAGGGAGTCTTACTATAACTCATTTGCCTTGTGTGTACGATGATACAACCATTAACACACAAAACCTCATTGTTCTGGAGGAGCTGTATCAAGTTTCACTCTTGATGAGGAGATGCCGAGTCAGTCCGAGATGAGCCTTAAAACACAATCTGCATGAGTCTTATCACAGATTGAGAATCTCCTGTTTGTGTAAGTGGAGTTTTAGGCCCTTCTCTTGGATGCAACAGATGGTATTCTGTGGGGAAAAGGCGGAATGTTTGGAATCTCTCAGTCTGAAAGGGCCATAAATGGATGCTAAGGTTGTATTTTGCCATAGCCTGCAAAAAGACATAATGATGGTACCTTGATTAACTGAGTTACTCATGCTACACACACACACACACACACACAGAGAGATGGATTGCCAACAGAGCCCGTCTTGTGCTTCGACCCATGGATCCCCTGTAAGTGGATTATGGGTGAAATTGAGTTAGCGATGTTGTTGTCATCATGACAACCAAACAAGCTGCATTTGTTTCCCTTGTTTGCTGCACATCTCGGGCCTCATGAAGAGTGTGTGTGTGTGTGTGTGGGGGGGGGGGGGGGGGGGGGGTGCAGTAGGTGTGCAGAACACACTTCCCTGCTGTGCACATGAGCATGCTGGTGTCACATCCTGTTTGCTGTCCTGTTGCAGCCCTATTTTCATCACCCCTTCCATTTGGGGAAGTGCCTCCTATTAGTGTGATCCTGTCGTGTTTTCCATGCTGTGCTGTTAAAAGACACTTTTCTTTTCTGTCTCCCTTTTTACTTTCCTCTGCCATTTTCCTCGCCCATTGCTTTCCTGACTTGATTCCATGAGCAGCAAAGTAATGGCGGCAGGAGTGGCAGGATTGATTTTTCCATTACGACCCTCCGTTTACGTTTATTTTGAGTGGTTTACATGAGGCGTAATTGGTACCCTGACTTTAGAGCTGGAGTGGGAGTATCGAGCTGGGAGGGAGGAGGAGGAGGAGGACAACTGATGGAAAAGAGAGGGAGTAGTCACCGAAAAAGACGGCGGGGAGGGAAAGAAGCGAGGGAAAAGAGAGGAGAGGACTTGGCAAATGTGACAAAGTTACCAGTTGTTCAGCAGCAGCCAGACTGCAGCACATCTGGAACGCATCAACACGTTGGAAAATGTTACAAGGGATAAGGGAGGGGGGGGGGGGGTGCAGAGAAAGGAGTGGTGAGAGAAATGGGCTGACTCACACTTCTGCAATTCCACTCCATCACTTTGTTTAAACTTTGTGTCCTTCTGCGGCCGAGGCACAGGGCTTCCCCCGTGTCCCTCCCTCTTTTCACTCCTCTCCCGCGCCCCCCCCCCCCCCTGCCTCCATGTGAGTCATCCTGCAGGATTCCAAGGTTTTTCCTTTTTCCACTCGTTTTTACCTTCTTCCTTATGTACGTACGTCTCCGCTGTTCAGCTTTACCTCCAACCTCCCCAGCCTCGGCAGTGTTTAATGGGACTAATGTAAACAGGCCCTTTTCTCCTTGTTTATAACAGCCTGTCAGTGTAAACTGGGAACGCAGGGTGCTTGTGGAGCCAAGTGGCCGATGGGTGTCAGGGATAGGAGTCAGAGTGGTTCTGCACTGCACAGGTCATCTCGTCCTGATGCTAACTTTTCTTTTGTGGTTGAAACTATTTTTCTTGTTTTTTTTTCTGAAATAACTGAGCAGATCACCACAACACGCAAAGGAAGGATGTGATGTGTCAGTAAAGAACCCATTCAATTTTAGGTGTGGGCCGATAAGAGGGCAGATCCAGTTTGTTAGATGGGACGGATCACAGATGCACCAACATTCACTACAAATCCATCTTTAATGACCGTAGCATCATTCAAGCACAGTCGCAGTGCAACAGGTTGTGGTTTGAGTAATTTCTCTCAACTGGAAATACACTTCGCTGCCCTGCATGGGCAGAGCACGATGCATGTTTAGTGTGAACAAAATTAAGGAAGCATGAACGTGTTATCAAGACGTACCCAAACTGATCAGATTGCAATATCAATTTTCTCCATTATCTCTGACTAACTTTAGACAGAAGCAATGTTATAATCAATGACTGGAATTTGAAAAGTAAAATTTACCGACATTAAAAAAAACCCCCACCATTTCCCAGTTCAATAGACTCACGGGTGTGTTCCCATTAAATTAAGATGTGTCATTAGGATTTCAGATTGTTTTGCAGTGTGGATGAGTCTCTGGAGCGGTAAGAGAGAGGAGGGTCATTTTTAGAGCGTGATGACAGACACATTGTGGGTCGGTGGAGGCTGCGGCGCCACACCCGTCACCGAGGGCATGAGCAAGGAGGAATGTCCGAGAGGCCGTCTGCACTGCGCAGGAATGCTGTTGAGAAAAGCAGTCTGGCCTTTGATGGGAGGCAGAAAGTGCCAGAGAGAAAGAGCCGGAGTGTTTCCCCCCGATGATTTGACCAAATGTAAATGTGCTGTGACGAGTGTGATCACAGTGGAGTCCTTATTTGCGGTTTGAAATTGTGTTTTCGTGGTTTCTGTTGTTTCAGCCATTCATAGCAATACAATCAAAGCACTGTTTGTCCGAAAATGGTATGTAGGAGTATGCAGCATGTTTGAGGAGGATTGCAAACTGTTGCCCTCACGTGGTTGTTTGTTATCACTCAGACAAAGTTCAGGAAAAATTGCATACACCCTAAAATACCGCTTTCTAATTCTTCTTATTTTCCTTTCTTCTTGCAGTTCTCTGTTTGAGCGGCTGATCGTGCAAATCTAAGGAAGTGACTCCCAAAAGGAAATAAAGACACAAGTCTCACAGGAACATTTTTAGCTTCTCACATCACCAACTACATCTCCCATCATGGCGATAGTCCTCCACTCCAGCCCTCTCCTGTGGACTCGGCTGGCCGCGCTGATCTTCGCCTGTGTGGCCTTCTCTGTGGCCGTGCACGGCGGCAGACTCTACCACGGCACCGGAGACTGGTGCATCTTCTGCTGGGCCTTCAGCTTCGCCGGGACTCTGCTCGTCCTCCTGGTGGAGCTGTTCGGCCTCCAGACCAGGGCCCCCGTCTCCTGGAAGAACTTCCCCATCACATTCGCCTGCTACTCCGCCCTGCTCTGCCTGTCCGCCTCCATCATCTTCCCCCTCTACTTCCTCAAGGGGTCCTCTGGCAAAAGTGAAATCCGTGACTTCCGCATCGTGTCGACCGTCTTCTCCTGCCTGGCCACCATCGCCTACATTAGCGAAGTGAGCATCAGCAAGGCGCGTCCAGGCGAGGTGGCTGGCTACATGGCCACAGCCCCCGGCCTGCTGAAAGTCTGCGAGACCTTCGTGGCCTGCATCATCTTCGTCTTTGTCAGCGACCCTGTGGTGTACGACCACCCCAACGCACTCAAGTACTGCATGTCCGTCTACTGCATCTGCTTCATCCTGTCGGCGGCCATCATCCTGCTCTGCATAGGCGAGTGCACCGGGTGCCTCCCCTTCCCCTTTGCCCGCTTCCTGTCCGCCTACGCCCTGCTGGCCGTGGTTCTCTATCTGTCGGCGACCATCATCTGGCCCATCTTCAACTTTGACCCCAAGCACGGCGGACACAAAGAGAGGCCGTACAATTGCTCCAACGCTATGGGTCTGTGTGTGTGGGATAAGCTCATGGCGGTGGCCGTGCTCAGTGGCGTCAACTTCATCCTCTACCTGGTCGACCTGATCTACTCCACCCGCCTGGTGTTCATCAGTGCCTGAGGGAAGAGAAGGGATGTTAGGCCAGCAGCACGCTCCAGATAAAACTGAATTTGGCTTTTTTTTTTTTTTTTTTATAAAAAAGCTGTCAACCAGTTGTCAAATACACTTTTGTGAGCAAATGTATGTTTGGTTAATGGTTTGCGCACCAGTTAGTGGAGTCATGATGGGAACAAACAGTAGAGTTGTGCCACAGCTGGTTGAGTTTGACTCTGTTTGACATTTGCTCTGAAAATAAAAGGAAGTGAGATTTTTATTGCTTCGGTAGAACAAAATAGTTTGAGAACAAGACGGGTGAATCAGATGAGAGTGAAAAGGTCTTAAGTTCACGACCTGAGTCATCAAACCCAACTCTCGTCTCACAAATCTCATTTCTCAAATCTGCCAAATTTGATTTTGTGTGAAGTGCGCTGCCGGCCTTAAAGAGAGAGAGCAGGTGAAGAGAGGAGGAGGTTGAAGTCATGGCTATGTTTACATGTACAAAACAATAATCTCTTTTATTTTTATATGTGGGAACTTTTAAAGGTCAAACATCGATTCCAGTGAGCTGAATAGACTGAATGTGATTTCTGGAACACGCTGACATCACCAAAGATATTAAAACACCTTCTTATCCATTATAATGGCCGATTGGTGCCTGTTATAAAACTCATGTCATGTGCACAGGGTTGTTTGTGATGAAAGCTGTTCACAGAATCTCCAGAACAAGGATACAAGCCAACAACCAAAATACTATGTGCATGTAAACATAGTCTGTGACGACAAAATGATGGAAAATGGTGGTTTATTATTGTGTTGTTATTATTATTATTATTTTTTGCATAATGTATATGTCACCACGCTGGCTTGAGACTGTTTTTAAATTGGATTTAAGTTATGAAATAACTGCAGAGCGTTTTCTTCTGTTTTTAAATTGCTGATTGACGTGAAGTTAGAAAAACAAAATGAGCAGCTGCCTAGAGCTAAAATATTTAAATGCCATACAATTTGAAATCCAAGATGTAAAATACATTTTTAAAAATGTTGTCTTATTGTTTTTATAAAATTTATTTCTACCCTTTACTTTTTACACAGCTCCGGTGCTTTATGACTTGAGGTAGTGCAAAAAAAAACAGTTTACATGATGTTTAGGTGAATGCTAGGCTAGCTTTTTACTCCTGTTATGAGATGTGTGTATCTGTATATGCAAGCTACAATCTTATGGCCAGAATATTTAGCCTATGTGGGAACAACAAGTGCAAAATTGTGGGTTAAAAAAAAACAACCATATATGCTTAATTAAAAGTGCACTTATATCCATATCTTCAGTGTGTTTTAAAGTCCTGGTGCCTCCACATATCAAAGTGTCTGTAGCACCACCCTCACCATTGCACCATCAAATTGAAATTGATGGGGTCGATTGGGTCTTTGAGATTTAGAACTGCTGTAAAAGAAAATACTGAGGGAATGAAAACACGATGTCCTCTCTCTCTCTCATCTAGATGTTGTCTCATAACTTTTTTATGTATTTCACTGTTCATGTTTCAAGTGTGCTTGCCACATCAGTGTTGTAGAAAATGATAACCCAGGGTTTCAATAAAGCCACATGGTAAACAGATGTGTGCGGTTGTGTTTTCATTATATGCTTTGGTTTGATTAAAAGTGCCACATGAGCCACTTTACTGAATTTTTTTTGGTTTCTAACCACAGTCGGGGGTGCGGCTCCAAGCGTGTTATTAACTGTTGGTTGGTTTGTTTACCACTTTGGCACAAACTGAAAATACCTCAAACACGTCTGAACCTCCTGCTGCGTTTCTTCGTGAGTGAATCTTCTGGACATTTTCTGGAGTTCATGTCGGAAAATGGCTTTTGACAGTGACATAGATTACCTGCTAAACATTAGCATGATTGCATTGTGTCTAACAACATGTTGAGGAGCTTGTTCACCTAAGATTATTAACCAATTTAAAAAAAAACACATCTTTAGCTGCAGCTGTAATGCTCTAGGTTACACCCACTTAGTGACACACACACACACACACACACACCTTTCATTACTCTAATTTGATTGGCCACTGCCCCTGCACTGTGTTTTAAATATTTACACTGAAGTAAATAATTACTAGTTGTGTAAAAACCTTGTTAGTGTTGCAGATGCCACTGAGGATCATCACCATTAGAAACAAACGTTTTACATCTCCAGGCAAACAAAACCAAAACAGAACAAACCGAAACTTGGGCGTCCGGCACCGACACTTACACGCACTAATGAACACGACACTTAGGAAACTGAAAACAGTGATTTCGAAAACTGTCTTCTCATATATGTAAAATTTTGAACGTTTAAATGACTTCCCATTAAAAACAAGAGCAAACTGATTGTTTGAAGTGAAAGTAAACTGACTATAAATCAGCATCTGCTCAATGAACTCTATTTATCCTCCACAGTTTACTTTATCTTTCACTGCATTTCTCTCTTTCCACACATTCCACACACATGCAGCTCTGTGAGCACCAGGACGACCTTCGGGGGCTTCGTCGGCGCATCTCAGGGCTTTGGGTCCTGTTCAGATCAGAGTCCTGGGGGGTTTACATCAACTTTACAGGTTTAACTCATGATGGACGGGGCGGAGTGGAACACAGTCTTCTGTTTTCTGTCACCAATCGTCTATGAGCAGGGAAAGAGAAAAGCAACAACGCCCACGTCTGACACAATGACTTATACTGTTGCTGTACTATACTTTCCACCATATTGTACTGTACTGTACTATACGATATACTCTCTACTAAGTACCATACTAGTTTTCATCATGGATTAACCTGCTAATTACTTTTTCCCCATTAACTTTTCGCTGTCTGTCCTTTTAACATTAGTTAGTCCTCAGTCTTTTTTCTCCCACAAGCTTTGCTACTGGTATTTACTGCGGGGAGTGGTCTTCCTACTCTCCTCCAGTATCTAATCTTGGCCTTCCCACTACGACCGGCAGAAAGAACAAAGAGTTTACGTTTATCAGCAGAACAATAGCTTGATACGATCTCACATGAAAGCAGCCAGAGAAATGACCTCTGTGTCACACACGGCATCTTGCTTCCATTCGTAAAAGCGGATGTGTTGTTCTCAACGCAGCCAAGAGTACATGTGGAACAACACGCGCCTCAATGACAATACAAAACACACAGCTAGTTACAACAGACGCACAGATGTGCCGAGCGCTTGAAAGGAGCAGGCATTCCTTCAGCGCTGTGGCAGAAACAGCTTGTAGCTTTCTGCTTGGCCTCAGTCTGATTTCTACCCTCGTCTCGTTCCAAGCCGCGAGTCCCGATGGCAAACAGCTGTGGAAGCTGTTTGTGAGCAGCATGTGAAGAGTCGCTAAGATTCTCATTTCAGGTCAACACGTGTCCTTTTGACCCTTCGCTGACCCTTGACTGTGGCATGTCGTTTAAACCGCCCCTGTCCAAACTGTACTCAGTGAAGATGATGCAGGGAAGAAGTTGAATAAAGAGAAAAACAGGCTGACAGATGTTTTGGTTGGCGGACAGATGCAGAACAGGTAGTCCCGACTCCGAAGACCTGGGAGAACGCGAGGAAACCGAGCAGAAGCACGAGGTAACACAGGGAACTTGTTTTTACAATGTTCACCTGAAGAGTCCACATGAACAACCCATCTCTTGGGGGGGGGTGTTTCAACCTTGGACCTGACTTTTATGAACATTCACCAGTTGTGACACATTTTCAGAAATGGTGGAGGAAGTTGATCTTTTGTTGGGTGGTCTGTTAATATGTTGAAATATTAATCAAATAGAGATTTCTTCATAATTTGAGGAACAAATTCCCAACGGCCATTCCCCCCCCCCCCCCCCTTATGTTGCATTACATCACTGTGGCAGTCCCCCGACTGAAACGTTAATATTAGCGTCTGTGTTGCTGTTGCTTAGCAGCAGTGTTGTAGTCACTTAACAACGTGAACAACAAAGCGCCCCACGCACATGACTTCCCTGGTCGACTGAGTTCCATTTGAAGGCAGCGTAATCGACACACAACAGGTGGCGCTAGTGAGACATGCTGCAGTAATGACACACATTCAGGACGAAGCAGGTAATCACAAAGGCGGGAAAACTCACTGAAGACAAATGCATCCTTTCATCTGCGGTAAGCGATGAGTCCAAAATGTACAAGACTTACCTTTTTTATTTGTACTCGAAGTATCAGGCTTCATCAGTACAGATGTTTTAAAAAAAAACACAAGTGGCACGTCTGAGCTTTGGAGATGCTGGAAAGTTGAGAGTCAGGCTTGTTGTCCTTGTTACTGAGGTGCCATCACTTAGCATTATCTGTATGTTCACAGTCACATGAACAGCAGGGAACAGCCTGGCTGCAGTGTCCGGCTTCCACATGCCTCAGTGATCCTATAGTTAGCAAGTCTTTAGGGACTCTGGTTTTCCAGTGAGTTTAGATGTAATGTTTAACTTGATCTAATGCAGGCAGCTGTTGCATGAATCCTGCATGTGTCTGTCAGACGGACTCACTCCGATGTTTGAGTTTATACCGCCCCCTGGTGAAAGTCTGAGTGATTTCATGTTAGTGGATGGAGCTGAACCATATGATCCTAAAACATCAGCACAAGAAACGACGATGTGAGAAACAACCGGGCGACTTCTGCAGGATAAACGTTGAATCTACGTATGAAAAAGGATTTGAAACAGTATTTGTTGGCGCAGTAAATGTCCACATTGAATTTTTAGCAGGTCATTTCTCGGTTTCGAGTCAGTGTGACCTTGCTTCTCTGTTCGTAGGCTAGGGAAACTGACTGTAAAACCAAAATAAAGTCACGTGCTTCTCAGAATGAGTCCAAGAGAGTCAATCTAAGATTCAACCAAAGTATTGATAAGCGCTATATGAAAGAATAGAGAACCTTCTAACCAGGTTTATTTTGAAATGAACAGAAATGTCAAACCTGATCTTTCATCTTCCATCAGTGTTTGAACTGAATACGACTCAAGCAAACTGCTGCTGTTCCAAAACCTTGTGGGAAACGTTCCCAGAAGAGTATAGAGGCTGATACGGACAAAGATATGTATATCTATGTGTTCCTGTGTCCACTTTCATTGGGTGTCCACTTACATTTGGCCATATACTGTATGTGTGCCCTAGATTCAAACATAGTGAAGCAGTTACATCTCTTTTCCCTGTTGGTGTATTTCGATCAGTTTGTTGAAGAGCTTTCCATTCCTTTACTTTTTCCACAGACGGCTGTGGGTCAGGCAGGAGTGTTTCAAGGGACGCTGGGGGCCCCTGGGCAAAAGGGAACTGCAAAAGGAGGGGCCATATAGTGAACCACGGAACAGTGGATTAACAGATTCTCTTCTCCGATGCGTAACACAGCAAATATGCAGGATGTAGTGTATTTATTCACTTGTGGCAAATGGACACCAGTGTCGGCCCTTATCACCAAAAACTCTCTCTACTCTACTCTACTCTATCTTCATCTCCGGTTTTATGCGTCTAAGAAGTGCGTTCTCAGCGTCGGTTCCTGTGGACTCTGCAGACTGACGTATGAATGTGTGTGTGTGTGAACGGGTGACTGTGACTTGTAGTGTAAAGCCCCTTGAGTGGTCTGGGAAAGTTTCTATAAATCCAGACGGTTTACCACATTCACCTCTCGAGCACCTCTCCCGTGTTCCTTGAACTTTCCTGATCTGCAGCCAGAGAGAAAAAGGGAGAAGCTGGAACTGGAAAAGTCACTGGAGGAGTTACGGCTTCAGATTCTTCAAAGAATGCTCAGAGCTCTACACCACCTACACCAGTCCCTCACCTTTAAGGCCTTTTCAGTCTCCAGCTCCCAACATTCCCATTTATGGTCTGTGCTGAACCATATAGACCCATAAAGCTGTCAGGAAAACATATAATGCTACTTTAGCCTCTTTTTGTTAGGTTGCTGCATTTTCATTGCCTTTCTCTGTCTTTGGAATAATGAAAGACTCGTCTATGTTTGTTGGGAGCTGCACTGGTTTTTTAAGTGAGGAAAAACAGAAGAAAAATCAGACCTGTTAAGTTTTACAGCAAAAGACAGATTATCAGGACAGTGATGGCGTCCTGGTCCTGAGTCCCCGCAGGGGGCAGTGTTCTTCAAGACAAAGCTGCTCTGCTTCAAGAGGATCTAACAAACTATTGCTCATGCAAACCTGTCAAACAGCTTCAACAGTCCCAGAGTCAAATTTACAGAGATATCCTTTAGTCTGGACACTTTAACTTTGAAGGAGCCACCTGTACAACATCGCTGAGATCTTTACTTGACCATTTTTAGATCTTTTGGGGCATTTAACCACTCGGAAATTCAGAAATCATTGGAAATATCTAGCGAGACAGGATCCCAAACCCAGAAGTGTGTGCTTAATGCAGGATGGATCACATTTCTGCTTGTGCAATCATAAAATAAAGACACTGCATGGCTTTAAATAAGGAAAATATATTTGTATAATTATTCACGATTGTCCAAACCGCTGCGTCTCCTATTCAACCATTTAGTTTTCCATAGGATTCAAACCTTTTCCCCCTCTGGCCTTCTATCCTCCTCTCATCTACATTTATCCCATATGAGTGTGATTTATACATTTTTCCAGGAGAAAAACACACAATCCAAGCAGTTTCTTGTATAATTTATATTGAAAACATGTTAAAAACATTAGTTTCCCTTTATAAAACCATAACAGTTGCTGCACTTGTGGTCATAATTACAACAGTGTCCTGGTTATCAAAGTCCCCCTGTCATCAGTATCACGTGTTACTGGAGCGACGCAGCTTCATATCAGGTGCACGGGGATTCAAATCGAGGCTGAATATCAAAGTGAGGGGGATCAGCTGCTCTGAGCTCAGTTCGGCTGGTTGTCCATGTGTGAGGCCGGCTGGTACGACTGGATGTCCTCTCCGATGAACTCTGATACTGTGGAGGGAGACGAGAGGAAATCAGTCCATCCATCCATCCATTCATCCATCCATCAGTACAACCATCCACCTCATATTATGATCCTCTAATTTCATTCTCAGCAGCAGCATCTCAATATCTTGTCCCCTCCTATATCGATCTCTTTGCTATAAAGCTCAGCTACAGATGAGTCTGATCAATATGGATTTTTTGGGGCTGATGTTGATACAGATTTTAGGGAGTGAACATTTTCCAGTACAGATATATCAGTTACTGTATATAGGATGTTGTTATCAAACCCTTGTAATTGAGGCTTGATATAGCATATATATATATATATACAGTTGAGTTTGAAAGAGATAGCAGGGATGAAGCTGTTAGAACTTGCCTCAAATCTTCAAGAAGATATCAGCTGATATACTAAACATTTTGACTCTCCTTCTAATTCAACCTATTCATACTCCCCAACATAAAGAACCAGGAAGGTAACTCACCCTCTTCAAAGGTAATGTGGTGCATCGACACCGAGCTGCTAAACTCCAGGGGGCACTCGTGGATCTTGGCATCCCTCTCTCCCCCATGTCCCATCCCCATCACCCTTCCCTGGGGGTCCCAGCCGTCATAATGGGAGTAGGGCGCTGGGAACATGTCCTGATAGGGACTGGGGTTGGAGGGAGGGGAGGGACACACCTCCTGAGAATAAGCAGAGTACTGGGGGTAAGGGGAGGTGGGCATGGGAGGCAGAGGGGAGGTAGAGATAGGACTGCTGGCTGGGAACGGGCTGAGAGAGGAGGAGTGGGAGGGAGAGGGTGAGGAGGACAGGTAGGGTGAGTCCAGCCACGGAGAGGGAGAAGGGGAGGGAGGCTGCGGGCCGCGGGGGTACAGAGGAGGAAGGAGCTCGGTGAAGCCCAGCTCCAGGTTCTCGAAGCTGGGGTGGCGCTCGGAGAGGGCGCCCCTGGACCCGGGGGGCTCCTCCACCGCAGCGTCGGGCGTAGAGCAGTACTCCTCGTGGTAGCTCATGCTGGGGCAGGGAGGAGAGTAGGCGGAGGGGTAGGGGGGCAGGTTGAAGCCCAGGCCTCGATCCTCAGCCACGGGGTCGCCCCTCACATGGAAGCCCCTGTCCATCCGGAGCTGACCCTCCGGACACACGGTCCCCCTGTCGAGAGGCAGCGCAGACGGCCGGGACAGCAAAGGGTCCTCCTCTTTAAACATGACTTCAGGGAAAGACAAGAAAAAACAAATCACTGCACATTCAAAATAATACTGATGAATATTAATACACCTTCCTGGTAATAAAGAATTAAAGTAGTATTTTAATATTGTTCGTATCTGTGTTTTCTCTGAGAACGATGGACACTCACCGGGGAGATACTTGAAGCAGTGAGTGCTGCTTCTTTTCCTCTTCCCGTTGGAGACGTACAGACTGAGGGACACGGGCCGACTGACGGACAGGTCGCTGTAGGCGGGAACTCTCACGCACAGCAAACACTACAAGGTCAAAGGGCCGTGGACATGTGACCGATTATTTACATTCATCGGATGCTACTGAGTTGAACTGCAGCTCGATCGGCGAGGAAAAGTTGTGACATTGAAAATTACCTCGTTGCTGTTGTCATGGTCGACATGAGCCTCCTCCTCCCACTGTAACTTACCATCTGATAGATAAGACGGAAGAATTAAGGTCAAGTGGAAGGTAGATGCACACACACACAGACAGACACACACACACACACACACACACACACACACACACACACACACACACACACACACACACACACACGATTGAAAGCTTGAGGGTGTAAAAGGCTGAATTGTGGAGGGAAATAAACTGGAGGCTGGTTTTTAAAAGAGGCCTCTGATTTTACCTGCAAATGTAGGTATATAAGAGTTATTTCTCCAACCAGCCAACAGACATTTCCCAGTCTGCCCTGTGGACGTTTACCTGTCCCTCTCTCCATGAAAAGGACCCTGGAGATCGGCAGGAAGTTGGTGCCACTCAGCAGAAGTTCCTCTCCGCCCTCCACAGAGCAGGAAGTGATACTGACGGACTCGATGACCGGCAGCTCCTGGGCCGAGCGCTGGGCTGAGGGAGGGAGAACCAGCAGATCAGAGCCAGTAGAAATACTCTAAAGTCAGAATGAAGGAGGTGAACCAAAGCTTCAGGGGCACAAACATGGAGGAACTTCAATGCTTTTTTCTGTATCAATAGCTGCTGCAGTGACATGAGGAACCTAAGATGCTTCTACAGATACAATCAGGAGCCTTAGATCTTTCTAACAATATACTATCTGTCAGTGTTGTGTGAAGCTTTGGTCCAAAAAACTACATGTGACCAGCAACTCACAGCATTCGATGGGCAGCGAGGCCGCCTGCAGAGCCAGGACCCGTCCAGGCTGCGCTACAGGGGGCGCTAGATGGAGGTGGGTGCGAAACACCAAACGAACACGCGTGTTCTTCCTGCCGACGTCCGTTTCCCCTTTTCTCAGCTCGATGTCCGAGTTCCTCAGCTTCAGGATCCCTGCACAGTCGATGCTACGACACAAAAGATTTTTTTTAATCAAACCAAACAAACAGAACTTGAATTTAGAAAATAAACACATTTATTTATGTAAAACACCTTTTCTACATTGTTAATTCTGTAAAATATATAGTGGCAAACATTTATGCCAATACTTGATATACTCATATCAAACACATGTTATTTTAATGTAGAATCTTGTGAAATCCTAATATTAGGGTTTTAAAATGTCAAATAAATGAAGTAAAAAGTATGTTTCCTTTCAAGAATGTTATGGTTTTGCAGGATAAAGTAAAAAAAACTCTGTGTCTCTCTACTCACAGTGCGGTCATGTTGTTCTCAGGGTTCAGGGGGATGTCCAGCAGTTTGGTCCCGGCCTGAACGCTCTCATGACTGGCAGTGCCCACCATCTTCCCTGTGACCCTGCACAGAGATACAGCTCAGACTCAACAGGCCTCCAGTGACAGTTTTTTTTTTTAATGCACGAGTCCCAGCGCTGCAGGCCGGTGATCTGCTGGTGATAGGGTCCGTACCTGTGTATCTGGTAGAAAGGATGCGGCCTGATGGATCTGTCGTCCGCTGTTCCGACGAAAACCTGAAGAGAGAGCGGTTTCCTCTCAGTGTATCCACACAGCTGTGGAGAGAGACGCAGAGCGAGAGGTGACATCGAACTGTGACGACGTCGGCAGCAGCGAAACACAACCTGTGTCCTCACACTTTGCTCCATTATTATGAGAAATAAAGATGGACGACAAGACAAGGGTCAAAGGTCACGATTGACAGCTGAGATTAACTCATGATTGGTTGGTTTGCGCCTCACCTTGACGACAGGATGTCCCGTCGGCGTGGCCTTGACAGCTCCTCGGCTGCCCTCCGTCTCGTAGTGGGCTCTGTGGTGAGGACGCGGCTGCACCTCGATACGCAGCTCGTACTGGTCAAACTGGGACGGCAGCGGCCAGTCGAGCGGCGGCAGCGCGTTAGACCTGAAAAAAACAGAGACTGACGGTTTTACTTCACCACACAGAGTCACAGCCGAGAGGCAAAACAGATACAGGGGATATCACATGTCATTTATTAAGACAGTTGAATGAATGTGACCTTAGAGTTTATTTATACTCTTAAATGTGTACTTTAATGTTGTGTGAATAAATGTGTCAGTGTGTGTGTGTGTGTGTGTGTGTGTGTGTGTGTCCTGACCTGAACAGGGGGCTGTGGGTGCTGGCTCGGGTCCTGCCCCAGGCCAGGGCAGGAGGCACAGAGAGGTAGTCCATGCCCAGAGGAGGGGGCTCTCTCCTGGGCTGCTGGGTCTCGGGCAGTGGGCAGTGCGAGCTGTGGCCTGGAGCCTGCTCCTGATCCACCTCCCTGGGAGACAACTGGAGGACAAGAGGGTGACGTTCACCACTGCATCGAAATCAAAAGTTCATAACATGATTCATATTTGATCACAGAACCAAACCAGCGTCTTCACCTGTTCCAACGACGTCTTCCTGGTTTTCTGTGGGATGCTGAGCTCGCAGCTGCTGGGCGGAGCTTGTGAATTGAGGTGGGAGTCTCCGCCCTCCAGGTTGCACCCCTGCAGTTCCTCTGAGTAACTGCCCCTCCGCGAGGTACATGGGGAGGCCAGAGGGGAGTTTCTGCGCTTCTTACCCCCGGGGGAAGTTGGCCTCGATGACGGCGAGAGCCCAAAATTAACGGTGGCCTCGTTGAGCTCCTCCTCCTCCACCAGCAGGGAGTCGCAGCTGGAGGCGGGGCTGAGCCAGCCGCGGGAGGAGGGGCTGGAGGCAGGGCTGGGGCTGAGGGAGCCGGGGCATCTGTCACGGTAGCTGAAGGGGTCCAGCAGGGGGAGGTAGAGGCGCTCTCGGTCCCACCCACCTCCTCCGCCGCCCATGTCCCAGTAGCTGGAAATGGTTGGTGCTGGGTCGTCTTCTGGGGAGATGGTGGTTATCTGGATGCTCGGACACTCGACCACACAAGACTCTGACACCTGAACCGAGGACGAGAGGGATGCTTTACTCTCTCAGCTGCTTCTCTCAAATATTTTATAATCAAGTAATCACTTCCAACAAGGGGGTTTTGTTGGTTTGTACGAGTGACATCTCTGAAACTGATCAAAGTCTCAGTTTATCTTCAAAGAAGTAGATTTAGCTTCGTTCTAAATCAAGAAATCTGGAGTTGTGAGTGATGCATCGGTGCAGAGCAGCTATGATCATTTATGAGTGATGTTAGAGATAAAGATTTAACAGGATGGAGAAAGTGTTGCAGGAACCGCAGCTCAACTCACCTCATTGTTTGCAGTTAATGATGCAAAATGTGCAAAATATGCAGAATGGTCCATAAACTCTCTTTTTCCCCCCCGCTCAAACCGTCTGAGTGTAATAAACCAACAAGGGTTTCGTGAACAGGTCGTCTCACCTGCACAGAGCGAGCTGGCAGGCTCTCGTAGGTCCCGCTGAACTCTCTGACCGCGGCCCGGCGTGGAGGCGGCGAGTGCATCCCGGCCCGCTGACTGGCTGAGGGGGGCGAGCTGGGGATGCTGATGGAGTGCACGGCGTGAGTGGCAGCCAAGTGGTTGTCTGTAACTGAAAGATAAACAATACGCAGATTAAATTTGAGGAAACGTGACGCAGACATGAAAACACGACTCACGCAATTTGGACGAAAACCAGTCTAAAGAATTCTTATAATCAATTGCTGCTCACGTTCATTTCCCTAATATTCACCTTTACTTCCACGTGGGAACAATGTATTTTCTGGCTGCATTACTGAACAAACCCCCCCCCCCCACACACAAATCTTTTTTCTCATTGTTCAAACACACTTTTGTTTTATATCACAAGGGATTCTGGGGTCATGTGACCTCACACTGATCTTTTTCCAGAACCGCACGATGACGGTTTTAACTCTACTGCTCTTTTATATCTGGCACTAACAGAGGCTCATTAGATGTCCATCAAAAATATTGTAAACACAATTTGCGGTAAGTAAAGACTCATTTTCAATCATCAACGTTTTCATTTTCCTTGATTCACTGCAGTGTAATTGTTTCCATGTGGAGGAGACATGCAACTGGAGCTTTTTCACAGGAAGTGAACGGTTTGCGCCAGTCAAGCGATGATCTTTTAATATAAAAGTATTTGAATAGTTTGACTTCTTGGGGTAAATCTGCGTATTTGCTTTCCTGTTAGACATCAGATGAACTGATGGATTATCGCTCACATACTGTAAATATGAAGCCGGATCCTGGAACCGAGGGGAAACCCTGAGCCTGGTTCTCTCCAGAGGTGAGTCGGCCTATCACAGCTCCTTCTCATTTGATTTATCTACAATTGCCTGAAACAAAGGTTTGTGTTTTGTTGCCTAGTTACCGAGTTTCTACAGTAGCCCACAGCGGACAAGCCAAACAGTGGCTGATTTGATTGATCCATACAGGAACAACATTTTGGCTTTGAGGGAAGTTATGTGCCATATTTTGAATGATTAAGAACCAGTGCGAAGAATTTACTAGGATCTATCGTCAGAAGTGAAATATAATGTTTTCCATTCATCTGTAATCACAGAAACTAAGATGCATTGTCCCTTTATATCTACATGTGGAGCACGTCCTCTTTAACAGAGTCCTCCATGCTGCACCACCATGTTTCTACAGTCGCCCAGAGGGGGACTGTGAGGATCTCTCACATTTTTTACAGGATATGATTCTCCCACAGTTTGGTATCAGGTTTACGTTCCTTTATTTCAGTTTATTCGGTTTATTTTACCTCTAAATTCAGACAATTATGAATTATTTTTGCGATAATAAATAATACGATAATTTAAATGTATACATATAAAGTGTGTGTCCATATGAAAGTCACCCAACTTGTGGATGAGCAACGCCTACAGGGTCTGAACGAAATGATGATATTGTCACAGGTTAAAATAATGACTGTACTGTTACTGTACTGACCCTCACTCACCCAATAAATAATAAAACAAGATAACTTCCTAAAATCTGCTCAGAAATAATAAAAGTGATGATTAGATGAAGGAGCAACTTAACTTTATCATTTTGGTATAAAACAACGTTTAACGTTTAACTTTATATTCCATAGACTTCCACTCATATTGCAACAATCCACTGAATTCACCTCAAACTTTTAATTCTGAACAAATCATGAAGTTAACTTTTGCCTCACTGATTCAAATCTTATGTCGCTAAGAGTCACAAAACCAAACTCTGCCGCTGGTCCTGACAGTGATGAAGAAATCATACTAAACTAAACAAACAACCACCGGGAACACGACCACAGGCCTCACCACGACGTGTCCCCAGCGTGGAGCGGTCGCCCTCCGCACGGATCCACACGGTAGTTACTCTCTAATGAGCGAGGCTCCAATCGGTCATTGTTGCGATGGCAACCGGCCATACAGGCAACTTTTTGGGCAACACGGACACACAACAGCAAAAGCCAACAAACTGAGACTCAGGGTGAAAACTCTCTTCAAATGTTTCCTGGCAAAACAAAATATTTCCAAGTGATTAAAGCTGCAGCGCTGAGGCAACTCCTCCGCTGGTGGATGACTTTTCACTTAAAAACAGAGATTTACATGATTGTGTACTGACCAGCGGAGCAGTTTACGAGCCAAGAAAAAGTTACCTAAACACTAAGTGAACCCAATAAAAAGCTGATCTCAAGTCGAACAAATCGAGTTCACGTTAATATTTTATTACGTGTCCTGAGCTGAACCTCACAAAAACAGGTGAGTGATTGCCAACCGCCCCCCCCCCAGAGGGAGGTCAAATGTATCTGAGGCATTGTGAGATAATCTGATTATCTATATACCACCAATAAACCCCCATATGACACATGGATACTGTAATGAAACTGACGAGTGCCTCCTACGTACACGTGGTAAAGAATAATCACAGATCTGCAGTTTGTTTGGTGGTTGTTTGAATCCTATAAATAACTTTTATTAATTCTGCTGCTGGCTATGATTAACTCAATTAAACAGCATGTGACAGTCTAAAACCAAAAAGCTGTGTTCAGGCCTGAAACTGTAAATACAAACATATAGATGTTTGTATTTACAGAGCAGCACAACTCACCTGAAAAGGATTCAACACAGTCAACGTTATATTTGAGTGGGAAGCCTCAATTACCATGTTAAATATAATTCTTAATGAGTTTTGTTGTTGTTTGATTTGCACAAATATATTATACATAAATATAAAGACTGGTCAAAATGCCTGCGCCAAAGAGGTTACGTTTTCACCCCGTCCATTTGTTTTGGTGCAGATCAGGATCACTTTCGTTAACTTTGCGAGATTGGATGGATTTCACATTTTTCAGAGAATCATTTGTGGATCCTGATTAATAAAATAAATAATAATCAGGCATGTTTATGGGACTGATATTAATGAATGTTTGGAGTTTGGTGCAGATCCAACTAAAAATCTGGTTCTGGTGAATTTAAATGTGGTTTCATCGGGGGACTGTTGGGCCTCGGCGGAGTTCTGAACTTTACTGAGTGTTTTTCTAGTTTTCAAAATGTAGATGGCGATTGCTGTGATGGAATTAGATTAACTCGGAGGTTAGGAAACTCCCGATGGATCAAGTGATGAAGTTTGCGATAATTCAAAAAACGGCTCGAAAATCAAGAAGATACACATTTCTGCGAAACACAACTGCTCCAATTTTTCATCTTTGTTCTTATGAATCATTTGCTCATGTTACCTCCTTGTCTCCTCTTCTAACTGTTTCTGAAATTATCATTAGAATGTTAAAGTACAGAGCAGTCGGAGGATTGACAGTTTTTCAGAAAAGTCACTTTCCTGAAAGCAGCCTCGTCCACTCGAGAGAGGAGACTTGTGTTTAAGACGTATGTTTATACTGTTTATAGAATTCAGAGAAGTGCTTCAGTCACAAATGGATGAATGACAAAATCTTATTTTACAAATAAATGAATCTTTGACCTTTTGTTTCTACTTTGTCGAGCGACTAACAGACTATTATTATTATTCTATGTCCGGAGTTGAATCGCTCACAAAAATAGATGCAAGAAATCTTGGAGGGATAATTAAATTATTGTGATTAAAAAAAACAATTTCTGCTGATCTCTCAGATCTTACTTTAATCTTTGCCTCGTTTTCATTTCTCTGTCATTATCTGTTACATTTTTCTCGGGCCAATACTGACCGTATAAAGCCGACTGTCGTATGAACCACGACATGAAACACATTTTGTTTTTGTCGTGGTTGTTTTAAAAGTCAGTGTTTCTGCTATAAATTACATTCGTTAAGTTGCCAATTGTTTTTGTCTCTGACCTCATGTTGCAGAGATGAACTTTCAATTATTTCCATTCAGGAAGATTTACAGACTTTAAATTAAAAATAGAACAGTGGTAATGGATCAGCGCTCTGTATCTTAAAGTTACAGTTTTGATTGTAACAAATTATCAAAGTTATCAAATCAATATGACTTTATTTTAGAATTTGTTGCATGTTATATGAATAGAAATGGAGAATAGAGCCCGGGGGACGTAAATCTAGAAGTCAGGTGTGGTGTGAAACTGTCGAGTGAGATGCAACGAGACAGAAACTAACTTCTGTGAAGGTTTATAATCTGAACAAGTACAAATTAATCACTGAATCACTTCAAGTGAAGAAATGATCTCGTGTCTCCTGCAGTTCTTTCGCATGCCTTGGGTGTGGTGATATAACTTTGTGCCAGTGTGGGTGGGAAACACACAAGAGAGTGGATGTGAGGACAGGAGGTGTGTGTGCATGTGTGTGTGTGTTTGTGTGTTTGTGTGTGTGTGTGTGTGTGTGTGTGTGTGTGTGTGTGTGTGTGCGCGTGTGTGTGTGTAGTGAAACATATTGGGAGATGGAGGTTGAGAGTATGCGGTGCACGTTCAGTACACACAGTACACAGAGGTTGAGGTTCCTACCCAGATGGCAGCTGTTAACTCTACTCACACGCACAGCTGATTGGAAACACATTGAGTCTGGGGCCGCATACACACACACACACACACACACACACATGCACTAATAGGCAATAGAGAATATGCACACGGTAAGATGCTTACCACACACAAAACAAACACACAATAAAAATATACTTGTGCTCACATTCTAACAGAATCAAGAGGCACAGACACATTGCATGCAAGTTCCAAGACACGCACACACTTCATTGAGACTTACTCTAACATTAACCTCTGCCTAAACCTGAACATAAACCTAAACAAGATCTTAAACTTAAGATAAACCTAACCTTAACCTAAACTTGCACTAAATCTTAACCTTAACCTAAACTAGCCTCAACCTTAACTTTAACCTAAACCTAAACCTAAACCTATCCATACACTAACCTTAAATCTAAACTTAACCTAACATGGAAACATGTCTTCACCTTAGTATTGATATGGACAATGATTTACGTTATGAGGATGTGGTTTTGTCTCCATAAGAAAGACAAGTCCCCATAATGTGACAGATTTAGGTCCTCACAACATGACTAATACCTGGACCACACACACACACACACACACACACACACACACACACACACACAGATAAAGGCCCTCATTACAACAAATACAACACTCATACAGAAGTTTCCTCTCCTCTCACACCTCCTCTCTCTTGGACCCATTCACGCACAAACACACACACACACACACACACACACACACACACACAAACACACACACACACACACACACATCCATCTCTGGTTGAGTTGAGTCTAACCCAGGCTGCTGCTGCTGTTACCGGGCTCCAGGCGCAGCAGGGAGCTCTCACCCTCCTCCCCGGGACCGGAGCTCTCCGGCTCGGCTGCGCGCACCGGCGCCGGCCCCTGGCTCTGCCGCGGCGGCGGATCCTCCTCGAACACCAACTTGAACTCGAACTCGCCCTCCTCCCAGCCAGAGCCCGGCGCGGCCCCCATCGCCTTCCGGCAGCAGAAGGACCAGGACCCGGGGACAGTGACACGATCTTATCTGCTTCTATCAAACTGCGGCTTTAAACGTCTGCGCGTAAAAGAGCGAGCTATCCAAGACTTTGTCCTATGCGCGCGTCATTGCGCAAAGATCCCTCCTCTTGGAAGAAACTTATCCACGCTGCTTCCACACGATGAGGACTTCTCCTTCACTCTTTGCAACTTTTCCCCCCACCCAGACTTGATGCCTTGCAGTTCCCAAAAAACCCAGATCTTCGCTCACAGGGTCACATCTCTCAACATAGTTCCCACACGGAGTCTGTTCCCTTCCTTCGCCTCTGCCTCCATCGTCATCCCCATACAACTTCTCCCTCCTCTTCCAAGACAGGGAAAAAAAAGTTTATCAAATATTTCTCTCGTCCTTTACCCTTAATTGCCTTTGGGTGGGTTTCCCAGCTCCAGTTGGTCCGTTACTCATCTCCCATAGGATCTTACGCCTGTCAGTCAGGAAGCCCCCCCACCCACCCTCTTCACCCCCCCCCCCCTCCCCCCATCCCCTCCTCTCGCTCTCTCGCTCCTCTGCCCCCTCCTCACTCACTCACTCTGGAGGTTTCACTTCTAGCAACTTAACATTTACTTAAAGCACCAGAACTCCTGCAAACTGGATTTATTTTAAGATGCACATTTCACCTTAGTTTGCATCATTTCCCTGTTGTTTCCCGGCGTGAATCTCATTTGTTCTCACTTCATTCTCACTATCAGACATTTTTAACCCCAAAAAACATTGTGATTATTATTCCAATCATGAGCAGGACTCATGGCAGGCGGCTCACTGTCCCCTAAACCCTTCCATTGTAGGCCGGCTGCATGGCCGCCGCTGGGCCTGTGATGTTAACTGTCAGTTAGTCCACATAAGAGGGTCTATTTCCTGTGGCGATGAACACATTACCCCCCCCCCCCCTTTTTTTTGGCTGTCACTGTTTCCTCGCCTCCCCCTCTCTTCTTCTTCTCTTTCCCTTTTTTTTCTTCCCTTTACCCCACTCCTCCTTCCTCTCGTCTCCTCCTCGTCCCTCCTTCTTCTTCACTCTCCCCTCCCTCCTTCTCTCCTCACCGCAGATCTGTTTCTCATTATCCTCTGCAGTCTGCTCTCTGTCTGAGTCAGGAGACGAAAAACTTAAATAAACACACTCTCTCTCTCTCCGGCCCTCTCCGCCTCAGTCCAGCTCCTTATTCCTCCTCCTATACCCCCTCCTCTTCTCACGTCTCTCCCCCCCTCTATCTTCCCTTTCCTGCACTGGTTCTCACAACCGTCGTACTGGAGAGTAACTGGGGGCCTGTTTCACTCTCCCTGTCGTCCTCCTGGGGTTGAGTGGGCAGGCCCTGGGTCCTGGACTGATCTCAAGATGTTACAGTCTGGTTGGGGAGAGGAAAAAGTGCAACCAGCCGGGATGACGCAAGGGTTTAAAGCCCAAAACAAGACTTGACGAACCTGTCACCACCACCGTCACTAAATCCCAAAATGACATGATTAGATTAGAACCTATTCAGGAAGTGAACGTTGTTTGGGGGGGGGGGGGGGGGGATTATTATCCTGCAAATTTACGTCCAGGAACTTGAAGGTTTCAAGGTTTTGAAACACACAATTGGAAAATAGCATCTAAAATGTACGCAGCTTGGTTTCTACATCTTTGCTTTACCATCCCCTCCAGCTAACCTCATAATTTACCGTCATACTGGTGGATTTTTGTGTGATAACTAAATAAAAAAGTGATTCCACTGCGTCTCCTAAATGCTTCGTTCACCAGGTGAACACTGATTCCTGCGCTGCCGCTGTGAGACTTTGATTAAAGCACTGTTTTGATATTTCATATTTCAAATCACAGTCATCTGACAAATAGCACATGTCGGTTGCAACATCTGCAGCCTATTATGCGATAGGTCAGAACAAACCATAACAAAGAAAGTTGGAGGTGACAGAAAGTTGGCGTTCGCGGCGCTGCAGTTGTGTATGTGCAGACATATACGAGGTTGTTTTGGAAAAGTCGAGTTTCCTCTTCCACACTTGAACGTGGGGTCGAATCCATACGCTCTGTTTTCAAAACATCTTTGGGTGTGAATGGTGTTGGCTTTGGCAGAATGGAGGGACGAGAGGAGCAGGATTCACTTTCAGACGTAGCTGCTTTCGTCTCCATCTGATATCAGAATCAGGTTTATTTGGCCAAGTGAGTGCACAAAAGGGAATCTGGTTCTGAATGATGGTGACGCTCTACTAAAACACACAATTTACAGAGAAACATACAATATCCATCCAATATACACAGATAGACAGATACTTACTTAAACTTTACTTCTATTCATGTGTAGGCACCACAGACAAAGATGGACGACACGTACAAACGCTGCACAGTGGCGATTAGGGGGCGGAGCAGAGGTCCTGTCGATACACGCACTCGACCAATCGCGAGTCAGTCTCACCCGCCAATCATGATTTAAAGAATTAAAACCAAACTTCCAGGAAAAATGAAGACTTGAGCAAACATCAGTGTGACACAAACTAACATGTCAGAAATGGTTTGGTCCATGTCCCACACATTAACATGGAGGAGGCGGGGTTTTTGACCTGTGCTGCAGCTGTAGCCACCAGGCCTCGGGTGCTGATTACGTTTGTTTTGGCATCATGAGTTTCTTGGGGGGGGTCTCTTTTGCCCCGGGGCCCCTGAAGTCTCTCGAGACGCTCCTGTCAGGGGACTGTGGTGCACGAGGCCCTGTAGCGCCTACTAGAGGAGAGGAGTGGGGGAACAGTTGTGTGATTTCCTGGTTCTTATGGAGAGCAGGTCCTGTGAAGGGGGGGGGGGGGGGCAGGGAAGTCCCAATGACCTCTGGGCTGAGTTCACTGTTGTAACAATTCTCAGTAACTTGGTTTGCCAAAATGCAAAAAGTATATTTAGATTTTTTTAATTGCATTTGAGCAGCGACAGCTCCAGTGAATCCTCCTGTAACTGGATGAACCAGATGTTGAACCTGAGAAAACAAAGTGCATGCTGGTACTTTAAGGCACATTCTCAGTGGTTCAGGTACAGAGCCGCTCTAGAAATAGAAGGTTCCCGTGGAGGTTGTGAAGCTGCAGCGGTGAAACGTCCAGTAAACTGTTTAAAGATCTGCTGCGATGTGATGGATGAGTGCAACACAGGAAGAGCTGCTGAAGTTCAGGTTGATGAGAGGAGGAGAGAAGGAGGAGGGAGGAGGAGAGAAGGAGGAGGATGTGGATCCTCGAGGATGTGTTGCCCTCATGTGGTGAGAATAAAACACTGGAACTGTTTTCCATTGCTCAAGGACACGAGGAGGAAATGTTTCATCACTTGATCTCTGACGATGATCTGAATCAGAGATGAACGAAACTTGTTTTATTGACTGATTGAATAGTTTTACTATTAGTGTTGTATGTGTAATATTATTACCATGTTAAATATTACCTCCTGAATATATATGTACACTTGACATTCAGACATTGTATATTCAGCAAGAAGATGCAAGAAAGTATTGATTTTTAACAAAAAGTTGAAATATAAACGATAAATGAAAGTAAAGCAACTTTTGATTTTAAACTGATATTAGTGTTTTTGGATTTTATTGGGCTACACATCATTTTTAATTTGCTGACTCTCATAGTTGGTCATATTAGTTTCTGCTTGTTAATTTCATATTTTCAAATTTTGTCTAATTTAACAATATTTAGGTCGACACTTTAAAATATGCTCCAACCCCCCCCCCCCATTGTCATTTTCATTATGTACCAAATAAGTAAGATGTAAACACAACAAAACACTGATATGAGATTATGAATATGTCAATTCACACTATCCGGTTGTATTTATAAACACAAAATGCTTGAGATTGTAAAATTATAAAAATTATATTGCATAAATATAATGTATATGTATATATATGTCAAATTTCTCCCCAAAACGTATTTGGCAATTGTAAAAATGTTATCCTCCTTCTCTCCTCCTCCCTCCTCCTTCTCTCCTCCTCCCTCCTCCTTCTCTCCTCCTCTCGTCAACCTGAACTTCAGCAGCTCTTCCTGTGTTGCACTCATCCATCACATCGCAGCAGATCTTCAAACAGTTTACTGGACGTTTCACCTCTGCAGCTTCACAACCTCCTGCTCAAATGCAATTAAAAACTTCAAAAAAATGTAAATTTACCAAGTTACTGAGAATTATTACAAATTATTTCCTCCAGTAGGCGCTACAGGGCCTCGTGCACCACAGTCCCCAGACACAGGAACAGCTTCTATCTGCTTGTAATCAGCCTCACGATCAGCTGACAGGAGCGTCTCGAGAGACACCAGGGGCCCCGGGGCAAAAGAGACCTGAGGGGCCCAAAGTGGAAACAAAGCCCCCCCACCCCCCCCCACCCCCAAAGAAACTCATGATGCCAAAACAAACATAATCAACATGACAGCACCCGAGGCATCTCGATTGAGACCTGGTGGCTACAGCTGCAGCACAGGTCAAAACCCCCGCCTCCTCTACGTCTGTTGTAACTAATAGAGAATAATATGGTTAAAGGTTAAATTGACCAAAGGTCACAAAATAAAGCGTTGGACAATTTAATATTGAACCTAATGATGATTGTAAGATGAGAGTTTGAGGATCAGGGAAGTTTTTACACTTTATTCTTACAGCGAACAATCAGATGAAGGTGAGCTCTCTGGGTTTTTCCTCAGTTCTCCACTTCCTCGAGGACACATTCCTGTCAGTGTCAGAGGCTTGTGCGAACCAGTAAATGGGAGTTTTGACGTGTTTGCTCTCTTGCTGCCTGAATCTATTACACAGTTATGAATTAAACTCGTGCAAACAACTGAATCACTTTTCTTTTCCTTCACGTTACGCAACAATGATCGACTCACACAGTGAAAAGTGCCTCTGGACACAAATATGCATCTTTATGTGACATTGTGGGACATTTTTCAAAAAAGGACGCGTTTGTTTATCCACAAAACCCCATCACATTTTCATTATATTTAAAACATATGGATTATATTTACATGTTTTAGCTCGGATACGTATTCTAGAGGAAGCTCATATATGGAGAACAATAAACGTGACGAGAGGACACACCTCTGCCCCTCCCTCGCTCACAGGCTGCAACATGCTGGACAGGATTCGGTTTATTATGGACTGAGATAACAGACGCTGTGGGAGACGGACAGAGCAACATCTGGATATTTAAATCTCACTCACACCGCAAAGAGACAGGTCGGTTATTCTTAAACTTGAAAACTCTTTAAAAAACCTTTATTTGTCTCTTTTTAATTTCTCTTTTCCTCTCTCCTCTTCTCCCCTTCTCCCCTTCTCTCGTTTTCCATCTCAGAATAATCATTTACTTTTTCTTGACGTGATTATTTACACACGGCAGATTTATTACAAACCCATGACTCATTATTTAAATACCTGTGGACTGTGAGCTAATCCACGGCCATACTCTTCTCAGTTTTGTTTTGCTGCTGACTAATTGCTCAAAATCGTCAAAAACAACTCTGCGACAGTTTACAGTGAAAAATACCGTGTCTGTATTTCTATTTATCACTTTCTGTTCCCTCAGCTTGTCATCTAAACTGAAATTACAGATGTGTTTCATTCCAATACAACATGATGCCTTAACAACATGTGCTTTGCAATATTCTGTCACAAACTGAGTGATTTTTATCTCCTGACCGATGGCGTAGATGTGTCTCGATTGGAAATGTCTGAGACACCAGGTTTATTCAAGTCTTTAAATATTTTCTGACACACAGTGTTTTCTACTGACAGCATCAGCGTGTTGCTTACATCGAGCTCCTCTCTGCTTCGCTCATCTTTAATAGTATCGTCACGCTCGAGTCAGGGACACACACACTGCGACCTGACTCCTGTGTTCTGTGGAACTGGTTTTCCAGTGGAAAGACTACGAGAGACACTCAGAACAGATTCTCTAACGATGCTGCAGTCAAAACATCAATATGATATGATCGGCTACGTTTTCTGACGCTCTTAACGTGGTAAATGTTCTGTCTTTTAAACTGTGCTTCTCTAATCCAGCTCTTCTAGTGCTTTAAAGTACAGTTTTGCTCATACAGTGCATCTATGTGCAGCACTTTCTCTGTCAGACACCACACACACTTTCACACTAATTTGGAGTTCAGTATCTTGCCCAAGGACACTTCGGCACGAGGAATTGGGAAGGAATCGAACCACCGACCTTCTGGTTGGTTAACGACCTTCTCTTCCACAGCTGCATAACCTCGCTGTAAGATGTGATAAAGCACTTACAGATAATTGTGAAACCTCCAATAAGCAGAAGGCTTTCGAGAAAAGAAAGGCTGTGTTGAAACCCTGCTCTTGTTTGACGCAGTGCTGCTGATGCTCGGCATGTTTGAGCACGCCGCCTCGTGAACTGAGCTGCACACTGAGCTACAGGCTCTGAATATTTCAGAGGCTGAGTCAGAACTGACACCCTGTACTTCTGTAAATCACTCGTGTTCAATTAGCCAACAAATGTTTTCTTCATCTACAGTTACTGGTGGAGTAAATGCTTCCTTATGAGATTGGTACTAAACTAAAGTAATCTGATACAACAGTACTGCTGTAAAACTGGCAACTACAGATGAACCTGCTGATTCAGGGTTCTAACGTTGTCTCTCGTCCTCAGGATCCAAACTCCCTCCATTATGCAGAACCACTCAAACCTAGAGGACGACAGCGTCGTGAGCAATGACTTCTCCACGTCCTTCGGCGCCCTCATCCTCGGCCTGGTCTGCCTCCTGGGCGTCCCTGGCAACTTCTTCATCGTCTGGAGCATCCTTGCGCGCGTCCGACGACGCTCAGTCACCACCATCCTCATCCTCAACCTGGCGTGTGCCGACGGCTTCCTCATGATCCTCACCATCTTCTTCATCGTCTACCTGGCCAAGCAGACGTGGGTCTTCGGTAACCCCTTGTGCAAGGCCCTGTTCTACCTGTGCAACTCCAACATGTACGCGTCCATCTTCCTGATCACACTAATGAGCGTGCACAGGATGGTGGCGGTGGTGTTTCCCATGAAACTGCCCTCCGTAGCCAGCAAGAAGATTGTGAGGAGGGTGATCATGGGCATGTGGGTGCTGGTGCTGCTCATTGCGATTCCCTCACTGGTGTTTCGTGACGTGAGAACAGACAAAGACGAACGGAATAAGAGCAGAAATGTGTGTGCGCCCAATCACACCCTTCCTCGACATGTAAGTAAAGATAGAGCTGCAGCTAACAGTTAAGTTACTGAACAAATTTCCATAAGACTTGGTGGAAGGATCAGCCAAGAAAGAAGCCTATGAATTTAGGCGCGAGTCTGGTCAAAGGGGAGAATCCATGAATTGTTTTAAATCATTTCCTTAAAATTGAAAATTATCCCCAATTTCCCGGGAAACTAATTGATGGGAAAAATCTGGCATCTTTAGGGGACTGATATCTCTGAGTGTGTTCACTTTGGTGCGGATCCAAATCAAAATCTAGATCAAGTTGATTCAAATGTGGTTTCATCAGGAGGAAGACTTTTCTCAGCCGCTATACAGTAAAACATTTTGGCTTGGATCCAGACAAAGGGGCGGATCCAGGAAGTATTTCATCACTTTCCTAAACATCACAGGACGGGGCCTTGGTGGAGGAATGTATACGCTACTGAGCACCATTCTTGTTGTTTGCTCAAAAACCCAAAAGCAATGTTCTCAAATGATTTGTTCTGTTGTTGTGTCTGATCAAAAGTCTAAATCCCAAAGATTTTGAGTTTTCTCAGAAGCAGAAACCCTCTGAACTGAGGAGCTGGAAACTTTTAAACTTCTAAAGGATCTACAACTTAGCTCCACTCATCTTGTTCCGCCTTGTTTTGACAGATCCCTTCATGTCGGCTGAAGCCCAGATAACCATCACTTTTCCTTTTTTCCTCTCCTCCTGTGTGTAGGTGCGTTTCCAGTACGCCTTCGAGACAGTGTCGGGATTCATTCTTCCTTACGCAATCATCATAACCTGCTATGTTCTCATCCTGCGGCGCCTGAGGCAGACCACGTTCAAGAGAAAGATCCGCAGCGAGAAGCTCATCCTGGCCATCGTGGTGATGTTCGGCGCCTTCTGGCTGCCGTACCACGTCATCAACATGATGCAGGTGAGTGACTTCACCGTATCACATGGAAATCTGCTTCTCAAGCCGGTTTACGAGCTGTTGAATGAACTCAGTGTTTGGTTTGGTTCCAGGTTGCAGCTATGTGGTACCCAGCAGATTCAAAAACGAGAGAAAGGTGAGTTTATTCGCTCCTCGTGACAGAATTAAAAACTAATCCTAAAAAGGCTAATAACAGTATTGAGTATCAAAGTGTGTATTTATCTGTGTATTTGCAGACTGGACGACATCACTAAGTCGAGTCGTGCCATCACCTCAGCGCTGGCCTTCATCAGCAGCTGTGCCAACCCCGTCCTCTACACCTTCGCTGGGAAGTCGTACATCAAGAAGAACGGCTTCACCTTCATGGCGAAGCTCCTCGAGGGAGCGACGTCGGACCAGACGGGAACCAAGTCGACTCAGGTCGGGGATAAAGACGCTGGTTATACAGCAGCTGCGACCTGAACACGCATTATGGATTTGTAGAGAGAATGTGTTGAAACGTAAGTTTGACTGAAACAATCATGTTTAACTGACCTGTAAATAGTTTATTTTTTTACATTTGTATTATTTAGTTTTACATTTTGTGGCAGAGAATATAATTTATATAATAGCTAGAACATGAGAAAATGCAATATAAGAAAAACAAACTCTATAAGAAGAACAAATTCTTTAAGAACCTTTCTTTGACTTGCTCTATTTACCATTTGCAGTATATATATTTTGTGAATGTTTATAAGAAAGTAGAGTTTCATGCAGTAATATCTGTGCTGCTCAAATAGTTTCTAATCATAGGAATTAGTAGTGCTGCTTGTAGATCCTTATTTTGCTTTAGATTAATGGTATTGCGCTTAATTGTAGCTCAGTCTTGCACATTCCTGTTTTAGGAGAGATCATTGAAGCACTATTTCATCAACAGCTCACTGGATAAATCAGTATTAAAGAAATTTGGTAAATAACAAGTTTTATTAGAACGGAAAACTTTAGAGGGTCGATCACCGTTTAGGAATGTCTGGAGCTGGATTTGGACAAGTTCTCTACAGGTGCAAACACATTACATACAACGCTTGGGTTTCATGTTACTTTCTGCAATCATGACAATTGTAATTGAGTTTCTGTTTGTCTGCCTCTGTAAATCTCAGCTTTGAGTAATGCACTGAATTGTGACATATTCATATCCCTGTTTTTTTAAGCCCCCATTCTTAGGGTATATCATGTGATCACCCCCCCCCCCCCCAAATATCCATGAGACAGTCAGCAACTTCGAAACACATCCAACTACTGATAAAACTCTGATCTGCAAATTAAAACACTGCAGTTTAACACACTTTCCTTTATTTGACAGCGATCCACAGTTCATACAATGGCACAAGGATATGTTGACCTACAACTTTGAATAAAGTGATAAGAGTAAATTACTATTTAGCTTAGTTTCACCAATAAATTACAAAATCCCAAAGTGAGGCGATCCAGCATTGATCCGTTTGTGCAGCGCTCCCATTACCTGTAAAATAAATTATAAAAGTGATTTAATAGGGGGATCAAATTCTATTTTATTGTCACTTTGGAGGTTGAATATATATCAATGTGTGTAGAAGACAACTGTTACTGACCTTATCTCATCAGATCCATCCAGGTCAGGGCTCTGAAACCATAAAACGTCTTTGTTAGTCTCAACGTGGAACAAAATAAAACAGGAGCAGCGTCTGTTGCGTCAAACCCCATCAGAGCAGTAGAGATTATAATCATGAGGTTCAGGTGAAACACGGACTGCAAAATCATCATGAAAGGTTTGACTGAAGAAAAGTGGCATCGTTCAAAAGGTTGAGGAGAGACAGATAAAGAGTTGAACCTCCCGGAAACTAATGTAGAGTTTGAGATACTCCTGATAAACTGGGTAAATCATCATCCTGAAACTCATCAGAACCGAGGTCTACGACCTATTCTTTTAATTAATCATTCATTCCTGCAGAGCTGCAAAAGTATAAAAGTACATTTACTCAGGTGCTGCACTAGTTACAATTTTAAAAAGGTACTAAATTTCAGTAAAGTATAATTCAGTGGCAAGTATTGTAGTTTCTACTGATTTATATCATAGATTCAAATAAGACTATTAATCCATAAGGGGGAAATGTAAACTATACAGCAGTTGAGTAATCAAATTAGCTGCGAACCAAATCAATAATCAAACTACATGACTTAAATGAAGAATCACTTCATCAAAATAAGAGGTTTCCTGATTATTAAACTTTTACATCAGTTACGAACTACATGGAAATACAGGTGTAATGTATTGTTTAAGATTAAACCAGTGGTTTGCAACTGGTTTGGTTTTTGAGACCTCGTGGTTAAAAGAAAATGATCGAAGCCTGAATTTCAGGTCAGAGTTATCAGCTCCTTCATTTTGCAACATTACAAAACAGATGAAATAACCAAACCCACCTGACGATTGGTTGAAATAATAAAAATAAAGATTATCTGATTATCAGAATTAAAATGTTCCCTTCACTCTGACGCAGTTTTACTTTGCGGCTCACGAGTGAAACAACCACGAGGTCTGAAGCGAACAATGGAGGGAAACAAGGAAATAACCACAACAAACACACACACACACTAATAACATGTGATTACAAACCTGAGGGTCGTGAATCGAGGATGAAGCAGAACACGTGTTCGGGTTCGATTCCTCCGCAGGACCACGCACTTCCTCCGTCACCGTAACGAGGAAGAGAGGCTGTTAATGAAGCGGAGCCGCAATTTATCTGCTGATCAACACCACGTGTCTGCTGCGGTCCTCCGTCACAACCTGCCACTTCCGGGTCTGCTGCACAATAAAGCCAGTGCAAATCAGACTCTTCACTTTGGACTGTGGAGGTTTGAATGTTTAAAGAAATTACACAAAATATCTACTGATTCTGTTGTTCTTACACAAATTGTTATACAATAAAAACTATTATTATTAATTAAATCAGTATTGTTATTACTACTACTACTATCAATTGTCCACTATATAATAAATGAGCATGAATGGGGAACAATAACAAAGAGACACTGCATCTGGCTCTCTGTGAATTTTAATTTACTTTTTAATGTGGAGATATATTGAAGACTTAAAAAAAGATTACAAAACTTCAAATATCAACAAATTCAGTGATACTGTTGTTCATAAAAACATCAATCTCACCCGACAAAAAAAAATCACAATCACAAAGAGACACTTGCAGTTACAAATCTTAAAATATCAAACAAACATTAATATAATCTTATAAAATGTAAACATAATAATAATACCAATACTACTAGTGCTACTACTAATAATATTAACGTACAACATATCTTAATATAATAATATCTAATAGTATTTTATCAAATGAAGTAGAAACCATGGTTTTTGTGTTTATTTCAGTCTATACAATACAATGAGTATGAAATGACACAAAATGACTGAACAACGAAATGGATCGATCAACAGTCAACAATCGCAAAGAGACACAAAATTAGTAAAATGAACACAAAAGACACAACAGGGATAAAAAAGACACAAAACAACAAATCGGGACACGAAACATTATACATTATTATATTTATATTATACATATATACTGTATATACATATATAGATAGATAGATAAGTGCAAATTGAACCAGCTGCTGTGTTTAAATAAACATCAGTTGTTCTTTTAAAACCCCGAACTCCCTGTAAACTACAAAATTACGTCACTGCCGGTTGAAGTACGGGGCTCGCGTTGGTCCAAAAAGCTCCTGAACGCATCTCCCAGGCAGCACAGCTCGGTTCGACTGACACCGTGAGACCCGTCGTCTCATTGAACTCCGAACCATGAGAGTCCTGATAGGTACGTGTTGCTTTTATCTAATATATATATATATAGATTGTATTTCCTGTTATCAAAGGTCAACGTGACAGAACACCACCAGCTAGCTGCTAGCTGCTGTTAGCATAGCAGGCGTAAAGCTGCTTTTTCCAGTCACGTCTTTTGTGCATATTCGCTTTTGTTCGTCCTGCTGCAGCGACACGGACGTGATGGTTCTGAACACGTGGATCTGTCACTGTCCACTTTGATATTTACACAAAGAAAAGTTGGCTAAAGTCACACAGGAGTCCTGTTTTGTAAGCATGTCTAGTACGCATGCGCACTTTCAATATAAAACAGTGAATCTCTTATGTATTTATATTCTGTTAGTTTGTCATTTATATGAATGAGGTTCAGCTAAATACCAGAAACACTTCTCTCTATAAAGTTTAATTAAACCAGTGGAATCTGACCATTGAAACCATGAAGGTGTGACATTATCTCATACTGTATATTTATATATTCTGTTTACACTTTATATATTCGTTTTATTCCATTTATACTCCCCCCCCCCCAGTATTGCCTGTATTACTCGCTGATGTCTATTTTTGACTGTCCTCTTTGCTGCTGTAACACGGTAAAGATAGAGACAGATAATATGTAGGTAGATACTTTATTGATCCTGTTGTGGGTCTAATAAAGGATTCTCGTATTTTATTGTATCATATGTGACAGCAAGTGCAAAAAAAACTGCAAAGAAACTTTGAAAAAAGCAGCACCTGACTGAATATTCAAACCTAACACACCTGAGGATTCATTAAGATGATAATCGTTTTGATAAGCCTGTGTCCTTGTGTGTTCCTCTTCGTCGTCCCCCTCGTAGGAGGAGGATCGGGCTTCGTGGGCCGGGAGCTGTCCCGTCTGCTCAGAGACAAAGGTCACGAGGTCACAGTGATATCTCGCCAGCCTGGTCCAGGGAAAATAACTTGGGTATGATGATCTTTGTTTCATTTGGAATAACAATAAAAGAGAGGGGTTGGTTCAAAAGCTCCTGTATCATCTCATTTTTATACTCCTATTCATATTGTGTACGATATCTGTCTATACCATATCTGCATATATGTATACGTCTGTTCCAGTGATTCCTCCTCTACACCTGCCGCTGTATCGGTTACCATGGTGCTGAAATCGATTTATACTGATGGTTGCATCCCAAAAATGGCCCCTCGCCTGTTGTAGATATTTAGTGTATTTCTCCTCATCTGTGCTCCTGCAGGGTGAGCTGGAGTCTCATGGCCTCCCACCATGTGAGGGCGCCGTCAACTTGGCTGGAGAGAATCTCATGAACCCACTGAGATGGTGAGAGCGGCAAAGAAACAGAGGCTACAACTGACAATCTGTCCATTTCAATTAATTATAATTTTCAGATACTACAATGACCTTTTTAGAGTTGCTGTTATATTCAACTAAGAGTTACTATTAATTACGATTCTACTGTATATGATGAAGAAAAGCCCAGATTCCTGACTTTTAAAAAGCTGGAACTAGCAAATATTAACCACACTTGCTTTATAAGTGACCAACTCACTATTATCTGAGCAGAATTGCTGCTTGATTAATCTCATTCTCAACCTGTTGATCTGTTTTTATTTGTGGTTTCAGGTGGAATGAAAGCTATAAAAAAGACTTGTTCTCCAGTCGCATCGATACGACTAAAGCTCTGGCTGAAGCCATCGCTGCCTCGCCCACTCCCCCCCACTCCTGGGTGTTGGTGTCGGGTGTGGGTAAGTCTAATGACCAAGCTATGCTGCTCAGAACAGATGAGATAAACTGACCCAGACACACAAGTTGTTCTGTTAATTTCGGCCTTTTGCCCGCAGCTTGTTACAAACCCAGTCTGACAGACCAGTATACAGAAGACAGTGACTGGACGCCATTTGACCTCCTCTCCAAACTCGTCAAAGAGTGGGAGGCGGCTGCGCTGCTTCCTGAGACGGTGGCAAAAAGCACCAGACAAGTCGTCATCCGGCCTGGTGAGTAAAAAGCATATTTGTTTATATGTGTTTTTTATATTTTACACCAATAGATACAAAGTACACAAAAGTACTTACCGGTAATAGTATTATTAATAGTATTATTTCAGTCAGAATATGTTCAGATTAAAAAGCAGGGGTAAATAAAAAAAGGAAGAGCACAGTATTGACTTGTATCTACTATGAGAACCTGAGCATTATGATCACATCCCATTCTCCCCCCCCCCCCTCCCCTCAGGGGCAGTGCTGGGTCGCGATGGTGGCGCCATGAAGCAAATGCTGCTTCCCTTCTGGCTCGGCCTCGGGGGAACCCTGGGGTCAGGAAGGCAGCCGTTCCCTTGGATCCACGTCTCGGACCTGGCGGGGATCATCGCCCACTCCCTGGAGCCCCTCGCCGACTCCCCCCCGCCTTCTAAACAGGTGTTAAATGGAGTCGCACCTGCGCTGAACACCAACTACGAGTTCACTAAAGAACTGGGCCGGCTTCTGAGGCGACCCACCATTTTCCCCGTGCCTGGCTTCGTCATTAACGGCCTGATGGGCTCAGAGAGAGCCGTCATCCTCACGCAGGGACAGAAGGTCGTGCCCCAGAGGACGTTAGAGGCCGGGTTTCAGTACAAGTACCCAGACTTGACCTCAGCCCTGAAGGAGATTGTTGGGAGTTAAGGGATTTCGGACGAATGTGCACTGGCTTGAATTATATTTTATCATGCCTTCACGGTTACTGAATCGTACACGGAGAGAAGATAAAGAAAAATGGGTTGAATGTGTTGGACACATTTCTGTAAATCGTTTTCTTCACATCTAAAGTAACTAACTGCTTCCAAGATGTGTTGGAATCAACTTTTACAACTTGCAGATTTGCCCTCTGAGATTTTGTAATAAAAAACATACACACGAGAAACAGTGGACATCTTTAAAGACGGGTGTGATTGTGTCCTGGGATCCGATTGATCGAGATACGTTTTTTCCGACAGAGCAGAACAACTTGAATGTTGAGTATGTTGTTCTCCATTTTGGGAACTTCTACAGATCACATTAAAGGTCCAAATTGCAACAACCTCGTAACAATAAACAGACAATAAGTTGGCTAAAGTACAGAGCTATGACTTTTTATTGATGCAGTCTAGATAACGACACAGTATCTGTTCAGTGAGACAGTTGTTCCCCATAGAAATGCAGATTGTTTGTATAAAGGCTGATGAGCCTCTGGACGTCTCGTCTCAGTCTGAGGGCGTGTTCCGTTATTTAAAAAGAAGGTCACGGCTGATTCATGACTCTGAATCACTCTGGACGTCTTCCTCGACTTTCTCAATGACCGGCAGTTGATCTCCCCAGTCGCTGTTCCGAGCACAACGATACACATCTCTGATGGAAGAGGAATACACACAACATTCAGGAAGATCAAGAAGCCACATGATCACAGAACTTAAAAGCTTAATTCACAGACAGAAAGAAAACTCCTCGAAGGGGAAACATTTAATAACATTAAAAAGCGAGGCCCTCACTATAGGTGTTGTACTTTCTGTAGACTGACACTGACAGCAATACCCTCAAAGAACTGAAAAACACCACTTTAAAATACCCTCATTATGTCAAAGATATCCCTGTAATTAAAAATAAAATAAACCCAAGCTTTGAATCCCAAGTACAAAGGAGCAAACCGATGCTGCAGCTGATGAGTTTGAAAGTACGTGTGACGCCGTGTCTTCACCTGCTGTGTTTTCGAGCCGTCACCACCATGTGTTGCAGCTTTCCGTCGGGCGAACACGTCCGACAGTGCACGTGTCTCGTCCGCCGCAGCACCGGTGCGATCAGCCGGGCCCAGTTCACACCTTCTGTCTCTGCCTCCAGGGGGCCACTGCGAGTCAGAATCAGGTAACTGAACTTCTCTATCTGATGGTCATTGTGCTGGAATATGAGGTGGACGTGGAATATGTTAGAAAATTGATATCATTTCTTAAAGAATCATTTAATATTTTATAACAGACGTTGTCTGTTAAATGTTAAAATAAGTCAAGAATCACATATTTCCTAACGTAAGGTAAGTCTCACCCCGGGCAGAGGCAGGGGCTGGTACCTCTGCTGGAAGTTGCAGGGGACGAAGAGCTCTCGGGACAGTTTAGGACACGTCAGCTCATGCGGACACTGGAAAAACCAAACAATAGAGAAGACGATCCAGTAAAGGCCGTGACACAGAGCGTGACATGTTTTTAAAACAGGCTGGGATTCAAACCTACGGGAGCGAACACGGACGCTGGTCTGGAGTCATGGACCGTCTTCTCTTGTTTCTGAAGATGGAGAAGAGAAAATCATCAGCTTCAAGAATCCTCACCATCACATACACATCAGCACTAAACAAAATCCCAGGTGAGGATTTCAGACTGAACCTTTAATAACGTGTCTCTGGCTTCCATAAGAATCTGATGTCCCTCTTTGGTTCCATTTTCCACCAGCACCTATGAAAAATAAATAATAGAATATCATTAAATAAGAAAGGTCCCAAAATACTTTAGTATAAGAAAATAAGAACTGTGAGTTTTATGCAGCCCCTCATTGGCTTTAATTTAAGTTTCATCATCATTTCCACCAACCAGGTACGAGCTGGTCTTTCTCCACAGGGTGAACACGGCCTCTTCTCGCTCCTTCACACCAGGAATCTCCGACAGAGTAAAAGCTGCGACCGCCAAATCAAACTGCACCTGAAGGCACAAACGCAGCAGAATCAGGAGGTTAGAAAAAAAATAAACCAATCAACTCTCAACAGCAGCATGATTCATCTTTTATTTTTTATTTAAAAATCCAATTAACACAAATGGACAACACAGAATACCCATATATCACATGAAGAAGGAAGGAGAGTCTCACCTTAGGAGAGACGGGGAGGAACTGTCTGAAGTAAACCTGCTGGATGTGAGGTTGAGCCTCTTCATCGTCGCCTGCTCAGAAAAAACACAAAGGTGCTTTTAATGATCAGACAAAAGCACAAACAACCCTGAGACAAACCACAGAATCTGTGTGTGTGTGAACCTTTGAGAAGTCGTTCTGCCAGAATGTTCATGGGAGCAGAGCTGTCCACACACACCATCTCCTTCAAAGAGGCGGCCCAGTGCGAGTGGGACGCCCTGCAGGAGAAACACTGACGTTAGAGTCTTTATTTCTATACGTAAGTGACGTGAAAACTCTCTTTATGTTGCAGCAGTGATGTACACGAACCAGACGACTGTTCCCAGCCCTGAACCAAAATCCAGAAGAGACTGAGGAGCAAAGGACCGATCCCTCTTCTTGATCTGGAATGACAGAAAGACTTTTATTTAGAAATTTTGTAAATGTAAAAAACTACTTTTTGGGAAAGTAGGAGCACTAACTCGTTAATTGAAGCTCTAACATCGTAATGTGAGTAAACTTAAGATTCCCACCACGTACTCATACCTCATTCAGAGCTCTCCGCACCGCAGCGTAGCCGCCGGCCAGCCGGGCCGCCATGTACACGACACACAACTCTTCATCATACCTGAAACCCAGACAGACATTTCACTACTGGCAAATTAGTGGATTTAATGGAGAGCATTTTCTGAACACACCCATCATTAAAAAAAAACTATAAATTAAAAGATGAAAGAAATAATTTATAAATTGACGTGTAGATAAATATGTTACTTTAAGGCCGTCCAGTGATAAGTTGTTCTCTTGAGCTCTGAGAACACTTTCCTCCTGATCCGGTCTCCCAGTGCGTCCTCGTCTATATCTGTAAAATAAAGCATGTTCCTTCTTTTACCAGCTGCTGCGTCAAATTATCTCTTTACAGTTAATATACCTCTACATCCGACGTGTGTGTGACTCACCTCCTCCCTTCTCCATTGCTTTCTTCCAGAGTTCTCTCTCCAGGCTCACCGCTGTGCGTCTCAGTGTCACGTCCTCCACGGCTCGTTTTCTGCTCCACAGGAAGTTTGCGAAGCTGTGTGCGCGCTCGGGCAGCCGAGTCACCGGAGCCCCTGGAGCAGGTGGACAGATCCAGGTGTCACACAGCATTTTGGAAAAGTTTCATTCACAAGTGAAGCTACAGAAATATTTGGCACGTTGACTTGTAGGGAAAGATAATAACGGAACCTACTCTGAATAATCGACTTTGCAGCCGTCTGGAGTTCCTCAGGGAGGCTCAGAGTTTTCAGGTTGGTCACACCTGGGTGCTTCCTGTGCAGCTCTCCTTTTAGGAAATCCACCTCCGACTGTGACTGTGCAGCTGTGCTCATTCTCTGAGGATTCAAAAAACAAACAAACATGAAACTCTTCACAGTACCCAACTTTCAGAATCACTCAAGGGAAATATCTGCAGCACTAAAATCTGATAAGAAAAGAATCATATGACATAAAATATCAGGAATTTCTATGGAAATTGTAAAATGCAGCATTTGTGAAATGTTATTTTAAATATACACATAAAATAAAAGAATCAGATAAAAAGTAGTGTATCTTATTTATCTAGGGTGGCAACTATATCTGATATGATTTGGAGTCAAATGGTCACAGGACATGGAAGCTGTTGAAAATAAATAGAATTAAAACATTATTAATATTCATATACAGTTTTTATAACTAATAAGAATGAAATTATCTGGGGTAGAAGTTCTATCTGATATGATTTGGAGTCAGAAGGTCAGAACTTTAAAGCTTTTTAAAAACAATGCAGTGTTAAACATGTTGTAGATACACAAACGATTTCAAATGAGGAGTCAGATCCAAGAGAGACACAGATCCGCTCACAGATGAATGAATATGACGATGAACAATTCATTAAACTCAAGCAGTTTATTTATGTCGGTCCTGTTTTTAAACAGCACCTCCTGTTCAATGACACCGGCCAACACTCACCCTGAACGCCCCCGCGCCCTGACACAGGACCCGGACTCTGCAGCTCAGCGGCGCCATGTTCTCTGTGTCTGGTCCGTTTTTAAATAGCTTTATATTTAAACTGGTTAATTTGTCATTTTTCATCTGCACGAGGACGAGCAAGGGAGCACCAGGCTCGACTGGGTCCCTCAACAAAATAACTCCGACCACCGGTTGAAGCGGAACCTTAAACACCAAACTTCTGTTCCGCATGTAGGGGCGGTCACTCCACGTTTATTTACGTCTTTCATTCAAACTCACATCTCACTTAGTTTTCACACGAGGATTGTATTGATTAAAGTGAAAAGCAAATCCACAGTTTTAAAACACACGTTCAAACTTTATTCTTTATATAAAAAGTTTTAAAAAATCACGCTAAATCCCAGTTGTGTGTTTCTATATTTTTAACCGCGGAGTGACGGATCGGCGCGCTACACGATCTGCGGCGGCGCATAACCAGGAAGTGGCGGCGGGTAAAGTTTGAAGTCTCCCTGTTGTTCTCCCTCTGGCTCCTTTGTCTCTGTCCCCAGCTCCAGATTCTCTCCTCCTGCCGCCATGAGGAGAACCAGGTCGTCGAGGAGTCAGACTCAGGCAGCGGCGGAGGGAGGCGGAGGAGAAGTCCGCACAGAGACAGGTTGGTTGTTGGTTTGAGCTCCTTCAGCCGCGCCATTATCTCTCTGTCTGCACCTGGGCAGTCGATGCTGATGTTATCCAGATGTGTTGCTAGCTGGTAGTGTTAGCAAAACACGCTAACACGTGCTTCTGTTTACTAGCTTATAACCGCAAACATCAAATCTAACTCATAATGTGCTCAGCTGCTCTATGGACCTATGTTCATGCTACTTGCCACATCTACTCCTCTATTGTTTTATTCTTACTGTAGTTTCTATTCAGTATATCATCTTTGTTGTTTTAGCAACTTCCAAATAATTCAAATACAAATGAAAGTGCTTTAGACGCGATCTACAAAGAAATAGGATGTTAAAACATTGAGAATTAGAGGCTAATCTGCCAAAGCGACCACGAGAGGGGAAGATAAGTAGTAAAATAAGGTTAAGCACGTTCAGATTAAGAGTTTATAGAAGTAAATAAAAACCTAATACATTTTTAATATACCACACATTTGTTTTTGTCTTCTTCCCCATTTAACAATAAAAATAATAACAGTAACTTCGCAGACAGAGTAAAGAAATAATAATAACCATACAAATAATAAAAGTATTAGACCTCATGTGATATAAGCCTTTATATGTCCCTCTGTGATCAGTGTGGCAGTGGAAGGGTGACGACGGGCAGTGGGAGCTGTATTCGCCGGCAGCCTGCGCCTTGTTGGACTCCGCCGTCTCTTCGGGAGAAACCTCCGTCACTCTCGCCCTGGGACCGGGGACGCCCTACGAAGTCGACCTGAAGAAGATGGTGCAGATTAATCCCGTCACAAAATACAAGAGGAAGATTCGCTCTCAAACCGTGAAGTCAGGTGTGTGTCTGTGTTGTCTTAATTAGTCAACAAATCCAACTTATGAAGAAAAAAGGTTTTTCTCAACTTGGAACTTATAAGTTGGCAGTAGCAGCCATAATACGATTATCATAAAATGTATATAAACATAAAATGTGTATGGATTTTTCCCTTTTTCCAGAGAGTGTTACTGAAGCCAGTGACTCAGTGACTACTGCTCTCAATGGGATGACAGATCAACTTAAAGAGGAGGAGGAGGAAGAGGAGGAGGAGAAACCTGCAGCTAAGAGGAGGAAGGCGCAAAGCAAGAGTCAGACAAAAGCCGTAAAACCACCCAAAGAAGAGATAAAAACTGAAGGTAACATACCTGTAAATTCCATGGACCTTATGCTGTATATGTAAAACATGAACTTTCTGATCTGTGGATGTTGTGCAGAGGTCACGAGGACGTTGGTGATGAAGGGCAAAGCTCCGGTGGACCCTGAATGCAAAGCCAAACTTGGAAAGGTGAAGTTGATAATTATATTGTGAGGAAGTTTTTGCAAAGCAGTGGACGACATTATTCAATCCACATGAATTCATAGAGATGGATGGATGGATATAACAAATTCTTCACTTTCTATTTCAGGCTCATGTTTACTGTGAAGGAAATGATGTTTACGACGTGATGTTAAACCAGGTAAAATATTCACAATGTTGGAATGAGTTTGAAAACCAAATGGATTCAGAAAGATTACCTGAGAGTGTTCTTACACTTTAGTGGTTTCAGATACTGATGTTCTCACAGCAGCATTTAATTCACTAAGCTTCATGCCTCCTGTCGTGTTCTGACTCATATCATTGATTAATTAATAGCTAATAAAGCTGCAGGATGTAAAATTATCACATGTATGATATTTTAGTTTTGGATTTAGTTTTGTGGGAAAGTGAACAGATTTTTTCTTTTGTCGTGTTTCGCAGACAAATCTCCAGTTTAACAACAACAAGTATTACCTGATCCAGCTGCTGCAGGACGACAGCTCCAAGCTCTACAGCGTGTGGCTGAGATGGGGCCGAGGTGAGTTCACTAAGCACTGACGATTCTTTGCACTGCTCTTGCTTGATTTTGCAGGATGTACCAACCCTTCCTTTTAATCGAAGGAATGAAACTTTTGTCTCTCTTGTATCATCAGTGGGCAAAGTGGGTCAAAACAGCCTCACACCCTGTGGTGGAGATCTGCTGAAGGCCAAAGATTTCTTCAAGAAAAAGTGAGTTTGTGTCTTTGAAAGGTCTCACGTAGGAAGGAGGCTCAGTACAGGTCTGACACGTGTTTGTTTGGTCACAGGTTCTTGGATAAGACCAAGAATGACTGGGAACATCGGGCCAGTTTTGAGAAAGTGGCTGGAAAATACGACATGGTGTTCATGGACTACAGCACAAATGAAAAGGTATGTTTTAAAGAAACTGAGCCTAAGACCTGTCGTCTGTATCTCCTCGCTATCTTTATAATTAGGAGTCTGACAGGAGTCTCCACTGAATCCAAGACGGGGTCTGCTTCATGTACACGGATGTATTTCTCTGTAGCAGGAGGAGTCCACAGTGAGCACCGTGCCCAAAGAGAAGAAGAGCTCCACGCTGGACGTGAAGATCCAGTCTCTCCTGGAGCTGATCTGTGACCTTAAGGCCATGGAGGAGTGTGTGCTGGAGATGAAGTTTGACACTCGGAAAGCTCCTCTCGGTGAGTCACACCGAGGCGGAAATGTACGATTACATAACATTCACACATCTAATTAGATTTTATGCTGAAGTTGTGCCATCTGACAACATGAGCAGATTCAGCTGCTGATAATGTGATTTTCAAACCTTTCTGTTCCTTTGCTTCATTCTTCCAATTCAGTGTTTGTTTGTTTTTTCCACACCCACAGGCAAACTGACCTCGGAGCAGATCCGTGCAGGCTACACCGCGCTGCAGAGAATCGAGGAGTGTTTGAAGAAGAAGGGCAACCACCGCCTGCTGCTGGAGGCCTGCAACCAGTTCTACACCCGCATCCCTCACGACTTCGGGTGAGGAATACGTGGAGCGCGAATGTTCCCGAATGATGAAAGATTTAAAGGCTTTCCCTGCGTTTCACAGTTGTCTCCATCTTACGCTCATTAAACGATGTTATTCTGCAGCTTGAAAACCCCCCCGATCATCCACACGGAGGAGGAGCTGAAGGAAAAGATTGCACTGCTGGAGGTAAAGGGATTCTCCATTGATTAAAAGATTTAAACATTTTGCTGTGTCCCGTGATTAATAGTTTGATCCATGACTTCATCTGGGAACATGATTCGCAGCAGCACACTTTACTGTTGATGTATTTTTTGATTTCTATAGCGTCATCCTATACACTTCAGGATCTTTTTAACTTTCTGCTGGAACCTTTTAGTTCCTTGAACCAGTTTCTTTGGGCCTATGAGATATAATATGTTGTTTCGGTTTTTCACTTCAGGCTCTGAGTGACATCCAGATAGCCGTTAAAATGGTCCAGTCCAGTGAGGGCGGTGACGAACATCCTCTGGACAGACAGTACAGCTCCCTCCAGTGCAAACTACAGCCTCTGGACTCCAGCAGTGATGAGTTCAAGGTCTGTGTGTTGTAAATAAAGTAAACGTCTAACTCTATATCCCTGTAAGCATCAAGCAACAAACTGTCCTTGTCTCTATTTTTTTGAAGGTTATAGAGAAATATCTGCTGTCCACTCACGCCTCCACCCATCAAGACTACACCATGAGCGTCCTCGACATGTTCTCAGTGGACAGAGACGGAGAGAGCAGCAGCTTCATCTCACAGATACACAACAGGTGAGACGGGTTAGAGACCAGCAGTGGTTTCCTTTGCCTCAGACGTTTGGTAGAAACACAAATCTGCTCCGTCATACTTCTAAAATCTGAAAATTGTGCCAATTAAAATAAGAAATCCTCGTTTGTCTACCAGGACTCTGCTGTGGCACGGTTCCCGTCTGTCTAACTGGGTCGGGATCCTCAGTCAGGGGCTCAGAGTGGCCCCCCCTGAAGCCCCCGCCACCGGATACATGGTAGGACAGATGCATAGAAATACATAAACTGTTTTTCCACTTGATTCTTCATTTATATTTGTCTCAAAATCAAGTCCTCTGTTTAAAAACGTCAAAAATATATGAATTAAATACACAATATTTAATGTCAGTAATAATTTAATAATATAACTTCTCGTCTAGTTTGGTAAAGGTATCTACTTTGCTGACATGTCGTCAAAGAGCGCCAACTACTGCTTCGCCAATCAGAACAATCATGTTGGACTGTTGCTGCTGTGCGAGGTGAGTTGACTGAATATATTCTGTGGTCGGTTTAAATCCCTCGTCTCGCCTGTCAGTGGCTGTTAAATGTAGTAAACTGGGTGCACATCCCATCCTCACCCATCCTGTAACACGTTTAGACCAGGAGCAGTAAAGTGTGTTGTCTGGAAACAGGAATCTGTTTCGTTAAAGTTTTTCTTGTGTTTCCCAATAAAACCAACATGGTTTTAACATCACACGATAATCTGGGTCCAGATGTGTTGCAGCACTGTTTCACTGTCCATGCTTTGTGTTGTGTTGTGTGTGTGTGTGTGTGTGTGTGTGGTCGCAGGTCGCGCTCGGAGACAGTCATGAGCTGCTCGATGCCGACTACGAGGCCGGTAACCTGCCTGCTGGAAAACACAGCACCAAGGGCCTGGGACAGACCGGACCTGACCCCAAGAACTCAGTCACCCTGTGAGTCCGTCTCATCACAGACTCATTTCATACAGGCCACACAACATTGATTGAACTGTGTTACACAACAAAAATCTTTACATTTATCTGAGGAGGGGGGGGGTGTTAATTACATTAACAAATAAAAAAGAAAAAGATGAAACATTTATTTTTATAATGTTTGTTTGTTTGACACAAGTTCACGTTTTAGTTAGTTTTATTTTGAAAAAAACCCAGAGTAGTCAATACTATAAATAGTTGTTTGTTGTTGTAACCTTCAATAATAAATATAATAAAAATTTGCAATTACCTTAAAGTAAATCTCAACTCGAGTCCCTGCAGGTTTTTCTTTTTAAATTGTTCTCAAAGGAACGACTGAAAAGTTAAAAAAATCTTTTCTATGATTTGAAAGTTAGAAGTTGTGTTGATGTTTAAGTTTGTTCAATGTGTTGTTAATGGGATCCAACCATGTGAGTGAGAACACATCCACGTCTCTCCCTCTCAGGGACGGTGTCACGGTGCCGATGGGGCCCGGGGTGAAGACGGGGGTGGGTAAAAACAGCGCTTACTCGCTCCTCTACAACGAGTTCATCGTGTACAACCCTGCTCAGACTCGCATGAGGTACCTGCTGCGGATCAAGTTCAACTATTCTTCACTGTGGTGAGGCTGTAAAAAGGTCGTGTATCAGGATCGTACGTCACTTAAGCTGCTTTCAGACATTCACTGAACTCCAGAAACTTTCCGTAGAGGCGAACGCAGTCGCTCCTGATGTTTTTCGCAGACGAAAACATCAACCGGAAAGACGAGCTTCGAGAGTCTTGACGTGAACACGGCTTGTGTTGATGAGCTGTAAACAAAAACAAGTCAGCTCTGCCTCCTGCTTCCCCCCCCCGCTCCGTCCTTCATATGTAAAGAGACAAACTTCAGGAAATTCTGACCCAATTTTCTGGACATCTTCTAGAGTTCATGTCTGAAATCAGCTTAAGCTCTGGTTTTTGAGGATGTTAAACCTGAACATGCTGCTGGTGCTGGATGTTAACTCTCAGTGATGGAGAGCTGTCACTAATTCACTAGTCTTGACCATTTTTGTCAAATGTTATTTTCTTTTTCATATCTGATGTTAAACTGAATATCTTAAAACTGTTTGTCACAATTCCAACGCATCACTTTGTTCTAAAAGAATATACAACTGGCATTTTTCATGTTTTCTGATGTGAGTAAACAAGTCAAAACAAAACCACCAATGAAAAATAACTTTCTTCTAAAGATTGAGGATGGATCCATGGGAAAAGGAGAATATAGTAATATTTAGCACTACATTTTTATGTTGCTTTATCTTTGTATCAATAGAAGTTCAATTGTAGTTTTCTGTTTTCTGGTGCTGGTACATAACACATAACTCCTTCAGGCCGGTTTGACACGAGCATTTATACTGAATATTTACCACAGTTTTTATGAATGTTTCATATTAATGTTATAAAATGTGTGTAAACAATGAATTCAGTCCAAAAATGTTTTCTGTCATTTTTTATTCATGTAAAACAGTCTGTAAAAAACACAGATCATCATTCAAACTGGATGTGGTTACGCGTTAAACATAACAATACAAATAAAGGACATTTTCATGTTGTTTGGAGTGTGGGTCTTTGTGTGGGTCTGTGTGTGTTTGTGTTTGTTGGGTGTTCAGTTTCACCTCCTCCCCAGTAGGAAGAGGAAGATGAGGATGATGTCGAGGTAAATGATGAGGGCAGCGGTGATGTATTCTTCGGGATCCAGGCGGTCGCTCATCACCCCCATCATCAGCTGACAGTCGAACATGAGAAACTGAGGAGGAAGAGGAGGAGACGCAGGGTGAGAGACATGTTAACACGTCACAGAAGGAGAACGATCCACGGCGGCTGAATTTCATTAGCTGCTTCAGGTTCAGGATCCTGGTTTTGTGCTCGCTGGCTCACAGAGGAATAGATAGACAGTATATGTAAGTATTCAGATCGTTTTTGGCCTGAAGGGAATTTAGGGAAAACTCATTGAGTTCCCTTCAGTTATTGCTTTGTGCTCTGAGCTATAGTTACAGTAGTGAACGTTGTTGGGACTTTATGAAACCTAGAAAACCAGAAATGACCATGAACAATATATTTAATTGCTTTTAATCCACTTTTTAAAAGTCCCAAATAAGCCAGAAAAATTGTATTTTTAATGAATTTGTTCATCCTGTGTTTGCGCGTCATCCCTTTAGATAGTTATCACATATTGTATTTTTACCAGTGAATACACCAGAGCTCCCAGACATCCGTAGGCGATGGCACCGATGTGGTAGGAGTAGAAGATGGCGAGGAATCCAAACATGAAGAGTTCGACACACAGGACCAGCAGAAGACCGTAACAAGTGGTGAAATCATAACGGGTCTGAAAACAAAACACAATTTCATTTACTTCATTAAATGATTTTATTGCTCTTATTGAAAGTCTTGAACACCACCCGTAGATTTTGAAACAGCTCCTCAGCTGAGCCTGCCGGACTAACCTGTGCTGAGAAAGCGATGATTGCCACAGTAATCGCCAGCGTCACTCCCATCGTGATGACCACAACTTCGGTGTCGTAGAACGAGGCCATGGTTCCCACCATGAACGAGAAGCTCAGGGTGACCACAACCTGTCAACACACAAACCGTTTTAGTTTTGTTTTAAGTAATAGTAATAATAGAAACCCACATTTAGCTGCAGACATGTTTTTATCCACCAGACCAGACGGTGGGTTTGTTCTCTGAAACTCTGCAGACAAACCAAACAGGAAGAGACTGTTCTACTTTAACATCCCAACAAAACCTCAGCGGCTCAGTGAGAACTCAGACTGGAAACCGAACAAGAAGAGGTAATGACACACGCCAAGAGAGGTTTATATCGTCTGTAAATAAAGATGGACGACATGACGGCTCCCTAAAAGTGAAGCCAGAGCGTCTCGATCACCGCCTAGTGGCTGACTGCAGTACAGGTCATAAATCCCACCTCCTCCATGTTAGCAGATGACATGTGAAATGTCAAACCGTTTTTATTTATGAAAGATGATTTCTGTCATTTGAAGTAATTCTTCTCACACCGAGTGTTCATGTTTCTGATGAGTTTGGTTTTAATTAGTTATCTGATGATAGAGAAAATGGTTGAAATGTCGAGCTCGTGTTTCCCACATCAGTGACGATTGATCAGATGTGTCACACCACTTGTTTCCTGACTGTACTGGACTGGTGAAATATGTTGCATGTACACTTACAGAAAATAATTACTTAATATGTTTACTCTGATTTGGGTGGTTTTCCAGTCAAGGATGTTTATTGAGACATTTATCTGTGGTGTAACGTGAGCGAGCTTCACGTTACACCATACTTCACTTCTCTTTCCAGGATGTGACTTTGTTTCTCGTCAAAACATTTTCTGTTTTCAATTATTATCATGAAAGATGAAGTATGGATAAATGGAAAGTAGAATTAAAATTAAATCCAAAAGAAAGTGTAGTGAGAGACACAGAAGATAAGTTAAAAGTAAATTAGATAAAATAATGAACAGAATCATGAGACAGAATTAAAACAAGAATGAACTTAGGACTTTAAATTTGATTTAAAATGATCGATAATGGGATGGAAACTATTCCAGAGCTTGAAGGAAGCAACAGAGAAAACCTGATCTTGAGCTTTAGGACGACAAAGGAGGAGAACATTTTACTAATGACGGGAACGTCACAATAAAATTGAACAACAACTGTGTTTCCGACTCACCAGCCCCACGGCGTTCCAAGGGTACCGACGTCTGAAGGATTTGCAGAAGGCGAGGGTGATGGCGACCACGGCGAAGATTATGATGGAGCTGAGGAAGACCCACAGGTTGTCCTGCACCGCCTCTTTCACCACAGCGGGAGAAGGTGAACACACACACCACACTGAAGGTGAAGACCAGCTGCAGAGTCAGGATGCTGAACACCTGAGAATCGAGAGGAGCTTTATTAATAAATCAGCTGCAGTGAAAGGTCGCTAAAAGAAGTTAAACCAAAATTGTATGAATTCTTGATGTAGGCATTGGACTGGTATGTAAGTGTATCAATGACATAAATAAAATGATTTATTAAAGTTTTTAAAAAGGAAAAAATGATTTTTGACCATTCAGGAAAAGGAAAACACTTTTTTATTTCCAAGTATTTGCTCAACGGATCAAACAACTTATCCAGAAAGAGTTTTGTTAACTCAGGTGAAACCCTCCTGGACTATAAGGATGCACTGATTGGACCATTTCCTCACGCTGCACCAATTCAACAACACTAACTCTGGTCTATTTCTCAGGTCGTGTGTGTCTACGATTGATTGTTTCCTCTCAGATTCATTTATTCTAATATCTTTTACAGACCAGAGGAGTTGAGTCTGTTAGTTTACACACAGCAACTAGCATCTTGGAAGCATCTGTCAATCATCTGTAAATCCCTGGAATTTCTCCTTTAACCTCTCAGGAGGGTTTGAACCCAAAACATTACTGTAAAAACCTATTTCATGCAGTTTAGCAGTGATCAGTTTATAAATCACCCAAAACTCACCTTTCTCACGAACCCTCTCCTCACCAGCTTGTCTTCAAAAGCAGACGAGTCTATGGGGGGGGTCGTGTCTGACTGTCTGGTTTCTGGGAGAGTGTCCTGAAACGACTCGTACACAGAGGCAGGCTGACTGATGCAGGTCGCCTCAGTCTTAGTTGGACTGTACATTGTTGGGACTGTGGAGTAGGCCGGAGGTGGCTGCTGCTGGTAGGAGTATGGAGGAGGAGGAGGAGATGGTGGTGGAGATGGTGGTGGAGATGGTGGTGGTGGTGGTGATGAGGCCTTTTCTGGGTCTGATGCGTCTGACATTGTGGAGGAGCCTGAGATCCAAAGACAAAGTTCAGTCATTTCAGAATCAGAATCAAAATTTTCACACACAGAGAGTTTGCTTTGCTGTTTGGGTTCATTACAATAAACTCAGAAAGTCGAAAAATAAGGGTGAAGATAAAGCAAATTCAAAAAACAAGTACTTAAATAAATCATCCGAACGACTGAAACGGAAACTTTCATCAACAAAATCAAACAAATTCACACGAAAACCCCCCAAATAATTCATTTTGTTGCGACGTAATACAAAGAAAAGTCTTGGAGAACATTTAAAAACTCACCTAAACGATTGATTATCCTGGTAGTCGCTGATAAATTTAGATTATTCGTCTAATTATCTAATGGTCTGGTCCGTGTCAGCCTGACCCAACACAAGGTTGGTAGACACTGGGGTTGATTGTCAAGATGGGGAATGGTGTCGCTTCAGAAACTCCATCCTGCTCATGGTTGGTTAACATCAGCTGTGATCAACCAGACTTGCTGCCGACTTGTTGCTCAAGAGCAGAATTAACATTAGGAAGTAAAAGGTGGAGTCGTGGGAACACTTCTCCTGAGCAGTAATTCGGTTTTCTATTATAAGAAAAACATTGACCATAAAATCTTTACTGCAGATGAACCAGGTAGGATGAACACAACCAGGTAGGAAGTTGTCTAACTTCCCTCTGCACCATAGACTGTTTATGAAATATGTTGAATTCAAACATTTTGTTTTGCTTTAAGACATTTCAGTGATGTTCTGTCGACCCGCTCAGTTTTGTCTCAGCAGGTAGCGACACAGCGAATAGACGTGTTTCCTTTTTCAGGCACAACCTCATTTTACCAAAATCACAAACACACACAAATATCTGATGTATTATTCAGTTTGATTAGATACAAGAAGGACGAGAGCCTCAAATACTAAATTAAATAGGTTACTAATATACTGAGGTCTGCATTACAGACACATCTGCTGCCAGAGATCACACAACTTTAAAACTACAGTAACTGGATGAGCAGGTAAAAGTGGATGATTGTTAAGAAATTAATCTCTGCTGTCGTGTTGAATTATACAAGGAACTAAAAGTAGGATTATTTGTTTTAACTGCTTTAGTTCCATGATAGAGAATAAAGAGAAGGATCTTACCTTTTCTGCTGGTCACACTTGTGTCAGAGGTCACTGTGGTGTGAGGAGGCTCTGCAACTTGTGTATTTATTCCATCAGCCTGTGGTTTAGCATTACACTTCCTGATTGTGTGAGGAAAAACTAAAGTTTTGAAACTGGAAAGTCCACCGTTACCTCAGACCTGAGGATTTACAGGAATCCACAAACACAATCTAATTGTCTGGACAATAAAAAGTAAAGTGTGTGGTACATATGTATTGTGCTTGTCATTTTCACAGGTGTTTAATTTGCAGGATTATGCAAAAACAACTATACTTAAAGGATTCATAGGATCCATATCAGGGGCCGGATCCAAAATCTTTTTTTAAAATCACGTACTCTAACACTGAAAAGGGAGAAAAGTTTGTCAACTACTAAATTAAATAGGTTACAATTGAATTAAAAGTTATTTAATAGTGTTATTAATACTGCACAGTGTAATTTGTGTCATTTAAATTCTTCAGGGCGTCTTGCTTTAGGGTCTGAACGACACGTACGACCACGACCACAGACACAAAACAGACGTTGACGAAACATCTCTCACACATATTTATTGTAAAAAATACATATAAAAACCATTTCTGAGACATACAAAAGATTGGAGCTTAGAAACAGTATATTGAACAGACAAAGACCAAGCCATTTTTCTTGAATTGCATTACATATTTACAATTTAATAAATAAAATTCAATTTGTTTTTATTACCAGAGTAAAAGGCAGATTGTCCATATCTCGGAGGGTGGGGGGTGGTGGGGGGGGTGGGGGGATACAGATCCTGCTGTGGTGGCTCTTTGAAAAACAACATTCTCGTCGTCTAAAGCGTTGGTCTCAAAGCACAGGGCAGACGGGGTCGGGGGGGGGGAGGTCGGCGCCCTGTGATTTAAAACCGAGGAGTTTAGCGACATCTACACAAAACACCATCGTTGATTGGCGAGGAGCTGGTTTATTACACACAGAGCGTTTAGTTAGCATTGGTAAAAATTGAGGTATTGCACCACACAGCTTCAAGGGGGGTAAGAAAGTAAATGAGAGTAACAGTGGGGATTTAGATTGTCTGGTTTCTTTGTTTGTTTTTATATAAAATGACAACCAAACCACCACCAACCCCCCCACCGCCCCCCCCACACACACACACACACACACACACACACACACACACACACACACACCCCTCCCAGCCAAAGTATACAACATCATAACTTATCACCACAACAAATGTAACATCTAATGATCAATACACCTCATCCTCCACACTCGCTCACACAATGCCCTCAATGCACAGACACACACTTTTGGCATCGTTTTTGTTTTTCTAGTCACCGATACAAAAAAAATTAAAGCGCGCAAACATGCACGGGGCTGCACTCGAGTGGCGGGCCGAGTCGTAGCACCTCAGACTGCAGGACACCAGGGATCAGAGAAGGAAAGAGAACGAACCTGGGTGAACAGAGCAGCCAGTGGGAAACCTGTGCACCGGGCTGACCTCGAAACTGATCAATACGCACCGTAGGAACGACCAGGACACATGGCACAGACTCGCCCTTTGAGCAGGCAGCAACAGCAATCAATGTTTTGTTCTTTCCCAGTTTCCCTCGGCCCGTGCTCGACCTGCAACCGGTCGGCATCTGCTGAGCAGCCTTATTGCCGGGGCTCCGCCGCAGCTCGGCCCCGAAAACACTACAAACACCTGCTTGTACAAGAAAGTCCGTCACCAGGCAAAGGCAATCAGCACACACAAAACAAGGCAAAGGAAAAGCCATCGAACACGTTAAGCAGTAATCATGATCATAATGTGATATCATATTTAAAAAAACTAAAAACAAAATAGGCGGGGTTGGGGGTTATGTAATCATTAACCATCAGCTGTCCATAGCCTGCAGTGTCGGGGAGAGAGGCAGATGCCACATGGTGTAAACATGCCCCCAAAAAATACATCTCCTCCACCCGTCACTTTCATCCCCTCCCTCAATCTGGCTTTAATGGAGCCAGATGGCAGAACTGTCACTTGGGGTCCAGTCCAAAAAACCATCCGGACTGCGCCCCGGAGAGAACGAGGAGGGAGGGACGACACGCTCAAACCGCTTTCACAAGTAGAACAGGACCGCGAGAGTCTCCCACACTTCGTACCAATGCCACATGAAACAGGAGGTTCGCTGGCGTGACTCGTAGAAAAAAGAAAGAAGCTTTAAAATGTCAAAAGGTTAACCCGCTTCACCAAGCAGACTTCTGGGCAGTTTACAGTAAACACACACACACACACACTCACTCGTGAATACACAAACTCAGGACATTTCCTGGTCATCATTTGAACACACAGACGTACTCGCACACTACACACACACACCCAGACCTTATGTGGGGGAAATCAGCCTTTGAGGGACAAAAGTGCTCAAGTTGGTGCCAACACCAGCGCTGCTCTGACCCTATGGAACACCGACAACCTTCCAAAACACTCGCCAAGTAGCAGCACTGTTAAACTCAGCGCTTACTAACCACCTACGAGAAACTGACCTACTGAGGAAAAAAAAAATAATTATAAAAGAAACATTTAGCCCCCGAAAGCTTCCCCTGAAATGTTTACAGGTAATAGAAAACAGATAACACCAAGTCAACGGCAGCCCCCACTCACCAAAAACATCCTCCACCTCCAGCCGGTTGACAATAAAGCAACGTTTATGTGGTTTAAACAGTTCACGCTTTCAGTGTGAGGTTGGTTCATTTGGGTTGAGCCGAGGAAAGAAAACGTTCATCGGATGTACGACGTGGAACAATACTCGTTTTTTTTTTTGTCGCAAAATACTTGATAAAATGACTGATCCCATTCGGAAGGGAGAAGAATACACAGGAGCATCCAGAGTCTCAGTCTCCATGTTCCTGCCCCAAGTTCAACATCTTCCTGGGGCACGCTCCATCATTCTGGTGGGATATTATGGAGTTGATGCATTTGTTTTGTTTTCTTTATGTTCTGCGGAAGTCGAGCCAAGTCCGTGAAATAAAAAAGGAACCCCCTCCACTTCTGTTTCCACAAGGGTCCACAGATTAGACCGAGCAGCTGTTTTCTTTTGTGTTGTTGTTGGAGTTTGGCTTGAAATGGTCTAGACCAAGTTCAAATGGACTGATCCGAATGGAGAGCATCGGCTGTCACGCACCGTAGCCCCCTGCTGTGATCTTCTGTTTTCCACTCAAATATGGGTCTGTGTCTGAGAGGGACTGGGGGGGGCTTTTTATTATTCAATAACACATCTTTATTGGGATTCTATTAGGATTCAGTGTAGTCTCCTGTAAAAGGTGGGAAAAAGGAGAGAGAGAGACAATTAGACAAAGTACTGCATATTGTAAAGAATGTAGTTAAACAGTCTGCAACAGGACATTCATGTTTTATAATCACACCAGAGGACGTCACCTTGAATTGTGGGAAATTCGGGCCGACATTGAACGTTAATGACAGATTCATTATTTGTTAATTGCAGCTGTAGTAACTCTAGTGTGTTGCTCTGCCCTGAAACAGTATAAACAGGTCATAACACTTTGGTGTTCACCATAAACCTTCCTCTGGTAATATATAAAACCTGTTGCTATGGATACTGAACCACTTGATGCACTAATCATGCAGCTCAGAACTGAATGATGTGTTTACAGTGGATGCACAATAAAGTGGACAGGCTTATGAGACTCGGTACTTTACACATTATCGACTGACGGAATGAAAACTGGACTGAAATGTATTTCATTTAGTTATTTTTCTTTATTTAAGTATTTTTTGTTAACCAGTGCAAGATGAATGATAGATATGTACAATTGGCCGCTATTGGGAACAAAAAGTTGTTCCAGTTCTGATATTTAAAAGGAGCCATGAGGTAATCATGAGTGATAACGTCCACGTTTTTTTATGCCGTAGCTTGAAGATTCCACTTTGATCAAATTGATTATAATAATGCTTGTGGCTTGATTGATGACTCATCTGTGTTTGCTGTGAAAAAAAGCACTCGATCGACTCCAATGACCTTTTGTTTAGATTCTAGATTATGTAACCGCAACTTTTTTATTCACAACCACTGTGCTTCGTCTACAGCAGCACAGCGTTCATTCAGCGAGTCTGACGTGTGCGCACCTGAGTCGGGTTGGTCACTGTGCAGGAACATGTGACCGGGGAGTCAATCGAAGGGATGCTCGGGGCAGCAGGGCTTCACTTTGGACCAGGAATCAATGCAGCTGCAGGGAGAGAGAGATCAGAGATGAGGACACTGAGATGAGTTGTTTTGATTAAGTCGTGTTAATTAATATGTGAAATATTATATAGATTTGAGCTTGTGGCGTCTCCCACCAGGATTGAGCCACTTACTGACAATATGAAGTAACACTAAACTTGATCATTAAAATGAGCTGTGAACAAGTTTAAAGACTAATATAGAAATTAAACCGCAGGTCAATTAACAAATAACTGGCCAAACAAACTAGTCATTTACAAGTTGCAGCTTCTAAATTGGGACGATGTGATGCCGTGTATCACAGTTTGTAATTATTTTTCAACCGTCACTGTTTTGTCTCCGAAATTCCTCGGCTTCTCCAAATCTGTGTTGCTCGACTGGATGGATCAGAATGTCAGAGTCAAAAGGATAAAGCTAGAAAACCGAGGCCGTGCATCTCTGTGAAAAGGAAAAGATCGACGTGTTGTGAGGGCTGGTTCACGCAAAAGAAATCTACTTGAGCTGCAATTTGATTTGTCAAAGTTTCCGCTTTCTCTCTGCTGGTTATTCATCACAGTTAAACGTGGCGTATGCTTTCACTGTCAGGGGGAAGTTGTTAAGTGTGGACCTGATGGATTTTTAAATTAATCTGCACTTACAACTCTGACAGGATAAATAAGACACAGGATCTTTAAAATGATGGATGAACTAATCTCGGTAACTTTCAGGCCTCAGCAGGGGCTGAACTGTAATTGCGGGGAAAAGAAAAGACTTCTCAGAAGTTGGGGAAACAAAATGAGAATGACTTGTATAATAAATGGGCTGAAACATGTATAAACACCTTAGGTCCTTATTTCTTTTCCTTCAGGCTGAAGTTGCATAACTCTTTGTGACGCGCCTTCATAAATGATGCGTCTGTTTTCACGGTTGTGAAAGAACAGAACGGCCACAACAAGAGTTGTGAAATCTCTGTTTGCAAATATTCACATCATTTACTTGTAAAAATAAACTGGTACAAGGACGGAAACACAAGCAAAGTGTCTTTTCTTTTGCTACATAAAGTGAACAGAGTTTTCCTCTAACACCGAACGTATCTGTTTTACCTCATGTTTAACAGAAGTGGTTATCATGAAAACTTTTTATCATAGAAAGAACTTTTCCCATATGTGAAACGGCACAGAACAACTTCTGCTTCCTTGTTTTTCTACCTTAACCTGGTCACCACACTTTCTCAGATCAAGAAATCTTTATCTGAGCTGAAAACATTTTCCCACCGTGTGCAGAGCAAAGAACACGTGCTGTGTGTTTCACCCTCCTCTTCTCTGTCTGTCTGGTTCATGGTAATGCGAACGGAGCTCTGTTACCTCTTATGGTAGACGCAGAGGCAAGCCAGCCTGGCGATGGTCTCTCCCTGGACCAGATCCTCCAAACAGATGGAGCACTCTCCACTGTCTTTACTTAGCACATCCGCTGTAAACACAAACACACACACACACAAAGCCACCATGAGCGTTTCCAGCTTTTAAAAATACATAAATGAATCACACGGCAACTGGTGCGCGTCTGTGATGTGATACTTACTATTGTACGGTAGGGGAGGAGACGTGAGGCAGCTCAACAGGTGATCCTCGATCCGACCCCCGGGGAAAGGCTTCGAGCAGAAAGGACAACGGATGTCTGAGAGAGACACAGGAGAGCTGAGTTTAATGCCTTGTGTCACACAGCGAGGCATAAATGATGGATGCTGCTCACATCACATTTAAAACACAAGTGCTGTGTTTGGACATCTAGATGACACGAAGCGAGGAGCAGACCGAAACACAAGCAGGACGTGTAGAAGGACGTTCTCTCGTCGTGGAGAGGATGTGAATGGGTTTTTACTTTGAGTGGAACTGACACAGGATAGTTGGAAGCTTTATTTGACTGCATGCAAATCAGTGACTCTGGCCCGGGCCGCCCCCTGAACGGGACAGACAGGCAGGAACGGTGCCTTGCTGCCCTACATTCTCCTCCATCTATGAACCGCTGCCAGCAGCGAGCCCGCATGGGAAGTTGTGACCCATTTCCCCACACTTGCTAGAGGGCTGGCCCGGGAAGCCCTCTTCTGCCCTGTGACTGTGTTTTGGCTCCAGAAAAAAAAGTCACGTCCCTGTGTGTGTGTGTGTGTGTGTGTGTGTGTGTGTGTGTGTGTGTGTGTGTGTGTGTGTGTGTGTGTGTGTGTGTGTGTGTGTGTGTGTGTGTGTGTGTGTATCTGACACACAAACACCAAGCACCCACTTTCACTTCCTCTGCAAACCCTTGTTCCCATTTTAGATGCACTTCAAGGAAGGCAGCGGTCAGTTGCTTGTGTTTTGAACTTGCAGGCTGCAGAAGCACTTTCAAAGAGCGAGTGTGTCATCACTTCCAGTTGTGATGCCACAGCTCTGCCTCGTACAAAAGGGCCTCTTGATGATTTTAGGGAACATGCAAGCACGAGAAAAGAGATAATCTCCTCAGGAATGTAAATTCCACATGTAATCCATTTTAATTTCAGACTGGGTAGACTGAGGGTTTTACACCGGGAGATGTTTAGATGCAGAATCAGATTAAAACACCCACAACTATATTTGCTTTAACTTTTCTCTGAACCCACGTCACTCTTTCCTATTTCCTGCTGCTATTTTATCATCTGTCCGAATTAAGCATCATCTGTCATACCCCAGATCCCGTCACACATTTTGATGCTGCTGATGCAACGAGTTATTTCCTTTTTGCTCATGTTGCCAAGATGTGACACATCCAGGACTTTCCGAGCAGCCGCGGCCGAACGTGTCCCCGGACACGAGCTGCTTTCATTTTCACCCCAACCGCTACTGATGGAGACCAGACACATATCATGGAAAGTGTTTAAAATGTCACGTATAAACAGAAGCAGTGCGTTGTGTTACTGTGTTAACTTACTGCCATGGCGGTTGTTAACACGGTACAGGCCGATCCATGCCTCTGACACCGGCCGCTGGTGCGTGCCCCGGACCCGGGCGGATCGTGCGCCAACGCTGCGGCCCGAAGAGTGCCGATTCCCGGGCAGCCGCTCGGAAAAAGTGCGGTGGGGCGTGCGGCCTGTCTCCTCCCCGGGCTGATGCTCCGCATCGACAGGAGCCTCCGGGCTCGTGTTGCCGTCTTCCTCGGGTTTCCCCTCGCTGTTGTTGTCGTCCGCGGGGGACGCCTGGCTGATGCCGGAGGACGGGATGCTGTGGTGGTCGGCGGGGCTGCCGTCGGCGCTCGCCCCGTGCTGCCCCAGGTCCGAGTCGCTGCCCTCCTCCGATCGGCTCCGGTTGGCCTCCGTGTCCTCGAAGCTTCCGGAGAAGTCCACCATGAGGCTGGTGGGTCTGGCGAGGCGGGGTCGCCGGTAGGAGTCCCGCTTGGTGCCATCTTTTCCGAAAGCGGAGGGCGCCGGGTCTTCCTGGAGGCGACTGGCTCGGGTGCCCATCTCTAGCGGGGAGCTAGTTCAGCGGTTAGCCGAGCTGCTGCTTCCTCAAACCACCGCGAAACCAGGCGGGCGAGTTCACCTCCAAACGTCCCCCGAAACTTTCCGGTGTTCGGGCGCGAACTGTGGGGGGTAGAGACCCGTCCAGACACCGAGCGGCTCGGGGAAGATGTTCGTGGTTTCGACGGAGAATCTCCGGCCTCAGTTTGTCTTGACTCTCCACATTTCTTCTTCTTTTTTTTTTTTTGACGTGACCGATGTCGCTGCTGCAGCGGAAATACTGAGCTCAGCTTCCTCCTGTGCGCCATATACCTATAGTTACGGTATCGTCATCAACCGACCCACCATCTGCTCAATAAAAATAAATCAAATTTAAACACAACATTTTAATAAAATATACACAAAATACTAATCACGAAACTACAAAGAAATGAAACAATCATATATCTAAACGTTAAGCAATGACAAATCTAAACACGAAACTATTAAAAGATCGAAATATCAAACAATAAACAAAGCTAAACGTTTAAATATATAAAATCTTCAAATTCATTAAAAGTGTCTTATCATGAAAATATAAAAAATATTAAACATTAAATCCAAACATTAAACTGTAAACAAAATCCCAACGGTAAACTATATTTACAAAAATCTGAACATGAAACTATTAACAGATCTAATTTAACTATAACTGATCTAAACATGAAACTATTATCAACTTTCTCAGGTTTTTAGATTTTTGCATGTTATTGTTTGATTATTTGATCTTTATCCTTTTCATCTAACCCAACATGTATTGTCTCATCCAGGGTATTATTCTTATTGCTTCTAGTCTGCACAGCACTTTGTGTCATATGAAATCCAAATAAACTGATTGATTGATTGATTGATTGATTGATAACAGTAACTAAACCTTCTGTATCTTCATGTTTTCATACACTGCACTGCTGCCTCCCCATCGGTTTATTATACAGAAAGAATGAAATGTTCTACAGAAGATCAACTCAGGAATTACACTATTTGTTCATGAATTTATAACCTGACTTAAAAACTACTGCCCTGTTGTTTCAGGAAATTAGACTTAGAAAATGTGACTGTTTCAAAGAGTCAAACATTTAGCAGGAACCAGTGAAGTTGTAAATAAATGAAGAGATTGTGATTTTTCCTCTTTTTTTATCGTATATATTGACTGAATAAGTAAAATAAAGAACAACGCCAGCCTCGTTGAGGGGTTGGTGCCTGTTCTCGGGCTAGTACGGTAAAAAAGTATACAACAAACGGACCAATCAGCGCCGTCCGTCCTGCGGAGGGGCGGAGCGGCTGAATGCGGAAGCACCGTTAGCTTCATTAGCATCATCAGCTTCATCAGCTCCAGACCGAATGCTAACACCGCACTAAACACTGCGGGGAACCAGACGTGCGTTCGGGGCCTGTGGAGTTTTGTTCGGACGCATTTTGCGGTGAGTTTTCTTTTCGCGTGATGTGGTTGCGCCGCCGTCACCTGTCAAAAGTCCTGACTCATGGAAACACAGCAGCTCCACGAAGTGTTGACTAATGTCTCCGGTTAATTCTGATGAAGAGTCTGATGATGTGTCTTCGTTCTGTCTCACATGATCGTTCCCTGTTTTCTGGGGTTTGTTATATGTTTGTGAACGTTGACATGTGTTATTTACTGTGTATTCTATAGTTTTGTGCTTGTGTCATATGTTGTTTATGCTTGTTACAGATCAAATTGCCAACTTGGGACAAAAGATCTTATTTAACTTTAGCCATAATAATAACAATAATAATAAACTTTATTTATATTGCACTTTTCAAATATGTTTTTAAAGTGCTTCACAGACAGACAAACAGAATGAAGAAGTTGATCCAAGACAATGTGTAAAATTAAGCAATAAAACAAACAAACGCCAACTTACAAGTAATATAATAATCTAAACAATCAAATAAAGCGATATAAGGAAATTTCTTCTCCTTTCTTTAAACTACCAACAACATTTCTCCCAAATTCCAAATTCTGCAAATATATTCTGAAATGGCTGCATCACATGTAGACATACAGATTTGATTAATACTCGATTAAATATTTTGTTGACACAATGTGACAGAAGAGTAAGTAATTAAACTCTCATCATAATTTCCAGCAGCTCAAAAAGATCTTTTCAAATGGTTCATTCCTCTGATCATCATATTTAACTACTTTAATATTTGTGAAGCTGAATGTTGCATGAAAAAGGATTTAAAACAATCAGTCTTTTAATTAATTAGTTGTTGTAGTTACAACATTTATCCTAAAACGTCTTCTCTCAGTCAAAGAGTTGGCATAGAGTTGAGTTTATTGTGTGAAATAACAATACATTTTTCTACTGTTTGTGGACTTTCTGATTTTCATAGTATTTTCTTCATGCATTATGTTTCTGCTGGTGTCTAATGAAACCGTGTCGGGCCTTGTGCCCTGACTGTTTCCAGACTTTGGTCTCTTTTTATGGAGTGATCAGCGGAGCAACACTCCCTCGGCTACAGTAGCACAATGCTTAGTCAAACAGTGGAAGGAATGCCGCTGAGCTGCTTATCTCAGCACCTAGTCCCGTCTGGGATTGTGAGGGTTTTTTGTGATTGAGAGGAGAGGCTCAAACTCTGACCTTCTGATCCATGTGTTTCTCTGCAGAGATGAGGGCCCTGACTTTGCAGCCGGTAAACGTTGCTCCAGGGGAGCAGCGGCAGCAGCAGGCCACATGTGGGAGGAGTTTGTCCTCCAACTATGCTCCTCTGAGTCTGGAGAATAAGATCTTAGCTCAGACCTCCCTGCAGATGTCCCATCCCTCCTCCTGCGCCTCTCTCCAGCCCTCCAGTCTCTCCAACACGTCATCCTCCCTCCTCTCCTGCTCTTCCCTCTTGCCCTCCATCACCTCTTCCCTCCTCAGCACCCAGAACAGGCTCCTAACTAGCGATTCACCTCGTTTCTCCTTTCCTTTGACCTCCTCCATCTCTGCTGACTCTCTGCTGCCCATGTCCCTCCCCAGCGGCGCTCTGCTCAACCGATTGGCTCAGCCTCCATCATTCCTGCATCACGGTCTGGGGGAGCAACAGAAGAGGGATGAGGGAGACATTGGCAGAGAGGAAATATCTGAAGAGATACAGTCCAGTTTTGACGAAATAAGTGTGGTACATGAAATATTCTTTCATTTGTTTCATCTGACCTTGGCTGTTAATACAATCTTATTTGAAATACCTGACAAACACCATTCATGATACATCGAATTTCTTAGTATTGCTGTTCTAATGGGGATTCTTCTGCATCAGCAGGAGTCTGAAGAAGATTATAGTAGTTCTGAAGAGGAGGATGATTATGTTTGCTCCACTCTGGAATTACCTTCCCTGGAAACAGACTCGGTCAGCAAGGAAATCGAACCTGCTGCCATCACACAGGAGGAGTTTCCTGTGTTTGATAGAGGAAATGAAAAATTTGAGGAGGAGCTGAAGGACAAAAAGGTAGAAGAAACTATTTAAATTCCATATGTACAGTCTGACATAGAAATATTCTCCTTTTCTTCATCAGTTCCCTGCACCAGTGCCATCAAACCACATTATTGTGTGCTTATTTTGATTCAGTAGTGAACACACACGCTTCTTTGTCGTTCTGTCTGTTGCTCAGTATCTCCTGCTGAATGCGGTGTGCTGCTCCCTGGTCAGTAAGAGCACACCTCCAGGTCAGGACACCTGGGACGCAGAGGACAGTGTTTGGACCAACATCACAAACCTGGCAAAGGACATTTGTGTCCACGACCCAGAGTTCCTTCTGAAGGTGTGTACACTTTACATGTCTGTTTGTTTGAGACTGTATATGAAGGCATTTTCTGTTTGTGTACTGTAGCTCCTGAACTTCTATTTTATCTAAACCCTGATAGAGATCAGTCCTCTAAATAGACCTGATTTATTTTAGTCAAGATCCATAAATTATTCCTTGAAAATATCAAACACCCTATTTCCCAATATTAAAGAAAGTGGCCCATGTCCAATCCTTCCACCAGGTTTCGTGGAAATCCGCTTTGTATTTATTTTTGGTTTGTTTTCCCTTCTCTCTTCCAGGTGGCAGTTTATGCTCGACAGGAGCTGAACATTCGCATCACAGCAAACTTCCTATTGGCTCTGGCTGCCAATCAGCCCTCCACCAAGCCTCATGTCCGCAGGTACTTCTGTGTCGCTGTGCAGCTGCCCTCTGATTGGCTGGAAGTGGTCAGGATCTATAGCACAGTGAGTATTAGTCAGCCTCCTCAGTTCAGTGGAATCCTGATGCAAACAGTTCTGTCTGAACACTATGACTGTGTCTCCAGTGCTTCAGCCACTCCCTGCCGATGTGTCTGAAGAAAGCCATGGCTGACAAGTTCAAGCAGTTCAGCGAGTATCAGCTGGCAAAGTACAACACACGCAAACACCGCTGTAAGCGCAGCCCCAAGGGTCGCAAAGGAAAGGTACCGGAACATTCACTGTGTTCTCCATTTATCTCCATATATCACCAGGCTTTGTTCACAAGATGGTTTCCTCTGTCTCGCCTTCATCATGGTGGTGGAGGCTGTTTCTTTATATATTATACATTGATTTGTCATATAATCAATACATCGCCATAGATACCCTCTATCTATTTCATAATCCATCTAATAATTCCAGTTATCTGTGTCTGTATGTGGGTCGCATATCTGGAAAACCCTTCATCTTCTCAGCTTCACACTTGGCAGAGAAAAAGTACAATTTGGACCCTTACATACTTTCAATCTTCACCTCTTTACGTGTGTGTGTTTGTTTTCAAAGGAAGACACTTTGAACCAAATACAACTAATATTGCATCCTTGCTATTGACAGACAGAAAACAGTTAATCAGTTTTCACTCTGGTTAAAAGAGTAAAAAACACTGAAATCTGTTCTTTCTCCCTGAAAATGGAGCGAAACATTGTGTGATTTCTATTTGGGTAAAACTGTCTTTACTTCTAAAATAACATTCAACCATCATCTCTTCATCCCTCCATTGTTTGTTCTGTTGATTTTCCAGAAACCAACTGAGGCGCAGCTGAAACAGTGGGCAGACACGCTCAGATCAGAGCCATCTATTCTGAAGAAGTTTGTGAGTCAATATACTATTCCCATTGTGGTAGTTTATTGCTGCCCGAGGCGGTAACGTGTTTGAACTGGTTTGTGTGTGTGTGTGTGTGTGTGTGCAGCTGATGATGGACAAAAAGGTGGTGGATAAAAAGCAGAGTGAGTTCACGATGAAGAAGATGATAAAGAGGCTTCACATCAAAGAGCCGGCCAAACACATCATGGCCATTCTGGGAAAAAAGTAAGACACACACACTCACACTCAAGCATTTTTTTCATTCATTATTTACATTTAGAAATGTGGAAAAATGAGATGCAGGAGAAAAGGCTCTAGTTTGGATCTCAGAGCAGGAGCTATGTGACGCTCTCGTGTGTGTGGCAGGTATCCTGCTGACCTGAAGGCCTTCAACCACAGTGGAATGAAGGGTGTGTGGGAGAGGGAGCGAGCCGGGCAGCGGATGAAGCTCAAAGAGCCAGGAGACTTGGGAACGACTGGTCAGTGCAGAGGGCAACAAGGCCGCCACCTGGGAGAAACTCATAGGTTCGCAACAAGATTTACTTCCAGCTTGGCATCACAATTACTGTATCGCTCGAAGTTCTCCAGAGCCAATAAATGCGTATCCAAAGATGTGTTTATATATTAGAAATCACACACATGCACACAACCTGATGATGAATGACGTCCTTTCCCGTACAGATAACAATTCTCTTCCATTCATGGCCATGTTGAGGAACCTGAGGAACATGATCACTCAGAGCATCAGCGAGGCTCATCACAAGAAGATCCTCAACAGACTGAGCAACAAGGTGAGACAGACGCTCTATAGTGAAGCCTGCAGTAAACCTCTACGTTAGAAGATAACAGTACAACTGTTATCAGCTGAGAGTTCATTCAGTTCTCTGTAATTGTGTGTTTTTCATGTACTTGCAGAAAGCCGTCATTCAGAGCCGACAGTTTCCTTTCAGATTCCTCGCTGCCTACAAAGTCATCATGGAGCTTCACGCTTTGGGTGAGATACATCAACAAGTGGCTCTCAAACTCTCGTCTGATATATTCACAAACTACTCAGCTGGGTAGCTATTTTTTTTAAATAGGAATAAAGGCAGAGGTGGATGAAGTACTCAGATCCTGTACTGAAAAGTCCGAAATTAGCGAGCAGACGCAGTTTTTATTAATTTTAAATTAGCGAGTTCACCAGGGTGTCACATATCCATCATTGCAGAAGACACCTTTTTTTTGTCCAGTGTAAAAGGGGCTTAATCCTGCGTAGACGTGTACATATACATCAAAGAACCTCCGGTATACTCTACCTCCTCTTTACCTCTTTGTCCTTTAGCCTCCACAGTACAGCAAGTGGTTCCCTCAGCACAGGAGATCCTGAAGGGTATCCTGAAGAAGTTTCCCAAGTGCAAGCGCACCAGGAATCTGGACTGGGAGACCACTGACAAGAAAAGGGTGAAGATGACGCTCTGCGTGCCGTTTGTCTTTCAAAAGTACAGACTGAAGAAAGCCCAGCTTCTCAAGGCCAAGTATGAAAACATCCATCCATCCATTATCTATCAATACTATGTGTTTTGTTATTTATTTCTTCTTAATTTTGACACGTCTTACAGATTCTTCCGTTTTATATGACTGATCCTCGTAGTAGCAGTTAAAAGAGACTGAAGTTGTTTCAAAATGCACAAAAGGACAACTGCATGAATTAAAAGGAAGTGTACTCAGTGATAAAATGCACCTTCTTCTGTGTCTGTGTATCCAGTCAGAGGCAGTTCACTGTTGCTCTGCTGCAGCGTTACCGCAAAGCTCTGGAGACGGCGGTTCAGATCTCCTGCCGTTACAATGTGCCACCACTCCCAGGTCGGACCGCTGTAATCGTCTTCACTGACATGCCAAATACACGGAACTGGAACCAGAAACAGGACTTCTGCCTCCCACCAGAATCTGAGGAAAAAGGCAAGGAGGAGGGGGACAAGGAGGGGGACACGGAGGAGGACACGGAGGAGGACGACAAGGAATGGGAGGACGACGACGAGGAGGAGGACGAGGAGGAGGAGGAGAAGGACGAGGACGACAAGGACAACGAGGACGAGGAGAAGGAGGAGAAGGAGGAGGAGGAAGAAGATCCCTCAAGCCTCAGGAGGAGAAGGAAGAAGGAGGAGAATGAAGATAAGCTCAGTCCTTCTGTACGTAATGTTTTATTTAAGATTAGCAATAACACAAAGGACGTAGGGAAAGAAGTGTTTGACTTGGCTCCTAAAATAATTGAGTTAATTAACCTCTCCTGGGTTTTTAAGATGATGGAGGCGACGATGTTGCTCTCGCTGATGATCTGCAGCAGCGCAGAGGACGGCCAGCTCCACTTAGTCGATTACGGTCACGGCGAAGAAGCAAAACTGAAATCTGACGTCCTTTTGGAAAATGTCAGAAGTGTCATGGAGCAAGTGAAGGTCTGGATTTTCTTCTTCTACAGTGTTCAGCTTTGAGAAAGTTTAATAAGATTCCTGCTCATTCACTGTTGTCTGTATTAATGAATGCTTCTCTTCCTCAGTCATTTGAGAGGTTTCCATACGAGGACAGGGACAAAGACTATCTCTTCAAAGTATTTACCAAGACAAACAAGGTTAGTGGATTTGTACAAATGTATTCTATTTTGGTTCTGCATCATTTCCACCGGGGACGAGGGTCCACTCGCTCTTTAAAGTTCTTAACTTTTATGGTTTCAGGTTGATCAGGGATCAATAATATTTACCATAACCGATGATTTGTTGATTACTTTGATTTAAATGATGTAAAAAAGACCAATGCCAAAGCTCAATAGTCTCCTTAAATTCAATCAGGCCAAACCAAATTGCACACACTCATAGATAAACTCACAGGTCCCTAAATATGTCACACTTTAGTCATCAAGATACAGAATATGGTTCCATAAATGCATCCACTGCAAAATGCAACTTCTCGGCCTATGTCCTACTCTTCCTCCACGTTTCATTGAAATCAGTTCGGTGGTTTTTGTGTGATCCTGCTGAGAGAAAAAACACAACAACACACCTTTGATTTAAAGTTTAGCAGTTTGGACTAGAACTCCACGTCCAGCTAAATGATGTTTTTCTGAGGAGAAGCCTGACACACTGCTGCTGCAGACAACAGTTCATGTGGCTTCGTTGTGATCACAGTGCTGATGTGCTTTTGTGCCTTAGATTGACAACATCATCGTAGTGGCTGACCACTCGCATAACCATGTTAAGTACATGATCAACAACTACAGGAAGGAAGTAAACAACCAACCCCTCCTGGTGCAAATCATCTTAGAGGGGTAATGTGTCATTTTTCTGGTATATGTGCCTACATCTCACAGTATTAGGAAGCTAATAGAGCCCAGGTGATCCTTTGTATTTATGAGCATACACATTTGTTTTTAATGCACAGTTAAGTAAGATAAGGTTTTTGTTTCCTTCCCTGTTTCTAATCTACTGTTGTGTTGATTTGTTGCAGATACGCGAGACCCTCCACCGACAGGAACCATGTTGTGTTGTCGGGCTTCAGTGAGCAAATACTGAGGTAAAATGTCTTATTTACATCCCAGAGCCTATTTAGAACATTAGTTTAGATGTAAACTAGAATTACCTGAAGGCATCTTGGGAAACGGACGGACGGACGATAACTCGAAAACGCCCACTGCCTGTCGCTGGCTCTGAGCATTTCATGAACTCTTTCTGTCATTGGGTTCCAGGTTTGTGGCCGAACGAGGATCTACCAGGCTGATGGACCATGTGGACCATTTGGACAAACTGTACAACGTCCCACCACCAGAGGGAGCAAAAGACCCTCAGAGTGCAAACAGTGTGGTCTCAATTCCAGTCAGCCCCAAGTTAAGGTAAAAATAAATAATTTAAAAACTTGTCTTAAGAACTGTAGTAGTGAGTATAGCATTACATATCCATGATAAACAACAATCAAATTATAAAAACAAGCTTTATGTGACTTTGTGTGTTTTTGTTTCCAACATCTGAATCTGATGTTTCCTCCATCTCACGTTAAATAAAGACGCCTTTTCCTCACTTTCTTAACACCAGCTCCTTCCTCTGTCGTCAGGTGGCGAGGAGTACGCGTGTTCATCTCCTCCACCTTCAGAGACATGCACGCCGAGCGCGACATCTTGGTGCGGAGCGTGTTCCCGGAGCTCCGGCGTCGTGCCGCGTCTCACTGCCTCTACCTGCAGGAGGTGGAGCTGCGCTGGGGCGTGACAGAGGAGGAGTCGTGCCGAGCCACCGAGCTGTGCCTGTCGGAGGTGTGTCGCAGCCAGATGATGGTGGGAGTCCTGGGGGAGCGGTACGGCCTGGTGCCCCCCAAACCCGTCCTCCCTGACCTGCCACAGTACAGCTGGGTAAGACCTGATGTGATGAGATCAAATGACATTAGAATAAGGGCTGGACGATATGGGCAAATATTACATCAAGATAAAAAAAAGTTGTATTAGTCAAAGCATTGTTGTTTTTTTATTTTGTTTTCCGTCTGTGTGCAGCTGGCGTCGGCCCCGGCCGGTCTGTCCATCACAGAGATGGAGATACGTCAGTTTCAGGCTCTTTTCCCTGATTCAGCGAACCAGAGAATGTTCTGCTACTTCAGAGATCCCAACATTAACAAGTATGAAGTCAACGAATCAATATATTCACACACAATCACCACTTCTTTCACACATTGTGCTTGAATTCTATTTGATAGTCTCACTTTTCTCCGTGGTTTCTCAGATCAGTTCCGGCGGCCTGGAGATCCGACTTTGCTCCTGAATCAAAAGAGGCTGAGTCCAAAATGGCCTCTTTGAAAAGCAGCATCCGAGCCGGCGACATCAAGGTCACTGAAAAGTGAGTCGTATCATTACAGCAGAGAAGTTTTTATTTTTCCATTATGTCTTTTTATTGAGGTTTTGCAAGGCAGAGTGAAAGTGCAGTGCTGGAAAGTGTTAAAAAAGCTGTGGTTTTATATCTATTTTTCAAAGCCTAATTTAGACTTATTTATTATTAGTTATTACAGCATGGGTTTTGTGAAGTAATATATTTTTGAAAATCGGACTAATATAATAATGAAATGATTAAAATACTAATAAAATGAATAATACTTATAATAATATCACTTCAGGTGCAGTAGCTGAACCTGTGTGTCCGTCTTTGTCTCCTAGTTACCCGTGTGAGTGGGGAGGTGTTGTGGAAGGGAAGCCGTATCTGAAAAACCTGGAGGACTTTGGTAAAGCTGTGCTCGACGACCTTTGGACGGCTGTGGTGAAGCAGTTTGTGGAAGTTAGTTACTCAAGAAAATGTCTCTTTCATCACCTCACCCTTAATTAATCAAATGTTCCCTCATGAAACCGTTGAAATGACAAAATTACTGAATTATTTACTGGTAAAATGACAACATTTGGAAGGTTTATCCAGAGTAAGTTGTCAATAAATCTTTCAGGAGGATGAGGATGCCGAGGCCGCATCAGATGTGACCGAGCAGGAGGTGCACCAGGGGGCACTGCAGAGGCAGTTCTTCGGCAGAGCGAAGCTGCTGTCCAGAGCTGTGGAGGTGGTGGAGCAGGTCCAGACCAAAGGAGGGATGATGGTGGTGGACGGAGGACCTGGAGAGGGCAAAACTGTCTTCATGGTAAAATTCTTGAAGACATTCGTGTGTTGACCACATGTAGAGGATCAGTGTATTTAAATGATCTCGGCGCAGGTTCTATAGACGGTAACCGGCCGTGTTTCTCTATTTCCACTCAGGCTGCTCTCGCTGACGCCCTCAGGACCAGAGACAAGTCCAGGTCCAACCTGGTCTGTGATGTCATCTCCTACTCCACAGCTGCCAGCCAATCAGCACGTTCTGTCCAGAACCTTCTCCGCTGCCTCGTTCAGTGGTTTAGAAAAATAAAAAACACCGAGAAGAAATCTCCTCTTCCTCACTCATACAAGTGATTTGATTTTCCACTTAGTTAATATAGTACTTCATGTTGCAAACGCATTAAAAATGTTTTTGTTTGATTCTATGTTTATTCCGTTCCCAGAGATTTGCTGTCAGAGTTTCACTCCGCGTTGAGCGACGTGAAGCGGAACAAACCTCTGGTGCTGATGGTAGATGGGATGGATGGCGTCCAAGATGGCGGAGGTCAGCTCAACTCTGACTGGATACCACAGCAGCTTCCACAGGTCAGTCAAATAAGACCTAAGGCAACCCAAAGGATAAATAGAGGAGGTGTATTTAAATAAAAAGTTTCTACACCCATTTCTATCAAAAGAAAATCTATGGATCTTTTGTCTCCTGGTAAACTGTTGCAGACTTCAGCCTCCTATCCACACAGATTGCTTTATATGTGTATGTTTAAATCTGCCGTAGTCTAACACGTATTCCCTCTTTCTTGTCAGGGTGTGTGTTTGATCGTAAGCATCACACCTAAAGCGGATCTCTTACAAACGCTGGTCAAGAGGAGAAGCACTGTCCTGTTCACCCTGGGACAGCTCACCATGCCGGACAGGAGGGAAATCATTCAGAGAGGACTGGAAGCTTTTGGGAAGAAGCTCAGTGACTCTGCGTTCAACAACCAGGTTCTTTTTATAGTTGTAATTTTCCCCTACATTGTTTAATCAGTTTGATTATTTAGATTCTTCCCTAAAACTGCTGTGTCTCTGTCCAGCTCCAGAACCTGATAATGAAGAAAGGAGCGATGAGTCCTCTGTTCCTGCATCTGGCCTGTGAAGACCTGAGGAACTTTGCCTCCTTCGATCAGGTCTGACTGAATAAGTTGGTTTCAGGTTATTCAATTAGTCACCTTCAAATTAAAATGCTGGTTTCAGCCTCTCAGTCCCTTTTAAACAAGAATATTATCAGCTGACAATAAAAACAACTATTGCGCCTGATATGTTGTATACGTATACTACACATACACGCCCTGCTAGTTAATTAGCTTCATGCACATGACAGCTCAACCAATTGTCTGGATGATAATGACGTTCGTGTTTTCTTGTCTCAGTTGAAGGAGACCCTGCAGGCCTTGCCTGAGTCTCTGAGTCCGTTGGTGCAGCACAACCTGGACAGACTCTGCTCGCAGCACAGAGGCATGCTGGGACTGCGGTGGACCCTGGCGGTCCTCACCGTCAGCCCGACCGGTAAGATGAGTCCAGGAACTATTTTAACGTCATTTTCAGCATTCTTGTAAAACTTTGCTTCTCGTCTATTGTCTCCTCGTGATTATTGACTCAATATTTTCTCGTCTTGATCCGCAGGCCTGAGGGAGAGAGACTTGTACTCTGTACTGAACACATGCAATCACCTGTCCTCGCAGGACAGGCCGCTGTCATGGCAGGACGTGCTTCAACTGTGCAGGATGCCCAAAGGACGCGTTCCCATGGCAACTTTCACTGGTTTAGTGCAGAGTTTACGAAGGTATGAATCCCATATGATCTAAAAGCAAAGTAAATTCCAGAATGAGGGATATAAGTCTTGGAATTTGTTGATTGTGAAAATGTTTTCCGCGCCGGCGGCAGCCAGGGGACGGACGAATTATACTTTTGGGGCATAGTGATGTGATGTGCTTTAGATTATACAGGCATGATGCACATTTGGGTCTATTTGCCTTCAGTAGTCAAACTAAAATTACAGTCAACAACCCAAAAGGAGATTAATCTATTTGATTGGCTTCCTGCAGTCTGATTGGTTCGTCTCATTGGCACAACACCGACGACTTGCTGTCTCTAACGAACCCGGAGGTGCGGCAGAGCTTTGAGGACTTTCTCCTCCCAGCAGAAAGTGACAGGACCAGAGCTCACCTGGTGCTGGCAGGTAGAGTAAAGCACACGTCGCTTGTTTAGTATAAAGTCACCGTGGCCTGTTTGATATTCTCTGTTTCCTGTTCACAGCTCATTTGTGGACACTGGCCGACCCCCAGGAAACCAACACCTTCCTCCACTGTGAGGCCAACTCCCTCATGCACCTGCCTTCCAACCTGGTGAGTCACCTCATGACACTGGACGTCATAGAGAAGTCAGAGTCAAGCAAAAAAAATAAAAGTACAACTGCTTAGAATTTTTTACTTCAGATTAGAACTTCTTGGTTCTTCTATTTGTCTTTGGTCAGATCCAAAGTGGCCAACTGGAGGCGCTCGGTTCCCTGCTCTCCAGCTACTACTTCCTGTATGCTTGTGTGCGCCACGGCCTCCTGCACCACCTCCTGGAAACCTACAGCTTATATGGTGAGTATGCATGTTCTCTTGTGTGCAACTTCAGGAATTTAAAATTGTTGTCAATAAAATCCTAATGATTGTATCCTGTGAAATTGTTCTTTTCCTGCAGATAAGAAGCAGAAGTCTGCTCGCTCCTGTAAGTGCCTACAAATGGACATCACCCAAAAAGATTCCTGCCAGATGTGTTTTAGTCCTCATACAAGTTTCTCTTTATCCTCGCAGTCGGCTGGCCTGGACCATTTAGAGGACTGCTGGAGTTTCCTGCGGCGCCACGCCTCCCTGCTCTCGTCCTGCCCACCTCTGTTCATCCAGCAGGCCTTCAACGAGCCCCCAGAGACCTCTGCTCACATCTGGGCGCAAGGCATGGTGGGAAAAGGAGGCATCAGGGTAGTTGAGTGTCTGAACAACAAAGATCAGATTGATCAAGACACCAGGTAAACATATTGTGCTAGAGGTGTTCCCCGAATCCCCTGTTAGTCTCTAATCTGTTGAACTTTGTTTGATTAGATTGTGATAAACATTAACAGAAAGTTGCCGGTGGTCTTGTGTGTTCCACCGCAGTGAGCTGGTGTCGACCTTCTCCTCTGATCCGACCTGTTTGGATGTGAGTCCGGATGGAGAGCTGATGGTGGTCGGTACCGGTCAGGGAACGCTGGATTTTATCAACGCACAGACGGGACAGGTATGAACACAACTTTCAAAGAGTCCTGAACGTGTTTGCCTCCCACCTGATGCTCTTCATCGTGTCAGTGGCTCGTTGGTACCAAACAAGAACAAACTCTGACATTCAGTGTGGTTACATGCTTTACAATCCATTTCTTGGAGCTAAATCACTGATAACTGTTTTCTCCTGGCTGTGAACAGAAAGTGAAGTCGCTGGTGAGCAGCTGTGACGGCATCTCCAGCTGCGTCTTTCTGAAGGACGGACATCTTGCTACAACCTCCTTTGATGGACGAATAGAGATCTGGGAAATCAAGACCGGCTGCAGGTGAGAGGAGGCAGAATTAGGAATATACAGTCAGGTCAATGAGACTTGAGTAAACTGATTTGTGCTTCCTCTTCCTGCAGGACTGCTCTTATTAAGGGCCACACGAATGTGATAACAGCGAGTAACATCTCTGCAGACCATAGGCACCTCGCAACTGTGTCTCTGGACTTCATGCTGAAAGTTGGTCTCACACAAATCAACTTCAACTTTGTCTGTTGTCTTTTTTCATTTCATTGTGTAGTTTTTTTGTTTACTTGTCTCTTAAATTTTACTCGTCACTGAAACAGTCAGTGTTGTCTTTGCTTTATCATTTTCTCTGCATGTTTTGTGCTCATCAGGTCTGGTCCTCCACTCAATGTCATGAGGTAGCAGCGCTGCCCAGCTCCAGCCCCATGAACTGTGTGACCTTTGACCCCGAGGGTCGCCTGCTGGCTGCTGGTTGCTGGGATGGAAAAGTGATCGTGTGGAACTGGCTTCAGAATGAAACTCAAACTGTGAGTCACATTGAGGAGAAACTTCAGAAACACACAGTTACTTGTTTATGGGGACTTTTGTAATTTCTATTTCTTTCTCTCTGTCCGTTTGTGTCCCTAGTCCCTGTGTGGTCACCAGCACTCAGTGCGCAGCGTCTCCTTCTCCTCCTCCTCCTCCTCCATGCTCTGCTCTGGCTCAATATCCGGAGAGGTCAGGGTGTGGTCAGTGCCTACCTCCACCTGTGTGGGATGTTTCCAGGCTCACCACGGAGCCACAGAGGTCCTCACCTTCCTGGATGAAGGAGCCATGCTGCTCACTGGCGGCTCCGATCACATGGTGAGACACGGCTGCAGTCTGAATTTGCAGCAAATTAAGAATCAATGTCAGTCGAGTGCTGCTGTTTCATTCTCACTCATTTTGAATCCCTGGAGATATAATGATCCATATGGTCGCTATCTGTGTCTGTCTGTGATCACATAGTTTCTGGTTCCATGAGATTAATATTACGACTTCAGGAAACTGTGGTAGATCTGCTCTTTAACGTTTTCTGGGTCATCTCCTGAGGACTCTATTTTCTTTGGGTCTTTTCCAGCTCCAGCTCTGGTCAGGAGGACTCGGACGTTCTGTCACTGCACTAACAAATGATAACGTAAGCTCCTATTTCTCTTTTATAATAAAGCCTTACCGTCACACAGTTAACCTCAGTTTATTTTATCATGTCATGGAGTGTAAACAAACAATTATCTAATATCTACAACCTGAAACTGCGTATTTTTATACTGAAAAGTGAACTTTCTCTTCATATCCCTCAAATTATTCCACAGTTTGACCTGGAGCCTCCTCAGAAGAAACCCAAGACCGTAAACTCAGTTTCCGCGGCGCTGTGTGTGGCTGTGAATGGAGACTACGCTGCTGTTGGTTACCATGGTGAAGGCATCAAACTCTTCAGTCTGGACTCAGGTGTGTGTCACGCCAGCAGGAAAAATCTTCCTCCCTGCAAGACACAAAGCTGCCTGAACAAGTAGAGATATGTGGATGATGGCTTCGAGGTAGTTTTACAAATACACAAACCATAAAGGATTTCCTTTTCCCTTTTAGGTAAGAGGATTTGGTCGTCCAGGGACCTTGATGTGTCCATCCTGTGCCTGCTGTGGGTCGCTCTGGACGCAGAGCAGACCAAACCCGAGCTGCTGGTGTCTGGAGGGAGCGACAAACATCTGAGAGTCTGGAGGAGAGAAGAGGGAGAGGAGGGGACGTTCGGGAGCCTGGGAATGGTGGGAACGTTGGGTGTGCAACCAGGTGACATCCTGGCACTGGCTCAGAACTCTACTTACCTGGCTGCAGCTTCAGGTAAGAATCCCCGATGGCTACGAATGTGTATATGTCAGGTAGACGGTGCTTTCAACCAATATATGTTTGGTTGGTCACTCTTCTCTGTTTCTCTTTAACCAGACAACTTCACCATTGCTTTGTGGCTGTTGAGCGATTTGTCCGTTGACTCCCATGTTGAGCCTCACGTGTTGCTGAGGGGCCACAGAGGAGGAGTCACCTGTCTGGCCTTCAGCCCCGATGGGGGACAGTTACTCTCCTGGCGGAAAAGATAAGGTAAAAAATGTACCAGATTATATTGTTAACAGTTTATATGTAGGGATGTAAAACTGGTTATATGATACAGATCCTCTGTGATCCCTCGGGTTCAGTCTTGATTTCAATCGCTTGAAATATAGATATCAAAGGAGAAGACACTGTAATGAGACAATCATGGTGGATATGAACCCAAATTAAACCGCTTACTGGCTGTGTTGTAATCGTTGTTTCAGGCTCTGATGGTTTGGGACATGAACCCGTCACCTCCTGTTCTTTCTAAGTCCCTCCCTCATGCTCACAGAGACTGGATCACAGGCTGCGTTTGGACTCCAGACTGTGTGGTGAGTGCGCGTAATCATGAAGACATGGAACTAAACGAAACCTGTGTCCTCCACCTCATACGAGTGATGTCTGAAACTTGTCCTCATCCTGTCTCTTTCCAGATCAGCTCGTCAAACGATGGCAGACTTTGTTTGTGGGATCTGCAGACGGGCAAACAACTCAGAGAAATCTCCTGGAGGAGTGCTCTGACCTCTGTCTGCTGTCTGGTGAGAAAATCACACAACTGTCTACCACAGAAAATAAGAACATCTTCTCGTAATAAAGTTGATAATGTACAGTGAAGAAATGTCTTATTTTCTTTCTCATGACGAAGAAAGTACTCAGCTTCTTGAAGGCACCTCCGTGTTGACTGTCTGTGTTGTTTCCGTCTGCAGGGACAGTATGTGATCGCCGGCTGTGCAGAGGGAGCTCTACATGTGTGGAGCTGGGAAAGCAACATCGAAATCGGCCACATCTCTGCTCACAAACAGCGAATACACCACTGCTCTCTCCTCACAGACACAGGTGAGTCGATCTGTGCACGTTCTTCTGTGTTTTCTGTTTCTTATATTGAAACTTACTCTTCTTCCAAAATCTTGCCTTTGTTTTAAGACAAGAACAAAGACGTCAACCCAGAAGAAATGACAGTTCTCACTGCATCTGATGACGGCACAGTGCAGCTCTGGAAACCACTACAGGTCTGTTGGTCAAAATAAGAGGCTCTGACGTTATTAACATATTTCTGTCATTTTATTTCATGTCAGGTTTGTACCATTCCTCTCTTCTCCTCTTTTTTGAACTTCAAATCTCCCATTATTGTTGGTGCAAGATTAGTTTACGATCAATCTGCAATTTGATGTGGCAATTTGGTCTCATTTTCAGTTCTAGCCTAAATGCACAGGACAGTTGTTGTTTATCTTACTGTTTTTCCTGTCCTCTTCTTCTCCCTCTCCTCTTCCTCTTCCTCCTCCTCTACGTACAGATGCAACACTTCAACAGCTTCCTGGGTCACAGCGGTACGATTCATGGAGTCGTCCGCAAGCGAGGAGTCCCAGAATTCCTCACTGTGTCTGAAGACTGCTCATTGCGAAGCTGGACATGGACGACAAGTAATACTGTGTATTCTGCGTCTGTCTAATTAACAAAGACATTACAGTATGACATCAAGATGGAGACTGTTGTGCTGTTATTACAGAATTATTACAGTGCAGTTTATTTGCTGCTGTTTTGTTTTTGGAGCCTGAAGCTTGTTTAGGAAACTGTCATCACCTCTGTATTGTTTGTTTCCTGCTCAGAGAGTCTTCTCCGACACTCGGACCCCGTCACAGCGCTGTGCTTCTCTCAGAACGCCGATTTGTGTCTCGCTGGTTATACATCCGGTTTGCTGGAGATGTGGCAGCACAACGCTGTGGTTTGCCGCAAGCAGGTGAGGAAAAGAACAAGAAAAGGGATTTAAACATAACGCGTTTGTGTGTTTGTGTAATGACGCAGTGTGTCTGTTCTTGTCAGACTTCAGACAGCAGCGTCACAGCAATCTGCTCCATGTCTGACGGCCAGTTTGCTGTGGGCAGCTCAAAATATTCGGTGGATGTGTGGAAGCTGGTGTGGAATCAACAGCACGACAGTGGAAGGTAAACAACAACAAAACAGTTACACAACAAGCTGCCATACAGGACCTGACATCCTCCATTTTGTTACGTTTAACCTATAAATAATAAGTATGTTTTGTTTTGTATGGCTTGATTTCAGTGTAAATCCAGGGGAGCCTCAGAACATCAGCAGTGGACTTGACAACAATTCTAACTGAACAGAATCGTGTACTTCTAGTGAATAAATACACACTAACTAACTCTCTTCTGTGCTTTCTGTTGTTGTGTCAGTCTGGTGAAGGTGACCACGTACACAGTGAAGTATCCTCTGGTCAGCCTCTTCTTCTGCTCGTCCCTGATCGGCATGTCCAGCAGCGGCTTAATATTTGACATCACCAAAGATAGGGGCGAAATATGGAGGTAACGCCTGCTTGTTGTACAGCACCAACCAAAATCTGTATCCAGGCTTCTACTGAGTCTTTGTCCAAGCTGATTGAAGCTGATGATGAAGTTTTCCTTGTTGAATTGACAGAATATTAAAGTTAATGTAATTGTTTACTCATTGTAAATTAGCTGAACCTGACAAATACTGTAGATTTAGTGCACAACTTTATGATTCATTTTATAGTTAGGTTTAATTTACACAGGTTCTATTTCTTATTTATCCACCACACGCTTTTATTTTTAACCTCCAAGGTTTTTAAAATGACAAAAACGCATTTAAATGCTCCTTTTGTGTTTGTGTCCGTGCAGCTGGTACAACAATGTCCGAATCCTGGGTGTTAACCGTAACAGCGAGATGAGCATGTGGCTGATGGGCGAAGAAGAAGGAGAAGTTCGCGTTGGCTTCATCGTGAGTTTAACCGAACCTGTGTCTCATATCCTCAATATCATTGTTTTACATGAAGCATACTTGTCACTGTCTTCACCCTTTTTAGAGCATAAATAATTTAAGAAGACTAAAAATATTACATATCATAAGTATTATATCATATTAAATTGATTGGACTGCACAATATGTGGGTGATAATGTCCCCTCTGTCCTCAGTTTACCATGAACCCCAAAATGGAACTCAGCTCAGCTTTCAACTCGATGAAGTCAAACATTTATGAGGAGGAGGAGGAGGAGAGGAAGGAGAAGAGGGCAAGCCCAGTAACAGCTGTAACAATGGACAGAGGTACAAACTATCACAACTGATTATAACTATTATTATACAATTGCACCTCTGTACGTGGCAGCATTGTATTCATACGTTTATATATGTTGATTCTTTTTTTTTTTCCAGAGTTCATTGTGTGTGGAGACATGAGGGGAAACATGTGGTTCAACCAGACTTCAGAGGTTTCAATATGGACCAGCAGAAAACCTGTAAGAGACTCAGAGAGAAGTGCTTGTTTTCACATGTGGTGGGAAATAACTAAGTACATTAACCAATGACTTCAGCAAAACATTTAAATGACAAGCTCAGCTGTGAATAAAAAAAACCTTGTCCCTCAGTAATCAGTGTTTTTGACTCAGCAAGGAAATGAAGGCAAAATCTGAAATTATTGTGCGTCCCCTTTAACTGTACTTGTTTTTTAATGTTTTATTCTCAGGCTCACGATGACAGGATCAGTGTGCTGAGACTCACTGAAAGCACCATTATCTCTGCCTCCTACGACAAGACGGTGAAGCTGTGGGACAGAACCACTGAGAAACAGGTACGATACAGTCTGGTGATATTCTGTAGTTTTTAGTTTCGTCAGTGACCCAAATAAAAAGACCAAAACCACACTGCTGCTGTAAGTAAGTCAGTGGACGAATAAATGTGTTTATCCAACATGTGTTCCAATGCATTTGTTCCTCTGCTCTCTGTGCTCCTCTCTGTCTCGCTCCTCCTCCAGGTGGGCATGTTTGTGTGCGGAGGTCCTGTCCTGGCTTTGGAGGTGAATCCAGAAAAACCCACTGAGCTGGTTTGTGCCGACGGACAGGGAAAGATCTACTTTCTCTCCTGGAAGGAATAATACACTAAAAACACTTAATCGCTACACTAACCAAAGATTATAGGAAATACATATACACAGCATTTTTTGTTTTGTTTGTTTCAATGGTGGTGACGTGCAATGAAATGTACTGAAAATCAATGTTTCAGTTCTGAAGCTCGAATTATATCATGTTTACATGTGCCTTTAATTTAGATGAAGAAAACTTGCACATATAAGATGCAAGTATAAAATATAACAAGCTCTAAAAAAATATTATCTTATTGTTTTATGGGAGCTAAATGTATTCATGCTTATTTTGGAAAATGTAATTGAATGAATATAAGAATGTAGGATATCAACCATCCGAGGTGCAATGGGTTTACTGACCATGAATGATATTTTCTTTGACAATGAAGTATTTGCACTGTGTTGTTTGCTTTGGTCTAAGAATTAAAAAATATAAAAATACATTGTCGAATCTGTCATTTACCTGTAATTGGTGGAATTTCTTTTATAATCCCGAGTTAAATAAAAGTTGTGGTGTTATTGTCAAATTCCGTATGAATGATGCTTGATGGAAACTGCTCTCAAGCAATCAGTGAGGTGAACGTGTAAACACAGCTTATCATCTAATGCTTTTACAGCTCTGGTATCTGTCACAATATGAACCGTCATAAAACACTTCAGTAAACAATACTTATCATAAAGTGATTACAATAAAGCCTCTCACATTTAATGTCTGTGATTAAACCATAAATTAGAAGTGTAAACCTTATTAGAACCGATGATGAAACCACACTCGGGTCACTGGGATCAATGAAACGATTTATTCTATTGCTTTTTTTAACTTCTAATTTGACCTATTTATCTTATTTAGTCTCATCTTACCTGTTTTTGTTTAATCTTATTTAATTGTATTCTAATTTGTCTCGTGTCACAAGGTTCACCTCCATTTAGAATATTTAAATTATATATGAATAATTGACTTATTCCACCTCTGGCCAACACATCTTTTATTTCCTGGATACCCGTGAACGCAGCATCAGCCTCCTCCCTGGGCCTGCAGCTCAGGTGAGACGGACACGCCCACTGTCATGGCGGACAACACACAGGTGTTAACAGAGGAGACTTCTTCATGAAAACACAACACACACAGGTAACACACACATTCACAAACACACACATTCACAAACACATTCACAAACACACACAGGTGAACACACACACAGGTAACACACACATTCACAAACACACACGTGAACACACACACAAGTAACACACACATTCACAAACACACACAGGTGAACACACACACAAGTAACACACACATTCACAAACACACACAGGTAACACACACATTCACAAACACACAGGTGAACACACACACAGGTAACACACACATTCACAAACACACACAGGTGAACACACACACAGGTAACACACACATTCACAAACACACACAGGTGAACACATACACAAGTAACACACACATTCACAAACACACACAGGTAACACACACATTCACAAACACACACAGGTGAACACACACATTCACAAACACACACAGGTAACACACACATTCACAAACACATACAGGTGAACACACACACAGGTAACACACACATTCACAAACACACACAGGTGAACACACACACAGGTAACACACACATTCACAGTTATACAGGATCAGGGGGGAAGTCCCTGATCCGCCATTTTTATATTTTTCACCGAGGGGGAGGATCTTTAACTTTCCATCCCAGCGACTGGAACCCAGAGTCGGTATCGAGTCGGTATCGAGTCAGGAACAATGTGGAGGAGGCGAAGCTCGTAGTCATTTCTCCTCTAACGTCGCTTCACCTGCAGGAAGAAGAAGAAGAAGAAGAAGACACGATGGTGAGTGAACTGACAAACTTCTTTAACTCCGGACGAGCTGCTCGTGATCTTTAAAAACCTCCTTCGTGTCTGACAGGATCGATACAACGACCTGGATCTGGAGTGTGATGGAGGAGGGGTCGCAGTGAGTAGTTTGTACTTTGTATTACTGCCAAGTCAATATTAGTACTTTACTGCTTAGGTTGTGATGGGGTTTGTAGTATTTAATACTCTGATGTCATGAATATTAATACTTTAATACTCTAATGTCATGAATATTAATACTTTAACTACTGTTTATGTCATGAATATTAATACTTTACTGTTTATGTTGTGATGGGGTTTGTAGTATTTAATACTCTGTCATGAATATTAATACTTTAACTACTGTTTATGTCATGAATATTAATACTTTACTGTTTATGTTGTGATGGGGTTTGTAGTATTTAATACTCTGTCATGAATATTAATACTTTCAACTACTGTTTATGTTGTGATGGGGTTTGTAGTTTTGAATACTGTAAAGTCATGAATATTAATACTTTTAACTTCTGTTTATGTCATGAGTATTAATACTTTAATACTCTAATGCCATGGATATTAATACTTTAACTACTGTTTATGTTATGATGGGGTTTGTAGTTTTTTTATCCCCCACAAATCATTTAATAACGTGTTTTTGTGTATTTGACCTCGATCTGTTTTTAGATGAATATTAGTTTAAATATAATATTTTTCTTCAGGAAAAAGCAGCGATATTCGGTGGGATGTTCAAGAGATCCTCCAGATCTGCAGCTCCACTTGTCCAAGACCAGGTGACTTTGTACTTTTAATATTCACTTCACTTTAGAGTTGATAAAAAGAAGAAAGTTAATGAATAAAATATTCAGCAGGTTTATCAAAAATGACAGTTTTTTAAATTTAAATGTGTGTCAGCATAATGTCATGTTCTGTTTCGACATCACAGGACAATTTATCAACCAAGAGCGAACTTTCAAACAGCAGCGAGAGTCTGAACAGCAACAAGGTGCGGGAATGTTTCCTGTCTATGCTCAAACCTTCAGTTCATTTCTCTGATCATCACCTACTAATGTAAACTGAGGAAATCCGTCACATTATAAATCAGTGAAGGTTTATTATTCGTGTTCAGGAGAAAGGAGGAGGGTTGAAGGGGATGTTCAAGAAGACGACCAAATCTGCCAAAGAGGCTCAACCACAGGTTTGTACTGTCTTTCTTTAACTCTTGTTTTCTATACTTAATAGTATAATATTTAACTTTTCCATAATATACTGTAATTAAGCTTGTAACCTGAGTACTTGCAGTGTGTTTTGACCTGTAGTAACACTTTAGTTGTGTGTTGCCAGGCCACCCTCTCTTCACAAAATCCTGATCTCTCTGCCAGTAGTGACAGTTTAAAAGAAAACAACAAGTCATCAAAGGTGAGTTCAGTTTCTGCTCTGTGATATTTACACGTTGTTCTCTGAAACTAAACTTTTCTCTGGCCTGTTTTTGATTCTCCAGGACAAACCAGGTGTCCTGGGTGGGATCCTGAAGCTGACGCACAAACCAGGACATGTCCGGAGGCCGTCACAGGTGAAACTCGATCCTCACCTGGGAAATACAGTTATCACATGAATAAATAAATGGCGTTGTGTTATGAGGCTGACGGATGATTGTTGTGTTTCAGGATCTTTTGGAGAGTGAACTCTCAGTCAGCGAGGGAAGTCAGTCTGAAAACACTAAGGTGAGTCTCACCAGATACCAAAAAATAATAAAACATAGTGATTATTAACATGTTACAAGGATAAATTAATAAATACATAAAAACAAAGTAGTAACAAAGAGCCTCATGTGATTCCTCAGTGACACACGTGAGGGGCTCTGATGTGCAGAGCTCATCATGTTGTTGTTGTTTTTGTGAGCGAGGTCGAACCTGCATCCATCAGCACTTTGACCGACAGCTCTGGCTCATGTGTGGATCCCTGCCTGTTCCTCTCACCGCTGCAGCCTCAATAATTCAGAGTTCATGTTCGGTCAGATATTAAAGTAACTCGTGATGTGACGTTTTTCTCTCGTCAGGAGTCGGGTGGGATGTTGAGTGGGATGTTCAAGAAGAAGAAGACGACACAATCTCAGGTGAGAGTTGAGGATCACACTCGTCTTAAAAACACGTGTTACATCATTAGTCGATGGAAATAATTGTGGATGCTTGTTTCTCGTCCTTCAGGAGGATTTGACCGCAACAAGCGACAACGACAATGTGTCTGTAACTGGAGACACTAAGGTGAGGTTTCTTCAGGCCTGTAATCTCCATCAATTTGTCTTTTACATCTTAAAGAGATTCTAATGCTGCTCAAACACTCCTCAAGTTGGTCAATGGATGTGTTTCTGTGTCAGGTAGAGACAGTGAAACCTGCATGAAAACCAGAGGACTGCTGCTCCGAGGGAAAATCTTCTTCAACTGCAGTTTTAATATTATTTCTATGTTTTGGTTTCCAGGAGTCCGGTGGGATGTTCAGTGGAATATTCAAAAAAGCCCCAAAGGCAAAGACACAATCTCAGGTGAGAGTTGTTTATCTCACTTGTGTCACTTTAAACCTGTGTTGCTTTATTAGTTGAGGATAATGATTGTTGACGCTTGTTTCTGTCCTTCAGGAGGATTTGACTGCGTCCAGCGAGATCTCAGGGAGCAACGACAATCTGTCTGCAACTGGAAACACTAAGGTGAGTTCTGGTAAAGCCTGTCAACTCCAGGAATTTGTCTTGTACAGTGTAACACAACCAGATTATAATCTGTAACATCTGAACCGTAGCATAACATCCATTTTCTAGCCTGAGTGTGGAGACATTTTGGAAGGAAGGTCTTAATTCCACTGCTGCTCAAACACTGGATTATAGCCTCTGGTGTCATTTAGCACAAGTGTGTTGCTGCTGTGTGAATCTCCTGCTTGTTCATTTGATGTCAGAAAAAAGAAGGAATTCATCACTAAAATCCTCCACTAGAGGAAAATAGTCTTAAACTGTAGTTTAAATGTAATATAATTTTTTTCCAGGAGTCCGGTGGAGTGTTCGGTGGAATGTTTAAAAAATCTCCAAAGCCTTTCGGAGCGAGGACACAGTCTCAGGTGAGATTTGAGCGTTTCACTCGTCTCATTTAACATGTTTTTTACATTATATAGTCGTTGATAATAATAGAAGATGCTTGTTTTTGTCCTTCAGGAGGATTTGACTGCACCAAGCGAGATCTCAGGCAGCAACGACAATCTGTCTGCAACTGGAAACACTAAGGTGAGGATTCTTCAAGCCTGGAAACTCCAAACTCCACCATTCAGGAAATGCTTCACTAAAATCCTCCTCTGTGGGAAAATGTTGTCAATCTGTTTAAATGTGATTTTTATTTTTCCAGGAGTCCGGTGGGATGTTCGGTGGAATGTTTAAAAAATCTCCAAAGCCTTTGGGAGCGAGGAGAGCGTCTCAGGTGAGATTTGAGCGTTTCACTCGTCTTATTTGACATCTTGAGTCGTTGATAATAATAGTAGATGGTTGTTTTTGTCCTTCAGGAGGATTTGACTGCACCAAGCGAGATCTCAGGCAGCAACGACAATCTGTCTGCAACTGGAAACACTAAGGTGAGGATTCTTCAAGCCTGGAAACTCCTTCAACTGTTTGTTTTTATCTGAACAAAACATCCATTTTAACTTCTAGAGGTATTTAATAAACCAAGTTTGTCCATTTAACATCAGGACCCAGATAAATGCTTCATTAACAACTGTGGGAAAATGTTGTCAAACTGTTTAAACGTGATCTTTATTTTTCCAGGAGTCCGGTGGGATGTTCGGTGGAATATTTAAAAAATCTCCAAACCCTTTGAGAGCGAGGAGAGCGTCTCAGGTGAGAGTCGTGCGTCTCACTTGTCTCACATTTACTTGTGCGACATATTTGGAGATGATAAATTAATTTGTTGACATTTCTTTGTCACCTTCAGGACGACTTGGACGAGCTCTCAGGCAGCAACGACAATCTTTCTGAGAACAGCACCAAGGTTTGTTAAAGCCGTTTCCTACATCCTCAACTGATAACTCCAACACTAACTGTGAATCACGTGATCGTTAATGTTGTATTTTGTTTTCTCAGGAGAAAGGAGGAATCCTGAGTGGTATGTTCAAAAAGATAGGGGCCAAGTCTCAGTCTCAGGTGAGATGGAGGTTTTAAGGTTTTTAAGTATTGAAGGCTACACTGGTTTCCACTTTGCTTTGTGTTCTCAAGATAAGAGAGTCTTGATAAAATCCACACATCCCACTGGGCCTGATTTAAAAAGTGTGATTTGTTTAATCTTTAGTGAAATTCAGGGGTCTGCAAACACTCCAGTGTTATTTATTGGTTGTTGTGTTTGGTTTATGAAGTAGTTTGATTGTTTTCTTGTTAAAAACGACCTACTTACTCATGTTCTTCCTGCTCATGTTCTTCCTGCTCATGTTTCAGCTCACTAGCTTTTATTTACTTCAAACAAAAGCTTTTCCCAGAAGTGTTATGACCTGATTCTACTCATTTTATAAACCAATATATTCAAAGGTCTGATTATATAATTTTGAAATGAAACACGAGTGTTTCCTTTTTCTTTTTCACATTATGAGAGTTATAGAATTTCACTGTTTGCAGGATAACTTGTCTCTGGAGGGGGAACTCTCTGCCAGCAGCGACAGTCTCTCAGAGAAGTCTTCCAAGGTAACGGCATGAGGCTGTAACATTAACATTCAACTTTAACGCTAAAGCAACAGCTGAAGACGTCGGTTTGAAACCTAAAGAGCTTTGTCTTCTCCGTCAGGGTGGAGCCAAGAATCTGAAGAACCTGAAGAATCCTTTCACCTCCTCGTCTCAGGTCCGTTTCCCAACCAGGAAGTGGTTCATGCTGTTGATTAGTGAAATGCTGATTAAAAAAAATGTTTTGCTTCATATCAGGAGAAAGAAAAGGGCGAACCCTCAGGAGACTCAAGTGAGAATATCTCCTCCACAGAGAAGCCCAAAGGCAAACAGGTGGGGGTTTGTACCAGAGTCACTGAATCTCTTCTCTGCTGCTTCAACAGTTCGGTCTGAGACATGAAGCTGTAAACGATAGTAAAGAGGGTTTTTTTTTACCCAAAGCTGAATGTATAAGTTCTGTTGTAAGTCAGGATCAGGATCAGAGCTATGATCTGTTTCTTTAAGTGGAGAGAAACAGTGTCTTTGTCCTGTTTCAGAACGGTTTGACGGCGATGATGAAGAGCACGTTCTCCACCGACAAACGGGTGAGATGTCGTTTCATCACGTGATGTAATAATCCACAGAAGAAAGGAAGCTGGTGATAGTTTGATTCAGTAATTATCTCCATCCACAGGAGAAGAACTCTGACACTGACGATGAGGAGACATCGGAGAACGAGGAAGGCCAGCCCGGTCACAAACAGGTCCGTCAGGTTTTTAAATGCTTTAATTTACTTTAGGTTCTTGTTGACGTTCATGTGTTTGATCTGGATTTTTCTCTCGTTCAGAATAAATTTGCCGAGGCGATGACAAAGCTGAACCCGTTTCGATCTGCAGCCAAAGTAAGGCTGGTTTAGATTGTGATGTTTTTATAGAGAACTAAGGAACTTTTCTACCTTTCTTTTTTAAATGGATGTGATTCAGTCACTTTTTGTTGATATACTTTCATCTTTTGTGCAGAAAGATGCTGAAGACACAGAGAACGAGAAACTAGAGGAAGAGAAGTCGAAACCGGTCAGTCGACTTACTGTATCACCAATGAGTCATCGTGACCACACACACACACACACACACACACACACACACACACACACACACACACACACACACACACACACTCGTTTGTACTTCTATCTTAGTGAGGACACTCATCAACGTAATACATTCTTTAGCCCCTTGCCCTAACCTAAACCATCCAAACTAAAGGCTTACTTTGTGTCCCCCCCCCCCGTCCTCCTGCACGACACACTGTGTGACTTTGTCTGTGTGTGTGTGTGTTTGTGTCCTTGGCAGGTCAAAAGCAACGTGATCCAGCGAGAAACAAAGGAAAAGAGTGAAACCCCAGCGGTCCCACCCAAACCAACTGCAGAGGTTTGCATTCTGGCCGAACGCAGCTGCTGCTCAGCGACATGTGGTTCATGTGAAGCTTCTGCTCTGACTCCTCCTCTGTCTGTCTCTGACTCGTTGTGTTGCAGGAAATGAAAAGGACATCCACACACGATAAAGTGAATCCAAGAGGGGCCGAGGATAATCAGGTTCAGTTTGCACTTCCCATATTTACAAAACGTGCAGATATGCAGGATGTCTGTGAATGTTTGTTGTCTGTTACATTTAAACATCTTTAGGCTCTTTGGGCTCTTTTTTTAAAGCGTCAAAAGTGGTTAAAGTTTCTAAAACTGAGAATATATAGTTTTGCCCTCCGAAGGATAAAAAGGAAATGATCTCCCGGCAGAAGAAGGAGAAGGAGACTCCTGTCGTCCCTGTCCGACCATCAGAGGAGGTGGAGTAAAGCTGCAGTGGCTGTTTGTGTCTGCTTGGAGCTGATGTGTGTCCGTGTGTGTCGATGTTTAACAAAACTGTTCTGGTTTGATTACAGGAGATGAAGAGAGCAGTGAAACCAAAGCTGAGCAGCAACCGTCAGGTACTGATGAGTTAGACTGAATATAAAGCTGTGCTGTAACACAGGAGATTATTCCCCGACCACAGTTCCAAACACTTCAGAAAAAAAAAAATCTGTTCCATGTCGGCTGCAGTTTAATGACATGTTTTGCTGTAATAGTTACATAAACTCACTTACTTGCCTTTTAAGAAATATAGTCAGTTTCCCGCTAAAGTTACTAGTCGTTATAAAATGGTTAAATTTGTTGTTTGAATATCTGTAAAATATTAGCTGTTAATCACATAAGGACAATATTGCACACACACACATTTCAATGCAAACAAACTTTGCTAAAATATGAATCATTTATTAAATGAGTTGTTTACTTTGCTGCAGAGCCACTCAGATGACGAAGGACTCAAACCAGATGAATCTGCTGAAGCCAAAGACGGAGACGAGGTGAATCCTCCAGAGAGTAAAACAGTAAGTCGATCTCTTTGCTCTTCACTGTGCGACAGAGTTTTGTTTGCTTATTGATTTGTGATGTTGAACAATCCAATTGTCCTTTATCTTCTTATGGTTTGAATCCAAACCATAAGTTTATCTTTAAGTGATCTAATATCTGAGATCTGAGCCTAGATGCAGTTGCTTCAGTCAAATATAATTGACGAATGAAATGTAGTTCTTCCAGTTGTTTCTCCTCATGCGCTCTAATTGCTCCATTTCTTTACAGACCAAGGTGAAAAAACACAAGCACCATAACCCGTTTATGTCTCGTGCTGCAACAAAGGTACAAGACAGTGTTTATCCAAAAGGCTTAAAGTTTAATGTTTAATTCATTCATTCAACAGTTTTTAACAAAAGCTTAAAAGTGAACTTTATTGTAAAGTACAAATGAAGTTTTATTCAAGGTCGTTTTGTTTATGGTTTGTTTTAGGCTGCGTCTGATGATGAAGGACTGAAAGAAGAAGATGAATCTTCGTCCAAAGAGGAGAATAAAGACGAGGAGCTCAACGAGAAGAAAGAGGCGGTCAGCTGGATTCCTTCCATTTCATTTCTGCCTGTTGAATTTGGAACTTTTAGTTTTGATATTCATTGGAATCGTTTTACTGTTATTACAGCTTAAAAAGCATTTTAGAATTTGACCTGAGGGTAACGCTGCTTTTTCTTTTCTTTTAGACCAAAGTCAAGAAGCCTAAGCGTCACAATCCCTTCATGCCACGGGTCAAGGTAAACCTCAAACATGTGACTTGTCCTAACTTGTGTTAACACTGTCAAAGTATTTTCTAACACAGCTCAAACCCCTGAGAGGAATGTTCCGTCAGAGCGATGAAATAATCCAATTGTTTAAACTCTTTATAACTTTAAATTTGTTTCTAAAAGTTTGACAGAAGAAAGCAAAACGTCGTTAAGATGAGTCTGTTTCTGTCTCCGCTCATTTAGTCGGTGTTCAGTTCTCCACTCGTCTCTATCGTCTCTATCTCTCTTCCTGATTACTTCCTGATTCCTCGTCTTGTAATGCTCTCATGTTGTCATGGTTACAGTTACAGTAACATGGCTGAAAGTGGAAACACAATTATTTTGGCCAAGAGTGTTTTAACAGTGTGTGTGTTTGTCTTCATCTGTTTCAGGCCAAGGTTATTCAGCGGCCCGGGCAGGAGGATGCTGAAGAGGTAGAGAACTATTAAGTCCAAATAGTGTATTTGATCTTTTCCTTCTCTTCCTTCACTTGTATTTGTGTAGTCACCTCTCTCACACACTGAGCATTTCTCTATAAGCTCAGTATCACAGTTTCTGCCTGACGTGTTGGAGTCTTACTCATCGTGGTTCAGGATTACAAAAGGTCTGTTTCAGTCAGCTGACTTCCCCTCGCCTCTGAAAACAACCTCTGTCTTGCAGTCGTTCACCGAGTTTGTCCCCGGGGCTTTGGTCTCAGCTCCCGGCAGAGATGATTACAGCCGACCTGTTGCGTTGTGTTGTTGTTGTTCTTCCCCTGCTGCCATGAAACCCAGCCCCCACACCTTCACTCCCAGTCTGCGCGCGAAAGATGAGACGAGATTAGGCTGCAATGTGGCCAGACTTGTTTCTCCGCTTCCCTTTTCAACACGTCCATCGAGGGTTTTTTGTCCCTTTTACTTCTGCAAAAAGCAGAAGGAACAAGTCATTGTGTTCAGAATCGCTTTTACCGTCTCTTCCTCCTCTGAATCCAAACACACGCAGGATAGAAAGAGAAGCGACGCACATGATACTTAACGTGTGTTATTCTCTGCAGAGCCAGAGGTTTTGTTTTAACACAGGGTTTTAGAGACTGTATATTTTTTACATTTGTATTATATTATATGGATTTACAGATACATGTTTAAGCTGTATGGTTTCTGTTGTCTCAGAACGATGGTGGGAACAGGTCCCTGTTCGACCGGCTGGAGGATTTGCGTGTTGACCCGTCAAATCCTGAAAACCATCAGGTTAATATCTAAAACAAAAAATATATAAACAAACAAACACAAAGTGTGTATTTTAACACAGTCTGATGCATGTTAATGAACATACAATTACAAACCCTAATGTTATCTTTCAGGATGTGGAGGATCTCATGGAGTGGTGGAACACGGTGGAACGTAAGTGACGAATAAGATCATTTTCAAACTTTTATTTCCATCTGTAAACACACTACATGACCAAAAGTATGTGGACAACAATGTTTACATACATTTTTGGGCTGATTTTCAAGGTTTAGGGCCAATAAATTCCAAATTACATTTTAATTCTTACAGCATAACAGTTTACACAGTAGTTTACAGTTTAAGGAAGCTTTCAAGCATCAGTATAACAAAGCTTAGGATCTGTTAGATCAGTGTCGGGCCTCGTCAGGGCTCTAATGGCTGAAAGAAAGAATATCCCGTCTGGTAGAAAAGTCTATTTCAGCATATAACGGGCATCATGTTCTGGTGTATACATATTGGCCTGGTGATGTTTCCAACATGATTGGAAAGCTAATGATTGTCTTGTACTTCCTTGATCAGAATGGGAGGACACGCCTGAAGTTGAAGACATGACAGAAAAGGAAGAGGCCAAGTATGTGAAAGCTCACACATGTATTTTACTGCATCTCTCTTCTTTGACCTCTTAATGGTCACTTCACCATGTGTACGTGTTATTAACCAGATACCGTTTTGGTTTTATTTGCCAAAGTTTTGAGGTGTCCACGTCTTAACTGTCTTCCATGAACCCAGTAAAACCAGTAGTCTCCACCTGGCTGGATCAACGACTGGAAAGAAAAGTCATTTTTAGATACGGCGACTTCTCTGTGATCACTTTCAACTTTCTCTTTTCAGGGCGTTTGCTTTGACGGCGGAAAAGGTGCAGAAAGGAATCCGTGTGTTCAACAAACTGTTCTCCGAGCGCGCTGAGAGTCTCTGGATGCACGTCATCAACCTCAACACCCTCGCCGACGGCTTGGACAAATTCAACAAGAAAACCAAGATCGCTCAGATCACCGGCGGCTCCACCAGCGCCATCGGGGGCGTCGCCACCATCGCTGGCCTCGCTCTGGCCCCGGTCACCTTCGGAACCTCTCTGATTGTGACGGCGGTGGGATTGGGCGTGGCCACGGCAGGCGGTCTGACGTCAGCAGGCGCCGGCATCTCCAACCAGGTCAACAACTCGATGGACCGCAAGAAGGTGGAGAAGATCGTGGAGGACTACCAGGTGAAGATGGTGGACTTGAACAAGTGCCTGAAATTCATCAAGCAGGGAATCGAAAACCTGCGCAGGTTCGACCTGATCAAGATGAAGAAGCACGCGTACAACCGTGACTTCCCCGTGCTCAGTAGTAGTTTCTACGAGGACGGCGCCATGGCAGGAAAAGCCATCCTCATCAACGCCAACGAGATCATGCGTGTGGTTCAGATCGCCAACGTGGCCGGCAGCACGGCAGCCAGGGCGGTGCAGATCGCCAGTATGGCCACCGGCGTTCTCACCGGACTCTTCGTAGGCATGGACATCTACTTCGTGGCCAAAGACTCCAAAGAACTCAAGAAAGGGGCCAAGTCAGAGTTCGCTGCCAAAATCAGGGAAGTGGCAACGCAGCTGCACGACGGTCTGGTGGAGCTCAACTCGATACGGGACGAGCTGCAAGCCACGACGCCAGAGGCCGTCGCCGAAGACGAAAAGGCCGATCTGGAAAACAACGAGAAAAAAGAATATAAATATAGTTCAGATGAGGATGAAGATGAAATCGACCGCATTAAAAAAGCCATCAAAAAGGACATTGAAAACCGGGAATATGTTTGAACAAGGAGCCTGGCGCAAAACTACAATCTGTCGTATTCTGAATGTCCAAAGAGGAGACGTCACTCTTGATGAAAAACTGTTTTCTAAAACTGTTCTTTTAGGGAACTGTCCTGCCCGACAGCTGATCGGCATTTTCTCAAACAGGAGGAAGTGAGATTTGTGCTCAATAAAGTAGATTAGGTCTCTGTGCCAACGTCTCAAACGGCTGCGTCGCCTTTTCAGAAAGTGGGATTAAAAATGTGTAATCGTGTGTTTTGATAAAACTGTTTTAGATTCATCAAAGAAACAAATGCAGAATATTTTCTAGACTTTATATTTTTGACTTGTAAGAGTCAACGTTTGTCGGTTCATGTCGAAGCACTGGAGCTTTTTCCGACCAGTGGTGGAGATCGTGGAAACTCAATGGGAGCTGTGCCTTTCTTATTAATGATCAGAAATCCAGTGTGATGCAGTGGAGCATCAGTGTGTTTCATGAAGTTGTGTAGTTGTGGTGAATGAAACCACTTCACCACATCATGTGCTGAAGGATTTAGATCGGATGTGGGATGTTCACGGTTTGTTTGACTTAATGATAATAACTAATTTTAAATAATATTGATTTAATACAATAATAATAATACTAAGCTTTGTTTAAATCTGCTGGGGAAATGGATTTATTCTTACAACAGTGCCAATCCTTTGTAAATGTAGCTGTTACTTTATTTCTACACACGTGGAGAAAGATATTTCATCTCATTAGGTTTTAGGGGAATAACTGAACTTGCACATGTTATTTGCTCATTTCGTCGAATTGTTATTAACATCATTTTTAAATTTGCGTTATATTATTTTGAACCAGTGTCAAAGTCAACATCTCATTTTCCTTTTCACTCCAAACTTGGTCTTATTGTCGCAGTACAACTAAAATGACAATGTATAAAATGCACCAAGCTAAGAGTTGTGTCGTCTGTACTGTTTGAACTTCATATTTATTTATCTCCGGTCTTATTCTGGGTTGATCTGGTTATTTGGTGACGCCTTTTTAAGTGCAATATACTGTAGAACTTCATGTGTCATAAATGTAAATTGTTCAATAAAAAGTCAGAAACACAATCTGTGCAGTTTGTGAAAGTCTTGAAATGAAAGCGAACAATTTCCTTCTCCCGACAGACAGCTTCGTGAGTTGGTATTTCTGAAGTTAATAAGGTTTCAGTTTCTATAGATGGAAGGAAATCACAAATTGTTGTTTTTATTTGGATATGAAGACAGAAACTCTTTCCTGTTGAAAATCTAGACTCGTAGCTTCATGTTGACTTGAGCAGACTCACTGGAGAAGACACCATTGTTCTTTGAACCACACCCAGCCGTGATGTCACCGTGTACTGACCACACCCAGGAGTAAACGTTACCATCACAGGAGCAGCGTTTAGAAGATGGTCTCTATCTGACTGATAGATTCATGATGATAACAGATGTGAAAAGGAGCGATTGTTGTGAAAATAGTAGAGAAAACAAGTGACGTTTAGTTAAATCCAGAGTTTACAATAATAAAAGCTTAATTGCTCTTTAGCCTTCAGACGTATACCCACAGTTCTGCTGTGAAATTATAAATCTGATAAACGATTCCGTTGAATTTCCACATTTTTTCTTGTCTGTTTTTTAAACCTGCTCCCGTCGTGCTTGCATTCTCTTCACCTGCTGTTCGTGAAAACCCAGGAGTCAAACCCATGAGTCAGAGTCTCTGCTCCACTCCCACAGACACAGGTAGGCCTCAGAGTGGCCCCGCCCCTCTCCCAGGTGAGTCCACCGCCACCACAGAAACCAGGAAGGAGACAAAGCTCTCAGCTCCTGCATCCTCTCAGACTGAAGACACCCAGGTGAGACATTCCACTCCTGATCCTGATCCACAGAATGTCCCTGTGTCACGTCACAGACATGTTCTGGTGTCTCTCTGGGAGGTTCTCGTGGTTCAGAAGCTCTCAGGGCGTGTGTGGGTTTGTTTTAATTTGCTTTGTTTGACCTGTGTGATGTTGTCAACGCTGCAGTGGAGGTGATTACTTGACATGGAGGTAAATACACAAAACACGGCGACATGAGATGTGAGAGTAGAAGCTGCAGGAACAACTGTTGTTAACGGTGATGTGCATGTTGCTGTTTTGCATTTAATGTGTCTAAATATATAGTTTTGCATGTTTCTATAACGATAAGCTAATTGATAATATAAGCATCTGTGATTAATAATTATGTTGAGTATTGTCTTTAAAATTGCATCAAACAATACTTGTGTGTAGTTTGAAGGACGATGTTGACATGAGGGTGGATCAGTTTTTTTTACAGTTAATAGAAACTGGTGTTAATTTAATCTTCATGTTTTCCCTTTGGTGCTAAAACCAGAAAGAAACTTTTATTTTTCCAGCCCCATTCTCATTATTTATTAACTTCAAATGTTGAAACTAAATATATAAATGAGGAAACAAGAAAAATAGAACAGAACCAAACTAAAATACCACAGCTGGTCTGGGGTCAGGTTGTTTCTTACAATTTCTGGATACTGGTTTTAGATTTGATCCCAAATTAGTTTAGTTTGTACTAAACCCAGAATTAAACTTTTATTTTACCATCAATCGTTAAAACCGAGAAATACTAACAAGAAAACAAACAAACAAATGTAAATATTTGAAAGTTAGAAGTTTAAAAAGAGCAATCAAGTATTTTTTGCTGTAAAACTCAAGTATATTAAAAACACACATTTAAAATATCACACGTGTTAGTGGAGCTGACGCTTTAATATCACTGAGGTAAACCTTTTACTGCAGAAGAACAGCAGAGAGGTGTGAGTAGAGTGCTCTGATTTCCTGGGTTCTCGAGCGGCTCTTGAACGCCCCCGGTGTGCAGATGTTGTGGGTGTGGAGAAGTTGTTGAACCTCCTGAGAATGTGATGTCAGTGAAGCAGCCTTCCGCTTCACGTCGCTTGACCTCAAACCCATTAAGAAAAGTGAGTTTTTTTGAATTGTCTCTGATGTCCGGTGGTGGGGGGGGGGGGGGTACTGGTCCGTGTGACGTCACGCCGCCTCAGTTTCCCGACCCGTGTGAACTTTTAGTTTGAAAGTTAAAAGCTCATCGTCAGGCCCGAGGAGCTCAGCAGGTTTTGAGCTCAGGCTCCACATGTAGGAAACCAGCTGGGCTGTTGGGTTTTCTCTAAGTGTCCCATTGTGTTTTAAACCTGCATGTTTTGCTGCTGCACTGACTCAGGATCAGCTGATGTGAAAACCTGAAGATAGAAACACTTTCTAAGTTACTTGTGGATCACTTGAAAACGTACTTTTGTGTGTCACTGTACTGCATTCCTCTCATTGTGTTACATAATGTGTTTGGCTGTTTTGTGTTTTACTGGAGGATCGGGATCATTGAAGTATTCATCCATCTAGTTTCTACACCGGATGAAGTACAAGCTGGAATAAGATTGAAGTACTGTCTCTGTTCTCCTGATAATTCTGGAGTGTAAAGTTATTTTCTGTTGTGATGAGGGATGACTCACTAAAGTCATTAAAAACCAAAACAAAGATCAAATATTTGAAGTTTCCAGCTTCTCTAATGTGAGAATTGTCTATTTCTCTGAGTCGTTATGGTCAATTTGATTTTACTGAGTTTGGTTTGGTGCCGTGTGATGACGTCATCTTGGGCTCTATGTTCCGAGCAAAAAGACCAAATAATTTGAAGGTTCCAGGTTCTCAAATGTAAGATTTAGTTGTTTTTCGTTGTCTTGTGTTTAAATAATTTGGACTTTTTGGTTGTCGGCCCAGTGGACACATAAAGAGGCATTTAAAGGGACGATGCTCCAGTTTCAAACCAGTGTCAGGACCTGGTCTCACATATGCAAACCCGAAACGAAATATCGCAGGTCAGAGTTCACCGAAGTTGGGAGGCCGCGCTGAGATTCGCCACAGGAAGCAAACGTGTTGAGATGAAACCTTCCCGTCTGTGTGACCGGACCTTCAACGTGTAGTTGTTCATCTTCACATGAGTTCCTGTCTGTGCTGTTTCCACAGGACGATGGAGCCGTGCATGATGAAGCCAGAGGTCAAAAAGAAACCAAAGCCGGTGAGAACCTTTGCATCCAGAACAGAAAACGCTCCACTGATTCTGTATCAGATAAAATATAATACGTCCTAAGTCTATGTACTAATACACAGTGTTGTCCTCTGTGTTTGCAGCCTAAACCTCCTCCAAAACCCACTGAGGTACGGGAATCAAACCTTCCATTAGTTCCCTGACTCATGCGTTTGCTGACGTGTATTTGTTGTAGTAGTTTTATTCTGTGTAGGACTTCTGGTGTAACACTCGCTTGTGTAAATAATGAAATCAGAAATTCCCTTTCCAGACTAAGAGAGGTGATCCAGAGAAACCGACTCCTGTGGTTCCTCCTCGACCTTTAGACGCTGTGAGTCCGACGTGAACAAACTATTGGTCTCTGGTTTATTTGCCCGGCAGACGACCTTGAAGACGGTCGGCCTGTTGACCTTTTACAAGATGGAGGTCGTGAGATGAAGTTGCTTTTGGTTTGAGGTGTTTTCCCTCGTGCGTCTCTGGGTTCAGTCTCCACGGAGCAGATGTGCTTCCGACGCACTTTAAACATCTGGCACCATTTCAGTAGATTGTTTTATGACTGGGTTGTAGTGGAGAGGATGTTCGTACGTGTTCTTTTGTAATAGGTTTTATAAGAGTCACTAAATATAGAGAAGGAAATAAGGAGATTTGGTCTCTTTAGGGTGAAAGAATTTGATTTAGATTTTTTCTTTCTGTCCAGGAACTGTCTCAGACACAATTCAGAATAAAAAGAACAGCAGCAACAAACAATGAGGTATTTACTGCACTTGTTCATATATTCATTTTTCTTTTAATACTTTAAGAATCTTTTAAAATCTTACATTACAGATATTTATTTATTTATATCAGAACATTAAATTAGCTGGTATATTGCAGGTCATGTATTTTCGATTCATCTTGAACAATATGCCCAAAATGTGCATCTCTAACATCTTGGATTAAACATGAACATGAAGTATTTAACATGTGGCTTTTATATTGATTTTAATGAATACTATGCATATGTTTACTTTTATACCCTGAGAGGATTATTGACTCTTTTTTCCCGTCCGTGTCAGGATGATGGAAAAAGAGACAGGAAAGAGAAGTCGTCTGAAACTCCTCTGGCTGCACCTCGACGCAGAGAAAAGGTTCAGCACCCAGAAACCAGTGATGCATTTCAAATTGACCTGTTAATACGACTCCCGGTGTACTGTGGGAACATTTATGTTTGTGTTGTGCTGATAATAACTTTTTAAATGTGATTTAAAGTGAGTCAGCGTCAGCTGGAGTGTGAGAACAGTTTACAGATAAAATCCCCCCGAGCAACTGAGGGTTTCGTGTTTCTTTCCTGTTTCCAGTATCATGTTCTGATGTTATTGTACCTTCTGGGCTTCTTGTGTGTGTTTTTTGTGCAGGAACTGGACACAACAAGCAGCAGCCACCGCAGGAGGACACACACTGAGGACACGCAGGTACACAAACAATAAAACATCACACGCCTTTGTGCTTTTTGAATAAATGTCAGAGTGAAACGTGCTTCTTCTTCCCCTCAGAGAGAAAATAACAAACCAGCAGCTGCTCCTAAAGATGAAGCAGATTTCAAACAGGTAGCACAGGTAGAAGTGCTGGTTTCCACCTCTGACCACATTGATGAAGCTCCTACACAATGTCTTCCTCTTTCTTTACCTGTGCTTTGTTCGTAGAACAATCCTCCGCTCCTGACGGGAATGTTCCGACGGAGCCAGAAGGAGAAAACCTCCAATTTCACTGTAAGAAATGCACCAAATGACGCTCTTGTCTCAGCTACATATTACTCACCTTAGTGTAACTTTCATTTGATAATATTAATTCTTAAACTATAAATAAATGAAGAGCACCACATTCAGTATAAGTGGATTTTTAAAAAGCAGAAAAATAGAAGAACACGAAGCTTGACTCATGTTTTTGAAACTGTCTCCAGTTAATAATTTAGTCTTTCTGTGAAAAAACTGCTCAAACTGAGATGAAAAAGATAAAAGTTCTGCTCTGATTTGTGTACAAATGTCTAATTTCTACCTGTCTACCTCTAAATAAATTGTTAAACACGTATTGATACATCATCTATTCTGACAACACACACCCTGATGTCGGTTCAACAGCTGAGTCAAATCCTGAATCCCTATTGGCTGCTCAGAACATTTCCTTGGTAGTTAGACAAAAAGAATTCAGGTATAAGGAATGAATTCTTTAATAAGGAATTCAGTCATGTGTCAGTTTGTAAAAGAAGCTGAACAGGTTTCTGTCTGTGTGTGTGTGTGTGAGTGTGTGTGTCTGTGTGTGTGCGTGTGTGTGTGATCACTGGGTGTGGGTTCATGATTCACTGTTGATGTAAATTTGTCGGCATCACATGATTCTGAACATTCAAACCGGAGACATTAAATTAATACAGTGTAATAAATAATATTTTTGGCGTAGTAAATGAATAAAGCAGTTTTTTTTCTAATGGGAATTTGTCAAGTCAACGTTTGTTCTTCTTCCTCTTCTTCTTCCTCCTCCTCCTCCTCAGAGTTATGTGTTGGACGACGAGGAGGAAAAAAGCGGCGACGTCTCGTCCAAACAGGCTCCTGGCAGCAAACCGGTGCGTGTCTCTCTTTGTGTACGTGTGTGTTGTTGTCGGCCGGTCGGTGACATGTGACTGTTGTTGACAGGGCGTCCTGAAGGGAGTAATGAAAGGTTTGCAATTCAAGTCGTCGCCTAAGGTACAAAGAGCCGTGCTGTGTTTCAGTGTGTTCTGCTGGTGGCGGCTGCAGGTTCCAGGGTTTCTCGCTCTCTCTGTGTCCACAGTGGTTTTCACGGTGTTACTGGTCGCTGAGTTTTTCTGTTTGTATTTCATTTGGTTTTGAAGATGTTGAAATGTTGTATCTGTGGTTTGGTAACAGCTGCTTGTGAATGACATTCATCTGCTAGCCTTCATTGTTCTGCTCTGGGATATCTCAGCCTCGGCTTTACCTGCTGCTCAGCCAACTTATCGTTATTATTGTTTTTCACGTCTTACAATGTTGGTCTTTGCTTCGGGGGTGTTTACTTTCTGGTGTCTGAGGGCAAAGAGTTTAGAGGTTTGACCGTTAACGTCTCTGGGTCTCAACCAACCCGGGACACTACTAACTGAATTCCTCAAGAAGTGTGTGAAACCTGGAAATCCTGTCTGATTTCTCCAAACTGAGGTTATTTATTGGTTCAGTCACTTTTCTTGCTTCCCGCTGGTTTGAATTTATTGTTTAAAAAATAAAAACAAAGATTTGAAATAGTTCTGGATTATCCGGGAAGTTAAACCTTTATGATTTTCGAATTTGTATTTCGTATCTTCTGCCCCCCCCCCTTGAATTTTCACATCATTTCAAATGGACCCTGTTAAATTTGCAGAGCATTTGTAAATATTAACAGGTGAAATATTATAGAAGGATCCTTTATTAATCCTGGAGAAGGTTTAGATGTGGATATTGTTCATTTATAAGCCTTTAACCTCTTGTCAAGTGTTACTGACGATCTTGTTGGTTCTGGTCTCAGGGGAACAGAGATCAGAGTCCAGGTCCCGGCTCAGAGGACGGAGCCGCGGAAAAAGAACAAACTGCAGAAAAAGAGAAACACAAGCCGGAGAAAAACACAGAATCCAAACAGGTGAGAGATCAACAACAATGTTTTTCTGTCCTAAACAAATAAAATCATAAATGAATCTCTGTTCTGCTGTACAGGGGTTTTATATTATATATAATAATATGGGTAAACTGTACATTGGTTTTCTCCACGGTTCCTCAGGACAAAGGAGGTCTGCTCACTGGGATGTTCCGCAAAACACCCAAATTATATCCTTCCCTGACGGTGAGTTTAAGTTAATGTAATTTAACTGAATTTCCAGAGTTTCAGATGTTTTCCAGCCGCTTCACTCTGTGTTGTGTTCACCAGCAGGTCAGTAAAACAGACAGTGATCATGAAGAGGCAGAAGTGGAGGAGAAAACATCCGAACAGCATCAGGTCAGTCACGACTTCATATAACAAAACAGAAACGGATGTTTACACATGTTTCCTTCGTCATGTTGTTCCATGTGTTTCACCACAGGAGAAGGGAGGCCTCTTCTCTGGAATCTTTAAAAAACCAGACAAACCAGCAGATGAGACTCAGGTGAGCTGCTTCTAAAGTGTCTCAATAATATTTCTTTACATTTTGGGAATTAGGTTTATTTGCTTGAAATGTGCAGAAGCATCCAGAAGACGTAAAGTTAGCTCAGCGTGATCTTTGTCTGATTCTGTCGGAAGCTGAGTTTGGACAGAATCGGGACTTTGGGTTTATTTTATCATCGTCTGATAAAGTTTTTGTGAATGTTGCTGTTTCAGGAGAATCTGAGCGCTCACAGCGAGCTGTCGGCGAGCAGCGACAGTCTGTCTGAAAACCACAAGGTGAGTTTACAGTGTGCACACAGACCTACAGTAACGTGTGACCTTCATCAGAATGAATCTGCTTTGACTGATGTGATAACTTGTGTCTGCTTCAGGAAAAAGGAGGAATATTCAGCGGGATGTTCAAGAAAAGTCCGAAACCAGCAGAAGCAGCGCAGACCGACGAGGTAATGTAAAAAACAAAACAACATGTCAGTTTATGTGCAGTGACGTAATTTCACAGATTTAAATGAGCATCAGTTTAATCCTGATCGTCATGTTGAACGTTTGTGTTTCCAGGAGCAACGTGACGACGTGTTGGGCAGCAGCGATGATCTGTCCGAAGCCTCCAAGGTGAGCTCAGAGGTGAAGTGACGGGGTTATGACGTTGTGGTTATCATGTATCTGATGGTGTGAACTCACTGGTTTGACGTCAGCAGGATAAAGGAGGGTTTTTCAGCGGGATCCTCCGGAAGTCTCCCAAGGTTCCTGCTGAGGGAACATCTGGGCAGGTCAGTCTGAGATAAGTCTCAACCTGTGGAGCTCCAGTCGTCAGCAGACACGGATCTGATCAAATATAAGAGCAGATACGTTAATACACAAGAAGTTTAAACTGTAGTTCAAACATTTTACATGTGATTCTTGTCTCAGGAGAATGTGTCGGCACAGAAGCACCTTTCAGCGAGCAGCGACAATCTGTCGGAGGCGTCCGGCACAAAGGTGGGTTTGGAATCGGTCCAATACGTAAATGAAGGGAAATCAGTCACATGTTCTATACTGATTGATTATTGTTAGGATTAAATAACGTAAATAAAGAAAACCCTGTGTTTCAGGAGAAGGGAAGTGCGTTTGGCGGAATATTCAAGAAGCCGTCCAAACCTGCGGACGCTCCCACAGAGAAAGTAAGAAATGTTACATCAGTTTATTAAAGGTATAAATCTCTGGATGAAAGCTGCACCGACATTTTTCATATGACTAAATCCGATCTGATGAAGAGTGACTCTGCATTTGAGCTGCAAAACGTTTTCCACCATTAAAGTAATAAATCCTTGTGGAAACTAGGAACAATAAACTGCAGCTTCATCAAATATCATCTCCTTATTTCTAATGTTTTCACATTGACCACATCTTGTAATCTGTTACAGGACCGATCTCCTGATAGAGAGCTCTCAGGCAGCAGTGAGAATCTATCTGAGAACAAGCAGGTTACTGAAACAGTTCAGCTTCTCGACATTTAAACATATTTAGACGCTCGTCTCGTCCTAAAGCTTCGTCTCTTATCTGCTTTTCTATTGTCATAACATCACAGGAGGAAGATTTGAATAACTGCTGTGTTGCTGATTTGCTTATTTGAAATGTCTGTGCTCAACTTTTTACATTGTTGTGACCTGTTTGTTGTTTTTAACGTAACATTGAACTTGTTGTGTTTCAGGAGAAAGAGTCGCTGCGCACTGAGCTGACAGGCAGCAACGAGAATCTGTCTGAGAACGGCAGCACTAAAGTACGATTTGTATCTTACAAACTGAAAAGGACGTCCGTTGGCATTTCCATCAAATTCTTCTGTATCTCATTGTGCTCTTTTTTCTCCGTTTACCAGGAGAAAGGAGGCGTTTTCAGTGGAATGTTCAAGAAATCTCCCAAACTGTCAGAAGGGCCTCGACTGGAGGAGGTGATTTATTAACATTCTTTTACAATTCTGTTATGTAACATTTAATGCACCTGATTCCTGAATCACCAGTCACCTGCTCCGGCTTTGCAGTAATGAGGTCATTGCAACATTTGCAAACACGCCTGTGTCAGTGTTGTTCGTGAAACTGGTCCCAGGTCTGTGTGTAGGTGCAGTGAGCGTTCGTGTTCACACAGGTCGAGTAACATTTCTTTGGTTTAGGCTGCGGAGCCGCTGCACGGTGAACTCTCCGCCAGCACCGACAGCCTGTCAGACAACAAGGTGAGAGAAGTGACAGACGCACCCAGCGACGCTGCATGAGTCACACACACAAACATGAAGTCTGAGCTGAGGTCGCTGGAAGATGAAGTTTCCTGAGACTGATTTTGATGAAATCGTCCCTTGATTGTTTCTCTGTGCAGGAGAAAGGTGGTTTGTTCAGTGGACTCCTCAGAAAAACTCCCAAAACAACCGGAGAGGTACAAACACCCGTAGTTTCCATGGAGCTGCTCTGAACAGACCATAAACACTTTAAATCTAAATCTACATCTAAAGAAACAGCTGTTTCATTGAGCTGGGTGACACTGTGGGACACTGTGGGACACTGTGGGACACTGTGGGACACTGTGGGACACTGTGGGACACTGGGTGTGCTCTGTAAACCTGAACTGGCTCCGGGCCGGTTTGAGCCGTCTGGGTGTGGTTTGCTCTCCATTATAATCCGGCTCATCCCATGACACCCAGCACATTATTATGTTTCCTATGGTCACGGCTGAAAAGGTTCTTTTTTCTAAAAGAGACAGTAAATCTACCGTCCTCGGCTGTTTTGAAGAAGCCGCGCAGTCAAGTAGTTTCCTCACAGGAGACGAGAGACTCGTCATCTGACTCATATGACCTCGTTTTATTTATTATCAAAGTTAAAATACGTCTCATTACACTTCATTCACCAAATGTTTCCATCTCTCATCATGGTTGTGTCTTTATAGACGATACAGTGGATCTGTCATCTGATCAAAAACCATTGACACCATATACAAAACAAAAATTAAATATATATGCAAAACAGAAGTCCCAGTTGCTCTTGATGCCAAACTACAAGTGGTCTGAAAACACTGTATGTGATCTGTTGTCATGGCGATCACGGTGATACACAAGCCTCGTTGTATGTATTTGTTCTAAATAAATATCATTAACATTAAATGCCTCAGGGGGATGAAGTTTACCCTGCACACACTGTATGGGCCCAGTATAAGAGGCAGAGACACCTCGAAAAACAGTCTGAACTGTGCATGACGTCACCGATCACATGATCTGATGTGAGCATGTGATTCTTGTCTCAGGAGAATGTGTCGGCACAGAAGCACCTTTCAGCGAGCAGCGACAGTCTGTCGGAGGCGTCCGGCACAAAGGTGGGTTTGGAGACGTGTCCAATACGGAAATGAAGGGAAATCAGTCACATGTTCTATACTGATTGATTATTGTTAGGATTAAATAACGTAAATAAAGAAAACCCTGTGTTTCAGGAGAAGGGAAGTGCGTTCGGCGGAATATTCAAGAAGCCGTCCAAACCTGCGGACGCTCCCACAGAGAAAGTAAGAAGCGTCTCCTCTGTTCAGTTACATCTGTTTGTTAAAGGTGCATGAGTCAAAGCAGACTTTTGACTAAACCGCTGACTTTGCACTGAATTCATCTCTAATCTGTAGCAGGTTCTGACTTTCATCTTTTCCTTTGATGCAGGACACTGAGGCGACCGGCAGCAGTGAAGCTCCGCCTGAGAACAACACCAAGGTGAGAGGCTTGTTTTTAAACAGCAGCTTTTCAAACTAAAGTTCTTCAAAGGACCTCGGACATTTGATTGTGTTTGTGTTTCAGGAAAAAGTTGGAATATTTAGTGGAATGTTCAAGAAGCCGACCAAACCTGCAGAAGCTGCTCAGTCTGAGGAGGTAACGTTCAGAATATGGACCTTTATCACTGGGATGAAATCCAGCTGCCTCTATGTTTTTATTGTGTTTCATTTGAAGTCGAAGTCCTGATCAGTTGGCTGACACAAATTATGAAAAGGTTTTGATTTCGACATCTTAGGAATCATTGTCATTTTATATAAAGAGAAGAGAATTGAGGAAAAATAGTGTAAAGGACAAGTTGTTGTTTACACTTCAAACTTTAACAGTTTGCATTTTTTGTCACTTTTCATATTTGCCTCACAAACCTGAACTGACATTTTTCTTATGACTAAATCCGATCTGATGAAGAGTGACTCTGCATTTGAGTTTCAAAACATTTTCCACAATCAAAGTAATAAATTCTTGTAGAAACTAGGAACAATAACCAGGAAACTGCAGCTTCATCAAATATCATCTCCTTATTTCTAATGTTTTCACATTGACCACATCTTGTAATCTGTTACAGGACCGATCTCCTGATAGAGAGCTCTCAGGCAGCAGTGAGAATCTATCTGAGAACAAGCAGGTTACTGAAACAGTTCAGCTTCTCGACATTTAAACATATTTAGACGCTCGTCTCGTCCTAAAGCTTCGTCTCTTATCTGCTTCCGTCAGGAGAAAGGTGCCGGTCTGTTCAGCGGACTCCTCAAGAAGACTCCCAAAGCCTCGGGAGAGAAGTCAGAGTCACCGGTGAATAAAAAGTCTGCTCAGAGATTTCAAACCGTCACATAAAACCCACGTGTTTCACTCGGCGTTGATTTCCTCTGTTTTTCAGGAAAGAGGAGAGAAGGAGCTGTCGAGCAGCAGCGAAGACCTGACGGAGAAGAGCTCCACCAAGGTGAGCGATGACATGCAGCTGAAACCTTTACGTAAAAATCGTTTTTCAGCTCGTTCACTGATTCACCAAATTATTTTCAGGAGAAAAATATTTTCAGCAACATGTTTAAGAAGCCGCAGAAACCAGCAGAGGGCGCTGCAGCAGACAAGGTGCTGTGACTGATCAGAAATGACTCAAACTGTTCTGGAGGATGAAGCTGATTCTGTTCTGACTGTTTTTCTTGTTTGAACTCAGGAGAAGGAGGGAAAAGAGTTTTCTGGAAGCTGTGAGAATCTGACGGACACGACCGTCCAGAAGGTGTTTCTCTACTTTTTATCTCGATCACAAGAATCAGGAGAAATTAAACCTGGTTCTAGACAATTGTGTTGTTTACGTCTGATTCACAGTGAAATGAATTTCCTCCTCTTTGTTTTTCTTCTCCATCTTCACTGATACGTTAAGTTTCTGAATTTATTTTACTGAGAAAAGTAAGTGAAGTTTGTGTTTCAGGAGAAGAAAGGAGGCCTCGGTGGAATATTCAAAAGATCGGCCAGCATCGACGACCTGTTCGATGAGGTCAGCATCAGTGTGTTTTATAAAGACGACCTCTGTCACAACCAATAATGACTTGTCTGTCCAATGTTTTACAAAATACTCAATACTAGAAAAGAGCCACAGATTCAGAGTCTCTTTCGTCTTCTTCTGCATCTTTTCATGTCCTCTGACCTCCTCACCAATCCAATCCCTGTATCTTCATTTTGTGCCGGTCAGGAGAAAGGTGGACTTTTCAGCGGCCTCCTCAAGAAAACACCCAAAGCGCCTGGAGAGGAAGCAGAGGTGAGTGCGGGGGTTGACGCCCTGAGCGCCGTGGTCGTCTGCTGTGGCGACTGATGCTCGTGAACTGATCATCGTTGTTTCCTTCACGCAGGACAAAGACGAGCGGAAGGAGGTGACGGCGAGTAACGACAGTTTGTCCGAGAACACGAACTCCAAGGTAAGGAACTGTCACCGCCACGAAACCACCCTACAAGTTTATCTGAATGCAACTTGTGCATTTGAAAACTTTATATTTTATCTCCATTAAATGTTTGTTCTGATGTTTTTTTAAATCATTTCCACCTGATGCGTCTGTTTTCAGGAGAAAAGTATTTTCAGTGGGATGTTTAAGAAAACTCCAAAAGCAGCAGAGGGAACCGCCGACGAGGTGAAGTAATAACTTTGAATGTAAAGTCGACATCATGTGACACCGAACTTGGGTATTAATGTGTTTCTTGTTTTTTTATTTCCTCTTGTTCAGGAGTCAAACTCAGGCGAAGATAAGAGTTTATCAGCCAGCACTGAAAACCTGTTGGAAGCAAACACAGCGAAGGTACAAATGTTTTCTGACAATCACATCAATGACATCTGATTCTGTTTCTCTCCTTTTATTGATTATTAATTGATTATTAATTTGTCGATGTTTCACGTGTGTCAGGAGAAAAGTGGAGGACTTGCAGGGATCTTCAAAAAATCTCCCAAGCCGGCTCCACGCTCCGTGGCCTTCAAGGTGAACTGCTTCTGTTTCTCATGTGTGGATGTGAATGTTTGTTTACGTCGGTGAAATGTCACATTTACACTTGTCAACTGTTCCAGGATCCGCTCAGGGACTCAAAGGGCCTCTCCTCCAGCAGGGACAGTCTCACAGATGCTGCCGAGGTGAGAGCTTCTCCACGGAAACACTGAACCTTCATGCGAATATTTGGTTTCCTGCGTATATATGTGAATACTTTTCACTGGTTTACCACAATAATTACACAACTCTAAGGAGCAGGAAGGAAAACAAACAGAAATCCAGAGACAGGATGATTTTTTCATCATGGAACCAAGTTTTCCGTCTCTACAGTTTCATGACAGATGTTTGAGGACAGTGGATTTCATCTAAATGTGAAGATTCTTCCTTTTTCTAAGATCCTCTGCAAAAACACCTTTCATAATCTCTTTTCAACATCAGTATTTACAGTTTTTTGATTATTCACATTACAGTGTTATTGCATCATATATATATTTTTCTTAAATTCCTTTAAAGGAGGATCAGCGTGAGACGTCCGCCAGTAACGAAAGCCTGATTGAAGCTTCAAGCAACACGAAGGTGAGTCTGGTCCAGTGAGTGAACGAGTTTGACTGTGGGAGCTCCTCCTGCTTCATGTTTTATCTTATTACAGGAGACTAAAGGAGGATTTGCTGGGATTTTCCGGAGGACGCCGAAAACTCTGGAGTCACAGGTACGATCGTCTCAGCACTGAGCATTTGAGATTCTCTATTTACAGTTATTCTTAATGTGATGGAGAAAAATCGGGGACGTCCACACGGTCAATAGTGAGCAAAAAAACCATCAAATAGATTAAAATACAATAATAAATGTGAGTTCATAAGACAATCATGAACTCCTGGATCCCCTGACTGTTCCTGTGCGGCTGTTAAACAGATATATATGTTTTCACTGTGTTGCAGGAGAGCATGGACATGGAGGCTCCACAGGGAGGGGGGCTGAAACGCAGGAGGACGATCAAGAAGAAAAGACGAGTGAGTCGCTTGTCACTAAAACTCTCAACGGATTTCTACTTAACGAGGACGTGTGTCCGATATCAACAATATAACAATAATATTATCTTTTTTATTTTTTTATTTCCTCAGGTTGTGTCTTTCAGAATCAAGAAAACTCTTCCTAAAATGCCAAAGATTTCACAGGTATGTGGTGATTGTCCTGTTGCTGCGTCAGAGATCTGAAACATACGTATGCTGATATGTATATAAACATTCTCTGGATGATGGAAAGGCTCATAAAAAGTTTAAAATACACTTACAATACCTTATTTTGCACGGTTTCTATACATTAAGTTGCAAAAACACATGTTAAACAATTGTCCTGAGTGATTCTATATGAGTCAGATAAACATGTCCTCTCTTGTTTTTTAATTAAAACAATATAATCATATCTTCCTCCTTTCTCCTGCTCAGTCGTCAGATAAGATGCCTATCATCGGGGAGATCGTGGAGATGCAGGAGCTGAACCCGGAACAGGTTTGCATGAGAATATTATATCCTAGATAAATAGAAAATACATCATCAGAACTTGTGTGTTAAAAGTTGCGTGACTGTTGTGTGTGTTTTTTCCTAGGAGAGCACAGTGGAGGTCCAGCCTGCGGTGATGGCAGCGTACCCGACAGAGGGCGAGCCTCCTCAGGCCGAGCAGGTGCGTTTCAGTGCTCGTGTGTGTTTACGTGTTTAATAAGTACAAGATCTCAGTTGTGTCTCTTCACGGACTGTGTGTGTGTTTGTTTTCAGGAGAGCGATGAACTGATAGAGTGGTGGAACACAGTGAAAGGTCAGTGTGACTGTTTCCAATGAAAACAAGCGTGTTTTTTGTATTTGTTTATGGAAATTCTCCATGTTCAATCAATGACCTGAAACTGGTTTTGTCTGTTTTATATATTTTTTATATTAATTCTATAATCTCTGCCGCTGGTTTCCAGGTTGGGCCGAGTGGAGCGAGATTTCCAATTTCCAGCCGGAGGATGGAGAAATGTGAGCATCATTTTGAAATGTCATTTCCTTTTTAACACTATCAACCACAACTTGTCAGAGCTGAATTTCCGTCAGACAACTCACGTTCAAACATTACAACAGGTTTAGTGTTTGGCGTCTGGGCTCCAACTTAATCACTTGGAGCCTACAGGTGGATGCTAGGGTGGTGGAGGGGCTGAAGCAACTGGTAGCAATACTGCAGCATCAGTGCGAGCAAAGGGGATGATGGGAATTTTCTCTCTGGTTAAATAGACCACCTGATAAGGTGGGTGTGTAATATAGATGGTTGTGGAGAGTGAGGTATGTCACATGACGTACGTCACATGATTGGCGCAGCGCAGCTCGAGTTGCCTGCCAGACCTAGCTCGCCGGCGTCGCCACATTTACTGTCTTGATTTTTTTTTATCTGCCAAACAGCTTAAAATCAAATACTGTTTATTGATCAATTAATCGACTTCTCATTTCAAATTGGTATTTGAGTTGAGTTCAAAGATGCAAAAACACAAGCGTCAATAAAAGGTTGAAATGAAACATGTAAAAGCAGTAAATATAAAACTGCTCTCCACCTAGGAGCCTGCTATTTGTTTTGTTTGAGACCTTTTATCTCCCCCCCCCCCCACCCCCCAGGGCTTTGGAGCAGGCGGCCGATCGTGTCTACATGGCCGCTCGTCTCTTCGTGCGTCTTTTCAACAAGAGGGGGGCGTCCTTACAGCACCGCATCCTGGAGCTCCTGGCCCTGGCCGACGCAGCCGATCAGTTCCACAAGAGAACGGTGTCGGCTGCGGTGGGCGGCGGCGTGGCCAGCGTGGCCGGCAGCGTGGCCACGATCACGGGGCTCATTCTGGCTCCTTTCACGTTCGGTGCCTCCATCATCGTCACGGCGGTGGGGATCGGCGTGGCGACGGCGGGAAGCATCACCTCGGCCACGGCGAACATCACGGACGCGGTTCACTCCAACATGGACAGGAAGAAGCTGGAGAAGATGATCCAGGACTATCAGGAGGAGATCTCGGACATCAGGGAGTGCATGGAGTTTGTGCAGGTTAGAAAACCTTGAATTTGCGCTTCAGACATTTAGATGACTCTCACTCAGACTTGTTTCTCAGCTGGTGTCATCAGTTACTCGTCAGTGAGGAAGTTGTCGTGACATGAATGTGACTGAACAACCTTTAAATTCATGCACTTCATGGTGAGAAATCTGTGGAAACCGTGATATGACAGTTGTGAAGTGAATGTTGACCCTCCTCTCTCGTCTCTGTGCCCCTCGTAGGAAGGTATGAACACCCTTGAGGAGTGGGACTTTGAAAAATATTCTCAGAGTGCTGCCAAAAAGGCTCTGAACCACAACATCAAGCACGTGATGAAGGAGGGCGGCCGCGCTGGGAAAGCTTTGATGATCAACACCGACAAACTCATCAGCACCGTGCAGATTCTGGGCGCGGCAGGCGGCGCCGCCAAAGCCGCCCAGGCCATCAGCGTCACCACAGGGGTCATGTCGGCCCTCTTCCTGGCTCTGGATGTGTTCTTCCTCGCCAAAGACTCCCGCGAGCTCCACAAAGGCGCCAAAACCAAATTCGCCACCAAGATCAGGGAGGTTTGTAAAGACCTTCAGGACGGCCTCCTGGAGCTGAACAAGGTCAAGACGCAGCTGCAGAAAACCATGGAAGGCATCGAGTTGGAGGAGTACGAGGAGATCGAGGAGGTGGAGGTGGAGGTCGACGAGGATTTTGAGTCGGATCCGAAGAAGCTGGCCGAGCTGGAGCAGGAGCTGGACCTCATGGAGGAGAAACTGGACAAGAAGGTCGAGGAGGAGCAGAAGAACAAAGAGCTGGAGAAGGAAACTCTGAAAAGCAAGCAGGAGGAGAAGAGCGCTAAAGAAAAAGAGGATCCAGAGAAGGAGGAAACAGAGGATGATGACGCAAAGGAGGAGGGAAAGAAGGAAAGTGAGATGGAAAAGGATGAAGAAGAAGTAGAAAACCAATCCGAGTCCAAAGTGGTGAAGCAACCTGAGAAGAAGAAAAATGAGAAAATTGCCAAAGCAGCTAAAGAGGAAGTTTTAAAAGAAGAATCTCAGAAAGGAAGAAAAAAAGACAAAGAAATGGAAAACCGGATAACGGCTGTAAAAGGGATTTATGAGAGCAAGAGAGACAAGACAAAGGAAGACACCTCTGCAAACAAAAAGACGGACGAAAAACAGAAAAAGGTGGACGTCAAAGAACGGGAGGGAGTCGAGAAGAGATCGGACGATTCAAAACGAGAGGACCGGAGTGGAAAGACGAAGTTCAGAAAGAGTCCGAGCGGAGAGAGAGAGTCAAAGAAGTAAGAGCAGCAGAGAGGAGGAAAGAGGAAGAGGCATGAGGGGAAATCAGCGAGCAAAGCGAAGGAGGAGGATAGTGGGAGCACGAGGAGGCACAGCAGCAGCAGCAGCAAAGACGTAGAGAGACTCACCCGACGGGAAAGTGACAAGACAGAGAGATCGAGGAGGCCAGAGGAGGAGCGAGGGGTGAGAGACTGGAGAGCTGAGATGGGTAGAGAGGAGAGGAGAGAAAGCAAAGAAGGGAGGGAGAGAGGGACGAAACAAGAGGATCCCGGAAAGAGCGACGCGAGGAGAGAGTCGCACCGAAGCCACGAGTCCGACCATCAGAGGAGTCACCACAGGAGAGAGCACGAGGAGAACCGAGGGAGCAGGGTGGAGAGCGCGAGGAGGCAGTTTGAGAGAGTGGGGGGCAAGGGGGTGGAGCAGCAGCAGCAGGAGCAGGAGGAGGAGGGGAGGAAGAGGAGAGAGGATGGAGGGAGTCGGAGGAGGGACAGAGAGAAGAGGGGAAGTGAGAGACACAGAGAGGACGAACACGGCCAACGAGGATCCAGACCTGGATCCGGCACTCTGCTGGACGACGGACTCTATATTTAGTTTTAATGGACGAGGACAAAAATCAACACTTTATTTATTGTGAACAACTCAACTCAACTTAACTTGAACTTGTTTCTTAATAGAGGTAGTAGGGGATTGAGAAAACGGAGAGATTTCACCTGGAAGATCACAGATTTCACCGATTTCTGAGCCACCAAACCAGAAAACCGTGTTTTTAACAAATCCGATTCTGAAGAAAGTGATAAAACAAATTCAGGATCAATCTCTGTTTTGTGGAAATCTGCTTCAAAACAAACAACTGGACTGAAAACTCAACCTCCTTGATAATAGATTTAACAGGAGGAACTTTCTTTCTACCACACAAAAGCTCTTATTGAATGTTGTTGACGTACTGATACGTTTTACATTGCATCAAATGTGTGGATGTGGAAAGAGACGCTGCTGTTTACACTAATTCTTTGCTCCTGTAGTTGTGGAGGGAGCCGATGAAGCAGGAATCCCTGTGTGGCCTTTTAAAGCTGCTGCTTTTAGAATTTAGTTTATACTTAGATAGTCAATAAATATTCTAAAAGTCAGACATTTTCAAAAATCTTTTTAAATAGTTCAACATCATCCTCCTCTTTTTACTGCTGATGGCTGAACCTCGAGTTGCTTTGTATAAAACACTTTTTGCCAAAAAATCAGATTTCTTCAAAACTTTCTGACTTGAAATGGTGTAAATTTACAGCGTTAGAGGCTCCTAGTATTTAGTTTACTGCTCATAATGATGATTTACTAATGTTGTGCAATGGTAACACTTGTAAAATGAATGAAATCAAAACCTGACCGTGTATCTCAGATGTTTCTCTATGTTTCTGGTGTTTCAGGGTCAAACTTGACTGTTTACGTCCATCTCTTGCCTTGTTTCTACACATACTGTGTTTGTATGGTGTCGTCTGGTGGACCAGTGTTTTTATTTGACTAAAAACACTTCACTGAGTTCAGTCGTCAGGTACAAAAGTTCAACTCAGCAGGAAGATGAAATAACGATGATCGGTGATGAAATCGTCTGATCGTTGTTTGTGTTTGTGTAAAATCTGCTGTGACAGTGTTTCCCTCCTGCTGCTTCATGCGGGAGCTCAGACATCTGGACAACGTGTCTGGACCAAGGTGCCATGTCGCACTTTGTCCGTTTACACTTCTGAGGTTTCATATTGTGTGTATTTTTATGTGGATACTGAACATTACGGTGCTGGTTTCTTATTGAATAAATAAATTGTTAGTCATTGAAACGTGATGCTATTTTGTCTTTGAATTTTAAACTAATACTAATAATTCACCTGCTCCTGATTATAAACCTTTGATTATAATACAGATAACTATAAGAAACATTATTTTGTTCCAAACATGAAGATAAAACTAACTGACTTTAAAAAGCTGACAGACGATTCATGTTTTGTGCTATGGGTCATGATACATGATCCCCACTGGGCAGCAGCAGAGAGCAGAACCAGGAGCGTATTAAAACCAGTGGTTCCATTTATAACCTGGCTATGGTCGGGGGTCGGGGGTGGTAAGATGATTTCCAGAAATCAAATCAAATTTCAAAGCAATAAGAAAAAGCACATTTTAGCCATATTAGTTAAAAAAGATAGATAATTGTAGATAAATTGACCCCAAATGTGATTATGAGGACTGATTATATCTTAAATCTTAATTTCCCTGGCTTTAAAATATAAAAGAATAAAAACCCAAATGAAGCTGATAAAAGAAGCGATGTTGAGACACCAGTACACCTTCCAGAACACCAAAACAAATCAAATACCAAAGATACTGAATTTGAATTCTGGCATCCACACATTGATACAACTCATATTTGTCTCTTATTGAAGCCATTTCTCCTCTTGATTTGTCTTTTTTGGTCCATTTATGTCTCTTTCTCGTCACTTAACTTGTCTTTTAAACTATTTTTCTTTATATCCCATGTTGTTTTTTGGTCATTTCAGTTTCTTTTGGTCAATTTTGCATCTATTTTCCATCCTATTTGTGTTGCTTTGAGCCGGTTTTATGTTGTTTTGCATTTTTGCTACGTCAATGGACCCTGAGCTGTGACTTCAGCCTTTGTCCCACAAGATGAATAGAAGGAAATGAGCGTCTGAAATACTTTTCCACTGAGCGATCATGTGTTGAAATCAGCTCTGACGACTGCAGATCGACAAAATTATATTCCTCTATTCTGTAACTTTTATTGGGTTTAATTTAATATTTGGACATTTGTGAAACAACATTTGCATATTTATACTTAATACTTATTAAGATCCCCAAGAACCTAATAATCATTTTGATTCATTTGTTATTTTAAATTTCTCGCACTGGTTTATTACTGGTAAACTTATTCACATGTTTAACTGCAATTCTTTGTAGATGGGAATTAATACATTCTTACTTTTTTAAATAGTTTAGTTTTACCAAGACTAAAATTGCATAGCATGAATCTGTTTTTGTTCGTTTTTTATGTTAGCATTCTAACGTGTTGATGTTCACCATCTTAGTTTAGCATGTTAGCATAGTAACCTGCTGATGTTCATCAGGGGAAAATCTTATTGTCTTTAGCACGAAACACAGATAGTTTAACCAGAATTTATCACAATCTATCCGACGAGAACATGAATGTTTGAACCTTAAATCGCGATGACGTGCTGCGGAGACGTTTCACTCAAATCCACGAAATGTTCAGTTTCGTGGAGAAAATTTTAATTGAAAAATTCACTAAAATCAGTGGGATTCGACCTCTGAGGACCATGAATGTCTGAATGAAGTTCAACAGTCACTGACTCATTACACAACTGTTCCTGTTGTTTATCTCTCCCTCGGCGCCGAGTGCTTGCTCACTGTGGGAACTGTTTGTTTTCTCTTTTATACTGGAAGGTCTCGACCTCTGTATGTTACTTATCTTTAATTAATTGATATGTAATGTATATTTAGTGCCACACAGATACAATTGAATTGAGTAAAGTGAGTCTCCCTTTCTTAGACCTGCTACCTCGGCCTTTCTTTACTGTCAAACAGCCCAAACCTAGAGAGCAAACACAGAACAAACCCTGCAGTCTGTTTGTTAAGGGGATCACAGAAACCTGTTCTAAAAGAAATGACCCTTATTGTGACGGGAGCTCGTGACTACATCACGAGAGGGCGTTTCTACGGGATTCATGGAACACTTCAGCTGAGAGACGTATTTAAAATATACGTCTTTTAACCTAAAACCCTTTCTGTCACTTGGGAAAACCTACACTCTCAATGAAGCACTAGTTGGTAGTTATTACTTTTGTAGGAGGTGACGTTCGATAACACAAAGTCATCTACAGAAAAGAGGTGTAACCAGTGTGAGGTCAAATTACTGCTGGAAATTCCCCTTTTCAAAACGGAAACTTGTGTTTGAGTGATGTCAAACTGGTTCCGTGATGGTAATGGTTCAAACCTCTGTGGAATCAGGAACTCTAAATTTGGGCACAGCAGATTGGGCAAGAGCCGGCCGATATATAATAATAACATATAATAATCACCGTCATTGTACATATTGGATTGAGTGAAATGATCCATTAAGATCATATTATGATTATATTGATTGTGTATTTTCACTTCAATTCAGTCTAAGAGGCAGCATCTATTAATCTGCAGCTGTGTTACTCCAATTATTTTGTCTTTTTTACACATTTTTACGAATTTCATAATGTATAACAATATTTAATGATCGCTAAGCATCTCAGACCTAGACGTTAATTAGCAGGTACAAGGGAATCATCACTTTTTCAGGGCACGGGCTTATTGAACAACTTCGAATTCACCAAATGGAATAAGAGCTTCTGTAAGATCACAGTCGGCACAGTAGTTCTGTTTCAGTCCCTTTTTTCAAGTAGAGATTTCTCCCGGTGTCACAAACGTAGCTGTTTACGTCTGTGTAAACACGGATGTCTTCATGGTGAATTCATTGTTCAGCTTCTTCGGGTGTTGACCGGGTTACAAACCGTTCCATAGCACTCGTGACCACAAAAGGAAATTGGATCCGTCTCAGAAAATGTCGAAGCTCACAAAGGACTTATTGTGTAGTTTGTTTTCTTAGGTGTTTTTTTAACTGAGCGAGATGGCCAACACTGATAAATAAAACATTTGCAACTTCAGGAAACAAATTGAATCTTCTTTACAAATCTAACCTGACAGTAATGTGAAAAGGCAGTGGACCTATATTTTTGATCACAGACTGCTTTCTGTTGGCTCAGTCAGTCACACGTGGTCGTGAGCAGGTGACAGGGTGCAAAAATATCCACAATATATGCTTCTAACTAGTATAACGTGTAATAAGTATAAGTATACAGTGGAATTTAAAGTTAAGTATCACTGTTGATTTCCCAACAGACATTCTTTGTTACATCAACAAAAACTTTCCAGTAACAATGATGTTACCGGTTTCTGACAAAGGCGTGAACCTGCAGGACAGGTTGTCGGGTGAATTCTTACAGAGCCGCACCTTCTCCAGGATGCTGCAAATACAAGGCCTCCTGCCCCATAACCACCCACATCACCCACATCACCCACATCTCCACCACCAGCGCTGACATCTGCCCATCTATATCTTTCCCACAGGATCAACGCACTCAGAGGAGCAGAGACACCTGAACTCAGAACTTTATCACTTTAACTCTACAAATCACTTTCACAGCTCAGAGGTAAGTCCCACCAGACCTTTTCAAAACCACCTCTTTATTTCTGGATTATCCTCAATTCTTGAATTATTGTTAGAAGTACATTTTTATTAGGTTCATTCTAAGGATTAAATTGATAGTGATCACAATATTTGAAAGAAAAGTTTGTACTTTTGTACAGAAACTCAAGATTAGAGACATTTACATTTCCTTGGATTTTTTTGTGTACAGCTGATTAAAAACTGAACTAGTTGTAAAGCTTAATTTAATTATCTTCATCCCAAGGTATTATAAATACAATTTGATTCCTATTTATTCTTATCTCTCCACAATAGTATTATTTATTTTTTATATGAATAATACTCACTAACACGGGGTTATGTATTTAATGTTACAAGCCATTAACCATGATTTTGTGATGTTTACATGTGGAGTTATTCAATATTAGATAAAGGTATGTAGTTGGAAAAAGGCTCAAATCTGCTACTGAAGAAATGTGTTTCAGAAATGTTGTTTTTCTTTGTGTTGGAAGTTTAAAACGTCTCTTTTCTCTCCCTGTTAGAAATGGAAGGAGGTTTCATCCTGTGCTTTGCCGCCGTGATGCTTTTCATGGCCCCGGGTGTCAAAGGAATGGAACATTTATCATTTGCCCTCAATACACCGGTTGGTTTTCATTCTACTTAATGAACGTCAGTGTCATATTAACCTTTGTACTGTTTACACTATAATATTGATTGGACAGTAAAAAAATACTCACCAGCTCATCATGTTTATTTTTTAACCTTTACAAGTCCCCTTGTTGTGTGTTAACTGAAATTCATGGTGCGATTCTCTTTGACTCAGCCACCACCATTTTAAAATAAATAACTTCATTCTCAAAAGTATTTACTTTACTTTACTGTAATTTCTCAGATGTTTTTTAATAGTTTTTCCATCAGCAGAACTTATTTAACTCCGACTGAAGCTGTTGATTGTCTTATTTTAGTGACTTGTACCGTAAGTGAGAGTGTGTGTTTGTGTGTCTGCCAGGTGAACATCACTCGTGCAGGCTGTGGAGTCTCTAAACATTGTGTGGAGACACCAACCGACTGTGATCCTGCAGGAAACGCCACTTGTCTGTTTGGGTCTGCGGTCGCCACCGCCCCAGTGGCTCCCAACGGAGCAAACGTGACCATCCAACTCAGCGGAAACTCATCGGGTTACATTGCACTGGGGCTTACTGCTAATGCAACTGAGGTAAAACACACAAAGCACATTCCTCCGCCTGTTCAATCAAGCTGCAGCAGATTGACTGATCTGGATCTGCACCAAAACTTTAATGGGCTCTTTCCAGACCCATACTGCATCCTTCCAAGTGTCGTTTAAAAAAAAGCAAACAAGTAATACATATATTACACATAATATTATTATTTTTAACATATTGCATTTCACAAATAAGAAGTTTATAGAGCCAAATCAGTGGCAGTATCCTGTAAAAGATCCTCTTCCTCAAATCCAACACTTTAGATTTACACAGATCAAATAGAGATAACACCCAGGCTGTGATTAAATACCTAAGCTTATTATACCTGATTGTAAATGAGACTGTCAAGTTATATCCTGTTTCCACACCTGTGTTCCCACAGAGAGAGAAAAGCAACACACCCTTGAAATATGACCCTGTGACATTTACTAACACAACTTGTAATTAATGAGAATTCAGTTCAGGTCATTACTGTCCAACAAGAAGAAATGGTTTTTTTTTTTAAATGCTGCTTTTAAATCCCTTCTAAAAACAATACTTTCAAAAACGTCATCTAAACTTTTAATTGAAAGTATTAATTTCATTTTAAATGTTTGTAACTTTAAGCAGTTTTTACAAAGAAATAATTTATTTTAATTATTATTATGTTAACAAAGACGCTTTGTGATGCTGGAATTTTCTTTTGTCTTCACCATGAGGAATAAACCTTGTTCTCCTCCTCCTCCTCCTCCTCCTCCTCCTCCTCTCTCCTCAGGGATCCACCATGCTTTTCATCTGTGGTCAGAACTCCTCGGACAGCGGGATGTTCTTCTTCCACACGATGCAGAGAAACAACACCGACGGTGCGCTCAGTCCAAAGGCGACGGTGAGTTCTTACCTGTCCTCACAAACCGAGGAGTAACCTAATGTGTATCTAAGTTATCCTCCATACATGATATGAAACTGGATGAACAGAAAGTCAAATACATGCACATAAGGATGGTTAAGATTTCTATATATTACTTGTATTAATCTGATAGTAAAATAATTTCCCGACCTCTCAGACACGGATTAAGTTTCATTTGTCAAATTGTATTGAAATCAACTTACAGAGACTTGAACCAAGAGGTTTCGGGTTTATTTTCATTTGATCTTAGCTCATCTTACTCTGATGTCACTTTGCCTTTTCAGCAAGTGAGAGAAATCCGAGGTTTGGTGAACGACACCCTGATCCAGTGCGAGTTTGACATCCTTAGTGTGAACGCCACCAGCACCAGGAACAGCCAGGACACCAGCTTCAGGATCCTTCTGGGGTCCGGTGATGTTGTCGGAGGTGAGTGGACACACAGATTATTTTAAATCATTTGAGTCCCATTTGTTATTATCAACAGATTGAGCAGAAATCATCTTTACTCTGTTTTTTTTCTATTCAAATACAAACACTTGACACAAAGGGATAAAAAACAATAAACCAACAATATAATCACTGATTCACATTGTATTTCGTTGTTAGTTGTTCAATAACATGAATGAAATGGTTGCTCCTGTTTGCATGTTCTCACGCTTGGTTTGATTCTTCAGGCAAACTCGGTGCGTTCAAGACCGAACTGACCAGCAGCCTTCTGAACCTGGCCGAACCAATGGCCAATGCCACCAACGCCACCGCCACACCCACAACAGCAGGAGCCAGTAGCGTTCTCCACTCACATGGTAAACAAGCAACAATCCACTGGAAACATGTTCACAAACACAACACAACTGACTTCACAATCATAATTACAACTACAACCGAAAATCCCCCATCAACACCACCTGAGAAAAAACAGCTTTAAACTCAGGTCTAATTTGAATCTTAACGGGTTAGTTCATCGGTTTCTGCTTCCACAGCAACACAATGCAACACAAAACACAATAGAACGAGTTGTACCTGTTAATGCTGAGCAACACAAAGAACAGTCAGTGACTAACCGCAGATATTTCTCAAAGGCAAAAAACAATCGTCAGGTCTTTAACCCACGGGACGATAAATGAGAAGATTTGTTAAAGATGTTGTGATGATTTCTAAAGACTTTTCTGAACTGAGCTCCAGACTCAAAGAACAGGAGAGACGAGTTTAACGAACAAACATTCACTGACTGACGTCTCCTCTCTTTCTCCGGCAGCTCTGCTTCTCCTGCTGAGCGTCGTCGCCCTGTCCTTCACTCGCAGAGCTTGAGTCCAGAGGAAGCTTGTGGCCTGACGACATTTGGTGTTTCAACTGTATAAATATTCAACTTAACTTATCATATTACGTTTTGCACCTGTTTGAGTTTTAGCTTCAGCAAAAAACAAATAATTCAGAAGGTAGATGAAGGTGTTTGTGAGCGAAACATTCTTTAATTTCCTCAATGTGACTTCAGAAAGTTTTATTGCTGGTGGTGGAAAAAAGACTAATTTATAAAAGAATGTTTTTAATGCGTATAGATTTATAAATTTGTATACGTTTAACATTTACACTGAAGACACCATTATTATGTTGCTGCTGTTTGTGCTCGCCCTCATTTAGGATCAGGCCTTTCTGAAAGTTGCCCGGTCCACAACTCAGGACCTGTGAGGACTCTGCTGATGTGAATATTACTATTAGAAGCTTCTTCTGTAACTATGGAAACTAAACTAGTGTAAAACAGTGCATTTCTCAGTTCCATCAACCAAACTTGATGAAAAGATGATAAGTAGACTCTGAATTGTGATGTTTTCAATCCTCATTTAAATTGTTTTTTTTAATAAAAGTGAATCAGTACAAAATGGAGTTTAGTCATTTTCATTTTTAAAGACCAACCTTTTTCACCCCCTTAGAAATCAACAATAAAGTTTGTGGGGAAAAAAAACAGACATTAGGACACAACCACTTTTAATATTTTATTGCAATTTATTTCTTTACAGTTAAACATAAACGGAATAGTATAAAAAACTGACATTAACATACAGACACACGAGGTCAAACAAACTCACCGATGAGGAAAAATACATTGAACCTAAAAATCGTATTTCGCAGCTGAATTTGGGGCCTTGCATTAAGACATGTCCGTCGAGCTGTCGTCTCTGAGAACATTAGGTGTCCATTTCTCTGCCTTCGCCTGAAGACAAGTAACGACTCAGTAAAAACACAAAAACCAAAAACTACAGCTAGCTATTCCTGTGACGGTGAACGTGGACAACTGGTGAAAGTAACAAAGAAAAGAATAAGTCAGTTTCAGGGACAATGGAACAACATCGCGTGTGCACCATGCTTGTGTGTGTGTGTGTGTTTGTGTGAGTACACATTTGCCTTTTGTATCTACAATGAGTGTTAAAACAGAGTCCGAGTTCCTATTGGAAGCCGTGTAGCGTTCCACGTGTCGGCGTCCACTCGTCGCCTACGAGTCGTCTTCGCCGTTGATACTGTCACCATCATCGTCACCTTCCACATGCTCGCCTTCCTCTTCCTCGTCGTCTTCGTCGTCATCATCCCTCTTCGCCTGCACAATGTGTCAATCAAGAGTTAATCCCATTTTAAGATTGAAGATTACCCCAAAAACATTTCTCTCTTTACATAGTCAAAGAACTATCAACGCTTCATGGAAAAGATTGAGGATTTTAAACCAGATCAAACAGGAATGTTTGTTTCAGTAAACAGAAACTGATTTTGTTGTCTGTATGTTTTATTATTGTTTTTTTTATATGGCAGCAATGCTCTGTATTTGTCCATGTTTGTCGTTTTTGATTATTTGGGTTAAGTTAAAAGTTCACAAGGAGACTTAAGTGCTTGTCAATTCCATTTACACAAATTTAAAACTAAAACCTTTGACGCAACACAAATGTAATGAACAGCCAGGTCAGAACTCGTTTTACCAAATTTAGCAACTTCCATTTGCAACATGAGATCGTTCCTTCCTGCAGTGAGTTTGATATTAAAACCCTGAGAGACTCATATTTATCTGTAGCGTGTGAGCAACGAGGATCCATGAAACCTGAGGCTGCCAGCATCTGCAATTTGTGTGGAAACTGGATGGAGTCTCACCTCTTCCTCCTCCAGCATGTCGGCATCCTCGTCCTCATCATCTTCCTCCTCGTCCGAGTCGTTCATATCCTGGCACTCTCTCTCCCTCTTCAGCCCGTCCTCCTTCTTGCTGCTCGAGTGAGGTGGTGAAGTCACTTCTCCTGGCTCAGGTTTCATGCTCTTAGCTTCTGCCAAACAGGGAGACACTTTCAGAAACGATCTTCTATTATATTAAATTAAGTTCTAAGAAGAAGCAGCCGCCTTTGTTGATCTGGTGATTGTCTCACTATTACTATCAATATTAAATAGGACAAATCTTTCTGTACTGCAAATTTTACTTTACACAATACCCGGTTAGTATTTTTTGCCTGACAGATCCAGCAGGGGTCAGACACAACCATTAAAACAAAGTTTCCCACGTACCCGACTTCTTGCTGTGGTCCTTCTCCATGCGCTCCAGGCTCTCCAGCAGGTCGTCCACTTTGCTTTTGATTTGGGTCAGCTCCCGCTTGATGGTCTGCAGCTCATCCACTTTCACTTCAGAGAAATGAGAAAAATAAAACTCTATAAGTACAGCTGTGAAGAAGCTTCCAGTTACGGCAGCTGAGCTCCCCATTTTCCATCAAGTGATTCAACGAAGCTGTGGATAATGTTGCAGGAAGCGGTGAAACACTCACTTGCTCTGGATGAAGAAATCCTCTGGCTGCTCTTGGAGGAGGAGGAGAAGCTGCTCTTGGTTCGCCGGCTGCTTCCTCCACTGAGGCTGACCCGCGGGCGCTTGGACGGGATCACGGCCCGCGACAAAGGGGGAGGAGGAGCGGGGACACGGGACGGGTACGAATACATTCTGGGATCAAAGACAACACAAATAGGTCATTGCATATTGATGTCATCGTTGTGTTTTCTGTTCAAAGACGGAAACGTTTAACTCACCTGTCATAATAATCTCTCTGAAAGTCGTAGTCGAGGTCAAATGAGGAACTGCTGTTCAGGAAGAAAAATAAAAAGTGTCAGGGAGGAAATATGATGATGTGACAGTGTTTATTCATTTATATATATATATATATATATATATATATATAATATGTATTTTTGGCTAAAGTCTGGCGGTTCGTGTCGGGTGGGTTTTAGCTCTCTGGTGTACCAGCAGTGACAATGTATGTATATTATCATGTCGAGTGACCTGTACATGTCTCCAGCGGAGCGTTTAGTGGTTTTTGACCTGTGTGGTTTGGGTTCTCCAGCCAGGTTGATGTCTGAGGAATAAAAAAATAAAGATCACGGATCAAATATTTAATTTAAACCAAACTCAATATGCAGAAAAGTTAAACAGGAAAACAAGATGCCAGGAGTTTTATCGGCAGTGAATTAAATCTCAGGACACCATGGTGTAAGAATTTTGCGATAGTGTAAAATCTTTACTTCTTTCTCCAATTTCAAAAAGTGAAAAAAAAAAGTATCCTTACCAAGCACTTGTCCAACAATCATCCTTCCATCCTCTCCAGTGACCGCAGCCCGGGCGTTCCTCTCGTTGGAGAACTGGACGAAGGCGTAGCCCTTGTGGACGGAGCAGCCTACGATCTTGCCGTACTTGGTGAAGATGGCCTCGACGTCGCCCTTGGTGACCAGCAGGGTGTTGAGGTTGCCGATGAAGACCCTGGAGTTGAGGGAGCGTTGGTCGGTCTTGTTGGTGACGTTGCTGCTGGCCATCAGGCTGGATGTGGTGGGTGAACGACTAGTGGGAAGACACACACACAGACAAATCCCAGATTTAGCAGCGTGCATGGGCAACATTCACCCGTCTGAACTCCTCCTGTCACTGAGGTGTAGGAGTCTCCAGCTGTAGGGTCTGGGAACCAGGACGACGGCGTACAGGATCAGCAGGGATCCCTGGGAAACTAAAAGGTTTATTAATCTGAAATAAACTAGTGCTGATGACAAAGGAGAAAACTGCAGGAGGCTGAGGGTCAGTTATTGGTCTAACAGGAGGCACGTGTCCAACATGTCCTTTCTGTCTTAGCTACAAATAACTATTAAAAAAATAATACAATTATATTTAATTAGTTGGCAGATTATACTTTAAAGCATTTTTTTGAGGTCTGCAATAAACTCATACACGTACAGGTCAGACACTGAGTGCAATTCTAAGAGATCTAGTCCATAACAAAAAAAGATATTAGTTCTTAGAGAATGCAGTGATGTAACATCAGCAGACGAGACTGTCATCAGTTTATTTGTATTAGCGATGTCTTATGAGGTTCTGCTGCTGCTTTATACCACATGTCATTATTTGAGGACATTCAATTTAGTGCCACTGTGTAAATATGTTGAGCTGAACACTGGGTTGAAGATTATCCTGATCAATAAAGCATCTGGACATCAAGGATCCAACACTTCAAAACACAATATTCTGTATGGCTCATTTCAAAGACGACTGACACCTTTACTGAAATCCTTATATACTAATGTACCTAAAACAGACGCTGTTAATGAACTCCTGAGGCAAACGATTAATTTCAAGACTTTGAAGATCTGAGTGACTAACATGGGGCTGATAACCGCCTGAATGATTTGATGTAATATTAACCGGCTTATAGATAAACAGGGCAGGTAAACAGTGTGACTGTTATTTATATCGTGTTTACAAAGCAGTGGGTTGGGCTCCTGTTTAGAGTTGGAGGAGTTTGTGGTTTAGAGGAAAGAAATTTCACTGGAAAGATCAAAATTCATAAACTGAAACTTTGGAAAAGTCTCTTTGTTAGATGTTAAGAAAACTGTATCATCTGCATTGCATCACCATTTTATTCCAGTAGAGGACAATGTTTACATACTAACAGAGCCCAGGGTGCCATCATTAAATGTCTTGTATTGTCAACAATTGAAAACACGTTTGACGAAAGAAAAATCCTGAAAGCTGCATTTATCTTTGTTGGAGAAAGAGAAAGACTAAAATGAAATATTGTGAAAATGCTTGCAGATTAATTTCCTGACGATTGTTGCAGCTCTAATTAATTTACTGTTTCCCAGCGAACAAAAGGTTTAAAACAATGTGTAACTTGTTTGTATTCGCTGCTGATTTAAAGACAATATTCTTCTGGCATCGTAGAGCTGAGCAGACCGACTCCATCTATAGAACAGGGCCTGTTACACCCAGGGAACGTTGTGACGCTCAGTGGAGCTCGGAGAATTTGGAAATGGAGCCTTCATACAGGAAAACATAACAGTAGTGGTATCAACAGTAACCCCCCCCCTCAGCCTGACAGGGGGCTAAACATTCATCACTCACTCCATAGCGTCTGTGTGCAGGGCTGTCGTCTGTCTGTCTGATGTTTGACACTGTGGCCTGGGTTCAGTTTGGGCTGGTGTCTCGACCTTCACCTTCGCCCCTCACGATTTATACTGAGGCGACAGAAAACACACCTCAGTCAAGCGGACAGGGTTATCGTGTACCAAGTCTTACCTGGTTGGGTTTGTTAGTGTGTGTCTGTGTGCAGAAGTCAGGGACGAGGCAAACACAAATACACTACTAATACACGAGGGATGCGTCGCCAGGAAAATACCAATACAACTAGCCACACAACCTACAATCTGAGCCGAATACATGTGCAAGTGCAATATCTCACGATATATACACGTTATATAAACCATTGGATTCATATGAATTAAAGAGTAGAATCTCAGATGCTTGTGTTTGGTTGTAGGTCAGAGGGGAGAAGATGAAGCCCTTTAACAGAGTCACATCAGCCAGGGATCAACTTAAACCACAACTCAAGGTGTGGAAATAATCCTTAAACATTAACGCTACATCTCAATATCACAAACTTTACTATTCATGTTTATATTTGGACAAACTGAGAGTTAATGCAAACGACTGAAGTAACTAAACTTCCTAGTTTTGTCAATTCTTTATGTTTTCATTTCATTCTCCTTTAACGTGGAGGAACGTAAGTGTGGAGCGGCATTATGTTTTACAGCTTAGGTTTATTTTAAATATATATAAATAAATAAAAACTACATGTGGGGTGTGAGAACAATAGATTTACTGCTGGGATGCAGAATAACTTTACACTTTAATCGGATGTCTTTTTAGTGTCTTCTAAATCTGAAGAATTCCAAATGCAACAGAATGCAGTTCATTTTCTTCTTCACACTTACACTGCTCTGAGAAATTACTTGATTAATAGAAACTGCACCCGGATCAGTGGCAGAGAATTGACGGGGAGATTAATCAATACACGGTTTTTTGACTTGCTACTGTGAATTGCAGTAAAGAAAATACTAAACATAAATACGCAACTCCACAAAAAGCCTCCAGCGCCAGTCTACTAGATGTAATAATGCTGGTTCATAGATGTGCGACATTTCCCAACAGCCCACAACCACATACAAGTGATACCTGTCCACAGACTCATTGTAAGTGACATGTAAGTGCTTTTAATACCTTCTACGGCCTTTTAAAAGATTTTAAAGGATCTACAGATGCCCTGGTCCTGACAGTCCAATCACCCAGTGATTCATTTGACAGTATTTTCCACTCATTGTGAACACGGCTTGCTTCTAATGAAAAAGACTAAATGTGGCTTTAAGGCTTTTTTCACATGAGACATTTTCACCCAGCAGAGGAAGCTCATGTGTTCAGAGGACATTGCTGACGCCTGAGTTCAATTCAAGGGTCCCAATGATTCATTGGATGTGTTTTCACCTCCGCTGCCTGAGGGAAGTCAAAATGTCTGCTGCGAACCAGAGCCCCTGGTTTGTACCTGCAGCCTGAGGGTGAATGTGAGGGCGTGGGGTTGATCAGGACAACACATAAACAGCCATTATTCTCTTTCAGTTTAACAAGGTTTAATTCGTTTTTGTGGTAAAAGTGTAAGTGTGTGTGTGTGTGTGTGTGTGTGTGTGTGTGTGTGTGTAACGTTCAGCAACAAAACTGTGAAGCTTCCAAAAAACACTCTTCATCATGGGAGGTGCAAAAAAAAAATTTAAAATCTACTCCACATCCAAAACAAACTGACAGAGCAAGATGAAGAAGAGGAGAAGCAGAAGTCTGGGGGGGGGGGATTCGTGAAAAATGTACCTAAACCATCCACAACACACCCGCCCTGGAGCCCCGACAGCGCCACCACCAGGCTGTACAGTGAAACACGGGGCCTTGCGCTAGCCGCGGGGGGCTCAAAGCCGGCTGGCATGGCTAACGTTAGCCCAGCACAAATCGAAAAGCATGGGGGGGGGGAGGTGAAAAATACACAGCAATCAGAACCAGTCCCTCTGCTTTGCAAAAAAAACAAAACCCGCAAAATGCTGGTAAACCGTGCAGCCGATAATCTGCGATCGGTCGTGGGATCAGGACAAAGCTGCGACTGCCTCACCGAGAGGAGCCGTTTAGCTAGGTGGCTAGCTGGCTAGCTGGGGGGCTGGCGAGGAGAAAAAACACCATCAGTCCCGTCAAAGGAAAAGTCTCCACAACCAACGCTACGAAAAACAAAACGTGAATGAAACCGTCGTCGTGTTTTGTTTCTGTTGCTAAAAAACCCACAAGCAGCGTGCGTGTGTTCTGCGTGTCTCTCTCTCTGTCTGTCTCTGTCTCTCTCCCCCCCAGAGTTAGCTAAGCTAGCTCCCTCGCTAGCTAGCTACTAGCGCACATCGCGTTCTGTCCGCTGGCAAAACGGCAACAAAAAAAAATGAAAAACAAAAAAAACCACCGTGGAGAAAAAAATATCCCAAAAACAAAAAGGAAGGAAAAATTAAAAAATGTCTTGGGACAAAATACTCACCACGACCCGAACGAGTAAAATGTCTGGCGCTCGGTAAAATCGGTTAATTAGTTCGGTCCCGTTCGGAGCAGCGGCGGTTCGCCCCCCCTGCGCAGCGAGCTAGCTTTCTTCTAGCCGCCGAGCTAACGCGATGCTAAGTGGCGATGGCGCAGCAGCGGACGCGGGGCGCTGGGTTTGTGTCAAGGGAGCGGTCCGAGGGAGCGGGGTGGGAGGGACGCGAGACACGCCTGCCCACGCCGGTGTGACCCGGTGAGTAAAACTCACTCACCCGTTGTCTTTTTGAAACATCCTGCCTCCAGAATCCTGCAGAGATTCAAACTGTCAGTTCGTCTTTTACTACTTTCTACTCACATTTACTCAGAATTGAGGTACTTGTACTTCACCCGAGTGTTTTCTTTTCATGTCATCTGTTAAATGAGAAATACATTAATTACTTTTAATACTTTTACATTATTACAATTATCTGAAAACTTTAATTTGCTTTACAAATTAGGACAAAACATAAGAGGAGCTAATAGAACAGAGATGCATCGTTAATTGATTAAACTACTAATCAGTAGGTGCATTTAAAGCTGCAACAATTCATTGATTAATTGATTTGTAAATCAACAGGAAATAAACCATGAATAACTTATAATAATGTATTGATCATGGAAACTTTGGATCATACACAAGCAACAGAAATCTGCTCATATGAAATAAACGAGTGTCTGATTTGGACAAAGATTGTTCAATATTTAAAAATCACTGGACCTTGACCTGAAAATCACACTGTATTTAAACATCCTTCTGAGAGAGGGACCCACTGCTGTATGAGCACTTTCAACCAGGGGAGGGGAGTGTTGCTATAAAGATAAATGACTGGTGATACTGGGACTGAAACTCAATCATTTGGCAGGTGTTGAAATATTTTGACCTGAACAGTTCATCCCAACACATGAGTGACCTCCAGGCATTGTACCGTCCTCAATGCAGCCCAGGTGTATGTGGTAGGAAAGGAGACGAAGATCAAATCATCATGCAGACAAGATATTGCAAATACAAAATATTTGGATGTGCTCCTCAGATTAAATCAGAGAGGGTTGAGTATCTGGGATCCTGCTCACGTGGGAGTGAAAGTCAAAGAGAAGGCAGATATATTAAAATGATCGACTCACAGGTACCATTAAGCAAAGCAGAAAAAAAACTCTCATTAACGAATACAGTCACGAAACATGACAAGAATACTGGGATTTAAATGACACAGGAAGACATTTGTGCAGAATTCCCAAACATGCAGGCACTGGTGAGAGGAGAGAAAGTCATTACCCCTCTGAGAATTGGTCAAACAGGATTAAATGATACACTTCATTAAATAGGCAAGCACCTAACTGGACAGGAAACTGTCACTCATGTAATAATGGAGTGTAACAAATATGATGAACAAAGGAAGGGAATGATGGTTTAGTTTTATTTAGTGAATATTCTCATATTCGTCATCTTGTGACCTGTATGAAATGCAGCTATATCTGCTCACCACCCTCTGGAACAGGTTGCATATGTCTTTGGATCGTGGGCTGTTCAACAAAGTCCCGTTTTCGAGGCTCTGGTGAAGTTAAACTATTCTCCCCTTCAATTAATCTGTCAATTATGTTGTGAAAATCATGTTTTGCATATAACCAACAGTCCAAAAACCCCAAAGATCTCCAGTTCTCTTCCATATAAAGCAGTTTCTCGTTTAATTTGAGAATTAACACGTGTCTGAAACCATAAAACAATCATCAAATCGGTTGGTGGTTAATTTAGTCTTTAATGGACAAATACTGGACAAAAAGCAAAGACAACTAAAACACGTCTAACAGATTTTATGTGTCTTATTATTGTTAATGATATTACAATGCCCCCTCAGATTTACACTGGATTTACACATTCAAAATCCTAATTATATCAGACAAAACCCCTTATTCAAAACGTCATGTTAGAAACAATGGATGGAGCCCACTCACTGCAACTAATCATCATTTCAAACTGATTTCGTTTGAATCATTGTTTCCAGTGACACGTTCAGAGTTTATTTGTGTTTATTTGAGTTGATCTCATTCTACCGAAGGCGCTTTTTCTCACCGCAGACATTTTGATACGTCACAGTAGGAAAGGCACAGATGTAGTTAATAAAGTTAATGGAGGCTCAATTGCCTTTTAGCTGCTTCAGCTCCGGGGTGCTTGTATTGTTCATGCTGCCTCGCACTGTCACACTGTCAGGTCTTACTGGGACACTTGGGAAAGAACAGAGCCATTGTTAATGTTATTAGTAACAACTGTTCTTTCCCTGCTGTGACAAGATGAAATGTCCGCAGTGAGAAGAAGAGGCTTTCTTAATATTTCCGAATGACTTTACTGCACCTGAGGAGGGAGAGAGACAGGATGGCAACTGAGAGAAAGCAGTCCCAGCTGTTTTCTGTCTCCAGTTAGGAGATGAAACCCTCGACAATGTCTCAATTTTTCACAGAGAATATGTTCTTTTGTGGATTGTTTTCCCCCCATCTGGTTTCGCTTTGAGCGGCGTCCCAGAGGACTTGTTTACAGCTCTTTGCATCATCTCGGGAATCAGGAATACAACTCAGACTCTCAGTTTCCCTGTTGAATCAGATACGCAGATGAAAGCTTCCCTCTGTTTGTTTGCCTTCTTCGTGTGTTTCTGTTGGTCTCAACAGGGGATGAGGTGAGGGTCAGGCGTTTGACAGGTTGTCACGCAGGATGCCCAAGTTCTGATGAGATTTCTGCAAATGTGGAAAAGGATTAAACTTTACTGATGTCAGCGCACGCAGCGAGGGGAGGGTGATATTTCCTAGTAATTGCAGAGATACAATAGGAAATTCTGGAAAAGGTCAATGCTGAGCACAACAAACACACTGAGCTTAAAATTATAGGGATACCACTGGAAATAAAAATACCGTGAAGTGAAACAGGACCCATGTGAACCCACTATTAAGTACTAAAGACACTGTCAGTTATTATGTCGGAAAATTATTAAATCATAGGGGAGAGGCAGCTACAAACAGCGTGTTATATATATATATATATTTGCCTGGCATTTGTTTTCGCTTACATTTGAATAGATTGTAAGTTTGTTGTTTTAATAACGGACATTTCAATATGAAAACAGCAGGGGCCCGAAAAAGTCAACCACCAAACTTTTGATTAATGAGGGACTCACTCTTAATGCTAAGCTGCACACATGCCACAGTTTGTTTCAGCCCGAGGAAAGAAGGAAAATTAATGTGATGCCATTAAAAATGTATCAAGAAGTTGAAAAAGTAAATCACTGTAAATCTGAAACCGAATATTAATGATTTATGACCATGTTTTTTTATAAATATTGATAAAAGGGGATCAATACGTGGATCGAAGTCACACGCAGGTCTGAGTTGCGTCACTTATACGACTCCTTTAGGGCAGAAATAAATAAATACAAAAGAACATAATTGAATAAACACACAGTTATGTCTTTATGATTAAAGCCCCTCGTACCGTACCAGCAAAATCCAATGTTACAAGTCACTTAAAGTTAAGAACTATTCCTCGTCATCTTTTTGTGAAATGGTGAAAATACAAACAGAACAATAAACATCAAAAACATCAGCACAGTAAAAGTCCAACTGGATTATTGGTAGAAAATATTACCAATATTACCTACTTTCTGTCTCTGTCAGAATAAACGTATCATAGTAAAGCCTTCCCCAGTAGAAAGTGAGTATGGTATATGTGTATGTGTATGTGTATGTGTATGTATAGGCTATATGTTTATATATTGTATTGTTGTACTTGCCAATAAAGTTTATCGAAACTCTCCCTTAAAAACAACAAATAATTAATTCTTATGAAAAGGGCTGTAAAGAGCTGCAGGCACTGTTCTTACTGTGAGACAGACAGACAGACAGACAGGCAGGTAGATAGACAGACAGACAGGTAGACAGACAGACAGGTAGACAGACAGACAGTCAGGTAGACAGACAGATAGACAGACAGTCAGACAGTCAGGTAGATAGACAGACAGACAGACAGGTAGACAGACAGGTAGACAGACAGACAGGTAGACAGACAGACAGACAGACAGGCAGGTAGATAGACAGACAGACAGACAGACAGACAGACAGGTAGATAGACAGACAGACAGACAGACAGGTAGACAGTCAGGTAGATAGACAGACAGACAGACAGTCAGGTAGATAGATTGATAGATATGCGCGCACTCATTCTCATTTTGCTTGATTAGGAAAAAGGGGTGTGCGTGCGTGTCACTGTGCACGCGCCCAGCGGAGCAGATGCAGCCAGTCGGGCGCGCGCTGCGGAGACGGTGGGAAGCACAGTCCGCGTGCAGCCTGCGCGAGGCTCAGACGGACCCACGAGCCGTGGACGATGACACGAGACGGTAAGACGAGCTGTGTTTTTAAAAGTCGAGCTGAGGAACATGTGCTGCTTGTTGTGTTGTAGATGTAAAACTTTGCTTTCATCCAGATTGAATGCTTTTTTTATTCATGAATTACATCAACACCCAATCTGATGAATTAACTTTATTTCTTCAGATAATATAATACACAAGTTTAAATGAAGTTAGTTGTGTGTGAGTATACTTTATAATGACAGGAGCCACTGTTTGGTGGATGAGCTGTAACGTCTCCTAACGCTGACCTGTCAGAGATCATGATGAATGAGGAGAGATGTCCTCAGGCTCAAGAAAACTCTTGGACAAACCTCCACCTTTGGTTAAGAGATGGTGTCATCGGCTCTGATTACACAATAACTGGCTTTTATTGTGCAACCAGGATTTTTTAGGAAGGCAATTATTAGACACGCTGCTACATACTGCATTGAACTCTTACCCAAATGGTTCCCTGTGATATTTTTCCCTCTTATTGCTTGTGGGACTCTTCCTTTCCACTCCTCTGCAGTCCACTGATTTATGTAATGTAGCTGGAATGAAAAGTGCTGCGCAGGGGGTGGAAATCTGGCTTAGTGAGAGTCGAACAGATGAGGAGGCTTGTTTTAATCATTAGTCTCATGGTATCACTGACATGGAGCTTGTGCTGGGGAATCGGGGTTTATGGTCACAGGCATGGGCCCGAGTTCCCAGGGCACAGAGGTGTGTGCAGCAAGGTTTGAATCACACTTTTTTATTATTTACCCAATTCTATCTTATGTGGCTATCTGCAGCAGCAGTAAATAAGTTGTGTGCTGTTCCGTGAAAGCACAATATTGCCCTTATATGCCACTGGGAGGTTGATCAGGTTGTTGATCAATACCAGTGACTCAGCGATTCTTTTAACAGATGCTCAGATTGTTTGTTCAAGCGCTCGGATGGAGCAGGGCGAGCCAAGATTTGTTTCGCCTTGAAATATTGTTTGCCCTGGCACCGCGTGTTCGCCTCGATTTCACACCAGGGGAAGAAAATAATAAAGAGCATTTCAAATTTTGAGGACTGTTTTCCTATCGCTGACTTTTCAAAATGTAAACAACGGTTTCAAAACATGTCATTGGGTTTCAAGTTGAATTAGGAGCCTCAAAGCCGGAGGGTTGGTTCTATACGAGATGTGAGGCTTAACAATATTTGGCTTTGATTTAGTGGATGTTGCATGTGGCAAATATTTAAACATTCAACAAGTAACATGAAATGAGGCTTTACGCTGCCAGAGAAACGACTTTTTAACACAACACTCCTGCTGATTCTTGACCTTGGAATCAACAAAACAACCTCGTCATGTGGACGTTGACGTGCCTGCTCGTTCTTGAGCTGTCAGTCATGCCACATGGACTTCATCAGGTCGTTCCCCCGCTGACAGTGTTCAAAGTTTCAAAGTTCATTCTCGGCCTCAGAAACAGCAGCTGTGATATCGTCCAGCTCTAGATTTTCAATGATCACGACAGCTTAAACAACCACGCTCAACCTTCTCGACTTTAGAATTAGGCGTTTTGACTAAATCATTTTCCAACTGAAGATCCCGCTTCAACTGCAACTGCATCTCTTGGCCTTCGTCAGCGAATTCAGTGTGGTAAGTTCTAAGAGTTTGGAAAAAAGACCAGTCAGTGCATCATTATCACTACTGTATGTTCAAAAGCAAGGAGGTTCCGGGTTCAAATCCCTGCTGGGTTCTTCCTGTGTGGAGTTTGCATGTGCTTGTGTTTTCTCCAGGTTCTCCAGCTTCCTCCCACAGTCCACAGACGTGCTATGGGGTAAAGTTATTGGAGAGTCTAAATTGACCGTAGGTGTGATTGGTTGTTTGTCTCTGTGTGTCGGCCCTGCGATATGCCGGCGACCTTTCCAGGGTGTACCCCACCTCTCGCCATTTTCCAGGTGGTGCATCTTAGCGGTACACGGTTCTGGTCCATTCATTCTGTCCACGTCTGATCTCTAGCACCACACTCTGGCTCTTGGTCTTCTAGTGAAGTCAACAGTTACCTTCCTCAAGGTTGTAACTTCTTGTAAAGTAAAGACCTTTACAAGTAGTTAGCTTAGCATAAAGACAGGAAACCAGGGGGAACGGCTAGCTTCTCTCTGTCCACACTAAAGCACGAAACAATTGTATAAAGCAGCTGATGGAAACACCTGCTGAGCCAAATCTTCTCTTTTTGGCAATTTGATTAAGACTGAAGCAACACTTGGATGGAAACAAGTCATTAGTGTAATTCCCTCAGGTGGCCAGTAGAGGTAATATACAGTTACGGCCTTGTCGCTAATGCCTCTTTAATACTTGTGTTTATATTACGTAGAGCGGGATGACCTAATGTATTTAATGAAGGTTTCGAAGTCACACAGAGACTCGGGTCATATGGGACATATTAGTGTTAGGCAAGAAATAAATGTACTTTCTCTTACATAAATATTTGTGACCATGTGAGTCTAAATTGGTCAAAATCCGATCTCCTGCCGGTTGGAACTCGACAGCCCTGTGTGTTCACCGCGCTGATGAAACGGTTCGCCTGGTGTTTTTTCACAGCCGCCAGGTCCCCACATACCTTTCATGGACATTGACTGTGATTGCCCTACAAGCAGGGCTCATTTTGGTTTGGTTCAGAAATGTTATTCCTGGCCAGAGGTGCGTGCTCTTTTGCAACACCGAGGGTGACACAGCTGGGTAATACGACCCGCTGAGCATCGGAGGTAACGGTTTCGACATTGTTTCTGGTGAGTGTTGTATGGTGGTGTACTGCGGCGGCCAACGTCCTCTTAAATTATGTTTACTCGGAAAATTATTACAACTCCCAGAACTTATAGAAGTTCCAGTTAATACATGGAGGGCAGTTTATCGCTATGATCATAAACTCCAGATTCTTGCTCGGGGTAATTCTCACAATACATGAATGGAAAACAAATTTATTGAAGAAGTGTGTGTGTGTGTGTGCGCGCGTGTGTGTGTATGTATGTGTGTGTTTGGCTCAGGTTTGAATCCATATTTTAGTTGCAGGCAAACCTTTTATTTTTTCATCTTCTTGGCTGAATGATTCATTGATTCACTGCCAGATTTCCATCATATCCTTTAATTAAAGTTCCAACACCACAATGTAAAAATAAGACATTACAAGTTTCGGTCCTGTGTTGAGGTTTAAATGAAAAGTATTTCATGACCTGATTTTCACATTGTTAATTGGTTGATTTATTGTTGCAGGTGATTAGCTGTGTCCTTATTAAGGGGCAGCATCCTTCAGAGGACGAGGTCTACGCAGTCTACAAAGGTCACGTCTCTGTAGACTGCGAAGGCCGAACCAAAGTGAGACTCTGACCAGCAGAGGATTCCTTATTTGTCACCATCTTAAAGTTGTACCTCTAATAAGCAGTTTGGCCGTCAAATCCCTACTGTCATCCCTTGTGGATTTAACACTTGTGCCATCAGCTATTTGATTGAAGTGTGATACGTGAAAAACTAAAAGTCTCGGACTCTCACTTTGAAGTTTGCCGTCATGGTGTCTTTTTGAAAAGCGATTAATCACCGGCGCACAATGAGTCCTGTTATAGGTTGGCCCAAGAATGATCCACCCTTTGGATCCTTTGTTTCTCGGAAGAGAAAGGACGCATTTGAAGGAGCTTAGTTTCACCGCTGTGTTGCAATCATATTCAAATGTGGCCTCCGCAGGATGCGGCCCCTGAATTGGGACACTGCCTCTGACCTTTTCATGAGCTGTGCTGTCCAGTTGGTGGGATGTTTGCAGCCATGAATAATTCTCTTAGGTTCTGGGAACTCAATCCCTTTAAGTTAATCACCATGTTGCCCTCATACTGATGCACGTGCAGATAGAGATATTTACAGGAAATGATGGGAGAGAGAGATGTGTGTAAAAATCGAAGGCTGCGCCAATCATCATAAATATGGTGGACATCACCACTCTCTGATAAGGGACGTTTATAAAGGGTTTATAAACTAATTAGTGGATTTATTAATGGTTAACAAGTCACTTATGCTTCATAGATCTGTGATAAAAAAAGTTATGAAGAACTTTTGTGTTGCCAGGTTGTGGAAAATCCACCTCAAGCACAAAACATTTCTTCTCTTTCTAGTGAGACTAGCTGGTTAAGTGTTCACTAGTTGGCTGGTAAGATTTTCTGTTTGCTGTTTGATGCCGAGCAGGTAACGTCGAGCAAACAGCAAACAGCTTCGTACATGAGAGAGCTGAGAGCGAACCAGAAAATTAAAGTGGTGGGCGGTAAAAACCAAAACAATGATTCAAAATAGACCCAGAGCGAGTTGAGCTGCAGAGCTGCTTATATGTCACTGCTGGTTTGTCACTTTGAGAAGCCTCTTTCATATCAGTCATTTCATCTATTATTAAAATAAACAAAACTGACTGTCTTTGCACTTCTGCAGGTTAAGACCCTTTAAAAGTCACTTCACTCAGCTGAATCCGGCTTGATAGAACTGTTGATTTTCTGTTGCCTGAGCGTTTATATGTTAGAAATGGGGACACAAGGCTTTTATAAAGGATAACATAATAAAGCTAACTCGTTTATTTCCCATGAGGTCCTCACTGGGAGGCTGGAGCTGCAGCAGCGAGGGAATTGAGAGTTTGATCAAATCAATACAACAGCAATTAAGAATATTGCGGCATATTGTTGATATTGCTAAACAAGCAGGAATAGTCCAAGAAAAATAAGGAAATTAGTATTTAAAATTCAATGTATACTTCTCGCAGGGCTTAGAGCCACGGCCAGTAGCAACGTCATGTTCTGCTTTAGTTTGTCTTGGGACGCGTTCACCACACCAGACTCAATGTAGAGGCGGTTGCTGTTCTAAAGTTAAATATTATTGCTGGGAGTCACCTAAGACTAACATGCTCGCATAACAAATACAGCAGTTGAATTAGAGTGATCTGTCAAGATTAATGACTTTGCGCAGAATCTGTGCCGCAGACGTGCAGGCACAGATTCCCCTCGTTCCATCCACTGCTGCAGGAATTTTACACTTCAGAGTTGTCAGGGAGAATCAAAGAGGGATTTCAAAGAGTTGTGGGGCCGCGCTGGAGACGCAGGGACGATGTTGACCAGTGGGTTTTCAGTGATTGTTGGTTTGTGGAGTTCAGAGTGTTGTTTTGGCTTCAACACATGTTGTAAAGTTACGATTCCAGCCCGGGCCAACTGTGTGTTTTGGAGTGCAAATCCTTTTAATAAGCTTTTTTTTCTTTTCTTATTGTACTGCCCTGGCTCCACTCGATCCCCTCTCGTCCCACATGAATTGGCAGTTTGATTCCATTAATTTCACTGTCCTGTGGAGAGAGCTATTGTTATTTGTTAGCCGTGGTTTGGCACAACAACGTGAGCCTGATACAACCGCAGCCTCGGCGGACATCTTTCCCCCTTTTATACATCCTCCTCCATTTCTCTACACATAAATGAATAAGTGAACGCAGGCACCTGTGGTGGATATTACTGTAATTAACAGTAGTTAACTGTTTATACCACAGATAGAGTTTATTTTCTTAGCGTACAGTAATTACAGTGTGAAGTTTTCTCATGGCGAACATATAAGAACATTTCTGTTGCAGCTTTTAATGTTTTCATTATAGTTGAGTTCAAGACAGATGTGAAGAGACATTTAAATCTTCACTGTATAAACTATTGCTTAACTCCCTTAAGCCCTAAAGTGGAGGATTTTGTTTGAATACAGTAGAGAAAGTCTCTCTATGCGTTGGGAACACATGCGGTGGCTGTGGCTCAGGAGGTAGAGCAGGTCAATCCACTAACCAGAAGGTCGGTGGTTCCATCCCCAGCCCCTTAAGTCTTCACGCTGAAGTGTCCTTGGGCAAGACACTGAACCTTAAACTGTCCCTGACGTCTGTGTGTGGTGGATAAAGAGCCGCGTGTAGAGATGCTGTCTGGATGAAACTTGTAAAATCATTAAGAAAAAAAAAATGTGCTTTAGAACTGTCGTACATGTAAGATTTCATTTATAATCATTAAATGAAAATAAAAGCAAAGTAGAAAGAGCTTTAATATAAAAAAAAATCTAATGTAATACTAGAAACTATAAAATGTAATTACAGCATAAAAAGCAGCAACATAAGAGCACAAATGTAAGAATAACATGTTACAGATGAGAGCAAATGATGAAATGATTAAAACGCTCAGTAAGAGCAGAGCTTGATTAAAAAGTAAATAAACAAAGACGAATAAAAAGTCGACATGCTGACGTTTCTATTCGCTGCAGACAGAGAGTGAGCAGCTGAGCCGAGGAGAGAGAGGACTTCTCTCTGTGGCCGTGTTTTTCTACAATATTTACTCAACTATTTCTGTCACTTCATGTGCGAACATCCAAGTGCAACACTGTGAATGTTGGTTTGAGGAGCGAGTCTCAAAATATGCTCCATTATGATTTAAAATACAGAGCATCTCCCTCCTCTTTAAAACCACCTCGGCTTTTCAATATTTCCAGTTTGACCTTTTAGAACAACTGCAAACGCGTTTAATCTTCAGTGTCAAACAACAAGTCTCACAAACTAACCCTGACAACAGCTTGAAGTGACTTATCGAAACTTCACGAGTTCATTTCCTCACTAACATGAAAATATCTGATAGTGAATTTCTGCCGATTGCCTCTGTGAGCACATTAACACTCAGGAAACAGGATCTTTATCCAATCTCAGAAGATCTAAGTGTAAATTCATCCAAGAAGCGTTTAGGACAGATTGAAATCTGATTCATCAAACCACCTCTGGAGGTGGATTTAAACTCTATATTCCAGATGTTGAAAAGGTTGAAAATGTATCTGTCTCTCTCGAATGAATCTCTTCCTCTGCCACAGTGTCACTGTTCTGAATCAGTATCAACTGTCTCTCCAGGGTCTAACTCCTCTGTCTGTATGTTAACTGCAGCACATTTCACTTTTTGTCTTTTTTAGCTCTTTAATTAATCAGTTTTGACCACTTGGGGGCGATAGGAGGAGCAGAAAACCCAAAACTGACTTATAATATTATAATTTATTAAAAGTATAAAGTTGCCGTGGTGAACATCTGTCTATAATTAAACTGAAATTAGATATTCAACAGAATCAGTGATTTCTACATAGACAATCAAATACAAGGAACTCAGAGCTGTGGTTCTGGGTTTATCTGATCCCAGGTCAGTTTAATCCCTGGATCATCTGTCGGGTGAGAGCACAATGAGTCAGAGTCTGTGCCAATCATAAAGATGAGAATAATTCAGGCTTGTGTTTGTGACAGTTAATGAATAGTTGTTGGCTGAGGGCTTATTGTTGTTACTAAACTACTAGAGCGTGGGAGTTATTATGCTTCATCTGGCTGTTACCAAACAGCTGGGCCGAATCCAAATGTCCAGATTTCACCACATCTGCTGATTCACAGACTTTTAGAATCCCAGGACATCAATGAGATCTGACAAATCCACAATTCATCAAGTCCACAAGGGACTTTGAGCAAACTTTCTGCAGACCGGAGCGCTCCCATTGGTCTGAAGGTTATTATAGATCAATGGTGATCTGTAACAGTGTGGAAAAAAATAAAATATCAAGAGATGATGATGCAGGATAATATCTTAAATCAAAGACGTCATTCATAAGTAAAAAACAATCAAGTAAAAGTTAGATTTGAGGGATGAAGTTTATTCAGCCAACAAGATCATTTCACTTCTCTTGCCAATAAGATGGAATCAAGCTCTTAACTTAATATCATTTTGAGACTCCCTGTCGTGGGCCTGCCTCTTCCCCTCTGTACAACTCCTCCGTGCCTGTTGTGTGAAACTGATTTTCCCGTGACATCATGCGGACGAGTGCTGGAAAGTGTTGCTTGACTAATCTACTGGCTAAAAAACTAATGAGTCACCAAACACACACTATAAAAAGACCCCTGGATGTAGAACATAATCTACTTTCAAAAGGTTCCTTACACCAAATACCACCCAAAAGCTGTTTGGAAAGACACGCTGGAGTCGGCCAGTGCCCACCACACCAGACTCCGTCCGCCGGCAAAGAGTTTTAACAGACGTCTAGTGAAGCTGCTCCTATTTCAAGACGCTGGCAGACAGGCCGCCGGAGTCCGAGTGGAGTCTATAGGCCGCCGCCGCTGCTGCTGCTGGCCGCTCCGCTGTATCTGGTTCACGGGCTCCGCTCACACTGTCTTGTGGTTTGGACTGGGCCACTGTCATTTCACTGGAATTTCCTGCCATCTGCACTCGGCCCGAGTTTCTCACAGATTCGCACCTGCTTGTAAACGCTGAGGTCGGCCAGGAGGAGAGGACGCAGGGATAGGTGAGCGCTGACGGAGCCGGTCTGAGAAGTAACTCAATGAAAAGGGACTTGTTTGGAAAGGACGAGGAGACACACAGATGAGCTAATGGGGTTTAACACTGGCCCACTGGGACAACACTTAGCATATTAAATTGTATTCTGTGAGTTGTTTGAAAAAAAGGTCTTAAAAAGGTTAACATTCGTAGAAATTCTGAGGACTTTCATCTAATTTAAAAGAAAGTGTTGGTATAAATAGTCAGTATGGAAAATTGGAAAGGATTAAACATTTCAGATATAACATATATTCATTTGTGAGCTTTAAAAGTTAAAGTTTCTTACATTTAGACGGAGCCAGGCTTGTGTGTGTGTGTGTGTGTGTGTGTGTGTGTGTGTGTGTGTGTGTGTGTGTGTGTGTGTGTGTGTGTGTGTGTGTGTGTGTGTGTGTGTGTGTGTGTGTGTGTGTGTGTGTGTGCATGTGTGCGTACACTCAACCTGAAGCAGTGATGAGAATCCTGACGACAGCTCATAACAAGTTTAGTAGAAAATGGACAATGCCCAGTTTTTATATTCAGGTCCATCCAGTGAAAACAAACACTGTCAGCTGCTGTTAACTTGGAGATTGCACATTTCTAAAAGTGCTATTTGGAGAATGAGGGATCTCAGCATAGAGGAAGAGCCCCGGGAGTATCAGTGAGTCTAAAGTTAATATCCACAGAAACTTCACACCGGGATGAAATGCCTGAATCCTGATTCCACAACACGTTTCTTATTTTGAGCAACATGAGTCTGCGTGGTTCAGTTTACTTTGACCCAAAACCTGACAAGTGCCAAAGAGTTGTTATCTGGCCACAAATAGCCAAACAGGGTTATTACACATCAGAATGAAAATGATCGAATTCACCAAAATAAGCGAGGATATTTTAGCGCCGCAGACACAACAAGAGTTTAGCGAAGGGACACGGTGCAGCCGCATGGATCGTGTCAGACGGGGGTCACAGCCCGCTGAGTCTAAACAGTGTTTAAAAAATGAAAATGTGTCAGGGTGGACACAACTGTTGATGTTACATGTGAGTGGATTTCATCTCCACCAAGGAACAAAAGTCCCTTAAACGTAACCAATATGCACCAAATTCCCCTAAAGATGCCAGAATTTCCTATTACAACTGATCAACAGCCGTGAGATCATGAATTCACATGATTTCATCGTAAGCTTCAGTTCTGTATTGTTACATCTCCTATTTAAATTTGGATTAGGCGCATGAAACCATCCATCATCAGTTGACATATTTAAAGAAGAAGAAAGAAAAATACAAGGACTGTTTAATACTAATAAAAGTCTGCATGAACAAAACCCATCGACAATGTGTGACTGAAAGACTAAATGTTGAAAAACGACGTATCTCACAATGTCAGCATAGGAACAAAATTCCTGGATCCGCCCCCTGATCGGGATCGGCACCAGAACGTAATGGGTTCTTTCCTGACCTGTCGCGCATTCTTCCGCCAGGTTTCACGGAAATACGTTGTTTGTTTTTGTGTAATCAAACCAACCATCCTTGAAAAGTGTTGAGCGTGAGACTTTCTCTCCTCCTGACATGTTATAATAAACATGTTATCGAGACTGAGAGAGTGGGAACACCGCTGCCAAAACTGATCCGATCTGATCGGTATCATCTCCGTGGGATTTATTCACTAACCTTTTACACTGGTCTGACATTTACGTTTGAACTGGATCAGGGTTTTTCACAGATTAGCTCTTCTCTAAGGGACCGAGCTCTCTCGGTAAACCTCGGCCTTGAGGTTATTTCTAATGTCAAAAACACTCCGCTGGATCTTAAACTTTGGCAAAATGGAAAAAACAGCAAAGCAACGAGCGTCGTCTTTTGCCGCCTGCATCATCTCCGCCTCGTCCAGCTGGAGTATCGATATAACCGAGGATGGAAGAGTAATACCTCTTGTGTCAGAGCTTCGCATTCCTCACTTCAGTTTCCACAGTGCTCAGTGGTTTTGTCACTTCGACAGAACTCTCCTTTGAGCAGAGCCTCAACATGTAGACATTGAGGCTGTGTCTTTATTGGCACCGCTGCTGCTGGTGCTGCTTCAGCCGCCTTCACGTTGCCTCCTCTTCATTAAGCCCGATCGCTCGCTTGGTTTGCTGCAGAGATTTCTACTTGTTTGGAAAATCTGTCATCAGCACCTTTCGCACGCTCGCCCTCCGCAGACTTGGCCGCGAGGAGGAGACTGGCACGCCGAGCCGTCAGGTTCAGAGACGAGGTGGCAACTTCCAGCCCTGTGGCCCTCACCAGTGGCATTAACCAGACCCCAGACTCCCAGTACACCTGGCAGGGGCTGAGTGCCCGCTGGTGTTTCTGCACCCACGCCGCGCTCGGAGCTCCGGGTCAACATGACGTAAACTGTCTCTGAAGGCTCCGTGTTCACTGGAGACCTTTCACATTTCACAGCTCTTAAACATGGAGTCGATTCATCTGAGGTCTTTTTTATTTGATTTCAGTGCTTAGGGTTGATGCAACTCTTTAAAGGGAGAGTTCACCCAAAAATGAAAAAACTCGATGTACTCACCACGATGCCGAAGGAGCTTGAAACACTGTTGGAGTTTCAGGGGATAAACAGCGTCGCAGCCAAATCCAAAACACTTAATCACAGTAATCGGTGACCACTTCTTCAAACAACAGGAAAAAGAACTTGAAATGCCTCCATAATGCTCCTGTGGTGTCATCTAAGTGTCTGTAAGCCCCGACCTTCAAATTCAAGTGGAAACGGCGTCATTTTCTCTCGTTTTTTGAAAAAGTAAAAAGGTCTCGTTCACCTCAAACAACAACAGTCTGTGTCTCTGCAGAGATTTCAGTGTCAGATCTGCAGCTTCAGGTTGAGCCTCAGTATAATAGTCGTAAAATCCATGACATCTTTTTCTATACTGGTCAAAGGCAGAACAAAAACAGAACATGCTGCTCAGCTGTGATGCAAATTCACCAGCGTGAAGTACATCACTTGTTTGGAGAAACGTCATGTGACAGTCACAGCTGATGCTCATTCTGCTCCTAACTCAGAAATATGTTTAATCTGAGGACAGTGACATTGAACCCTTTTGCATTTATTACTTTTTAATTTATATATGAGTTGGCAGAATATAGTTTCCATCAATTCCACCGATGTTTGAACAGATGTGAAGCATGTGGTGATGCTTACAGATGCTTATCTTGATTTTAAGATGAAGTGCATTCAATGTGTGGCTGAGCAATATGACCAGAACATTGTTATAAAGATAAAACTTTCACGATAACTGTAACTTCTCTTTCAGGTTTAAGGACAGATTTCTGCTCCTGAGTGAAGGTTGTGGTTTTTAAACTCTGACGTAAACCTGAGGTGCATCAATTATGATCAATTATGAGTTACATCTCCTCACTATGGCTGCTCACTGCGTAATACGTCACTATATTACTGCAGTAAAGAAAGAAAAACACTTTTAAAAGTATCTTTTTAAGATTTTATCACCGATGTAAGCGAGAGATTCTGGGCCTTATAAAACTTTACTGCTGATGGTAGCGGGAGATAACTGAAGAGACATTTCATTTAATGCTTGGCTTCTTAACCCTGAAATTCAAAGTACGTGTCTAAAGTTACCCTCAGGGAATAACAGCTGGACGTTGGAGAATATTAAGAGGCTTTGTGAAGAAGTTGGAGGTTGCAGCAGTTACAGCAGTTGCCTTAAACCTTAGAGAATCGGTGTTTTCTTTACACGGTCACTGGTTTGTTTTTCTCGACTGCTTGAAAAGTGAAATAAGTCACACACTTCTCTCCCTCACACACCACTGGTGGTTTTGAGCTGCACAGCATCTGCCAGCAGGAGTCTGTGGTCATACTGTAAATAACCAGGTGTGTAACTGTAAGAGTGTAAAGCAGGCGGCTGCTGGAAAATCACAAGTAGGTTTATTCATTCAATTTCCCCTGAATAAAAAGATGCTAAAGAGCTCAACAAGTGGTCGTAAATCCTGATTTATTATCCCAACTGAAACAAACAGGATTGGATTCACAGAATTAAATTATTTTTGAAAAACGAGAGAAGTGAAAACTATGAACCTTCAGCCAACTTTCTGTGTTGCTATGGTGCCGGTCTCCCATGTCTGTTATAAAAACACAGGCGACAGTTGTGAAACTTGTTACGTAATTGACATGTTTTCTTCTGTGTGCGCAGCCAAAGAATTTATTCTCTCGCAAACATATTGTCCTCACGTGAAATCTACTGCACCTGTGGGTGTTTCTACAAAAACTGTCCCTGGGTATTTTTTTTTAAATCCAGGAACTAAGATATATGACCGACGTTTTTCCTCTTAAACATAAAAAAAATATCACATTATTTATGTTTAAATAAATAATGAAAAGCAGTTTCAGGAGTTATGACAATTGCATAGGGGTCAGTGATCTAATTTTGATAATGATTAGTTGATAACTAGACTGTATTCTACCATATACACAACATGAACCATGCTACCAATTAATTTAAGCTAATCTGCGATGCCTCTTCCTGTAAATAGGAAAAAACAAAACTGTTTACATGCTAAACGTCGCTTACAAACCTTTGCCCAGCTGCCCATCAGCAGATGTGAAGCAACGTTAGCTTTCATTCTGAGTTAGTGTTTGTGTCCACTTGATAATTTTAACTACAACAACATCTCTCAATTCTACCTCTGTTTTGGTCTCCACCAGCTCCAGAGGAGAACATCTGGCTCTTTAGCCACTAAATGCTCCACTGTGCTCACTGGCTGTTCGCGTACGTTCTGTGCTGGGTCGGTCGCCTCGCGGACAGCGGGCTCATCCGGGTCAATTCCCTGAAACAGCTGTCCTCAGCAGTTGCGAGTGAAACAAAACTTATGGGCTGTAAAACCCAAAATAATGAGCTGAAACACATTGAGAGTGAGCTCAGTACGGTCGCGCTCAGGGGAGCCGCTGCCTGGTGATAATTCTTTGCCGTAACTTCATCTCTGTTGTAAAGACACAGGTCCGATGAGATGATGGCCACACTTTGCACAGATGTTGCTGAAGATTTATTCCAGTCTTTTCTCTCTGTCCTCAGTAGACACTGTGAAAACTACGAGAAAATAAAAGCACGTATTAAAGTGCACGTTGCCCAATCTTTTTATCGTCTCTCCAGAAAGCGTCCAGCTGATAAAAACACAGAAAAAAATGGAAATCAAATGAAAACGCTGAAAGGATGTAAAGTCCATCGCAACTTTATACACACATGTATACACACCTACTACATGTATACACAAATACCACATGTATACACACATACCACATGTACTGTATGTACATTGATTCTTAACCCTTAAAGCCAGAATCCACACATTTGAAAAATTATGAACCAGAATGAATCTCCTTTTAGATCTGAAATGAAAAGATCTAGCAGCACATTATTTATAGGGACATATTTTACTCAGGTTTTACAATCACAGTTGATTCATTGTCAATATTAGATATCGATTTGTTTGCTGCATCCCTAACAAACGTAACATTTGCTCGTAATAAAAAAGCTCAGCTCAAAAAATTTTCTCAGACAAGTTGCGTTCACATGCACCTGATGAACCAAACTTCTGCTCCACTCGTCCACGACACAAAACAATGAGACTCTATATTTTCAAATTCCTCTGCACAATGTAAGTTAAATACAGTAAATAGATAATGACAGAATCTAACAATTTTCTAATTTTCCTGCATTGACGCAAATTCAGCGTTTACTCTAAATCCTCCCTGACGCCTCCATAACAGCGAGGATTATTTGGGAAGAATAGGACGAGGGAAACTGCCTGTTCGCGTTCCTCTGTTCAATCTGTTTCCCATGTTTCAGTTCAACCAAAAAGTTTGCAATTCAAGAACCAAAGTGCTTATTGTTGAGACAACTACACATTTGCTTGTCCTGAGACGCCACAGCTGTGTTTAGCTAACCTCAGCAAGTGAGTCTTTAAAAGACACCACATGAGATGATCCTGCTCTTTTAAAAAAGTTTGCTGGCTCGGTCGAGGCTTTGTGGGACACTTTTCTTAGTTTTAACTGTCTGACTCTTCTTTTTGGAAAATCACCAAAGCGGTTTGTGAACAGACACTGCTAAAAACAAATCCCCTGGTTTTTGTTTTTTTTCGTGTGTGCGCTATATTTGCTGCTGGACTTCACTTCGCTGGACTGATGTTGTTTACATGCAGAGTGTGACGGAGTTTAGAAGAAACACACGAGATGGTTCATCAGAGTTACTGAATCCGATGTTTTGTTTGCATCTGAAATCCCACAGTTTGCCCTCAAAACTCTAATATTGGTTTAAACTCTCAAAGCCAACAGGTACTTGGTTTGCAATCATCACATTTAAAACACACCAAACCACATGTACCATTAATCCTGCTCAACCCGTTGACACACAGACACATCACAGCCTCTCTAATTAAGATTCGACCACAGTTCCCATGACTCTGCTGGGGGGGGGGGGGGGGGAACTCCAGCGACTTACTGGAAGGATCATAAAACTAAAACCAGACTATACCAGGAAACTATGGGTCTGAACCTACACTTAGTGAGTCCTTCGTCAGCTAATATAACTACAGAAGGGAACATACTCATCCTCGCAGCCATGTTGTTTTCTGACTCGTAAAATATCCGCGCTCACAAAAATCCCATTGAATCTTTCCGATGACTAATTACACGTGGCAGAGATGCTGCTGTAAATGAGATCATCAATATCTGGCGGACGGCAGAGAGCATCAAGCCTCCTCCAATAAACACTCAAGGACTTCAGCACAGTGGAGCTTCTGTATGTGTGACAGGGGCGGTGGGGGCGGACTTCTGTTGGACCCGCCATTTTTCCAGCCTCCCTGTCCTGCATCACTTGCTCGCAGAGAGATGTGGTCCATTACTCGTCCCCTGCTAACAAGCATCTGGAGCAGGTTTTCAGGCGATGGGCCGCTGAACAGCGCCCGGCTGTTTGCTGCAGGGGTGGCCTCCATGCCTGCGGCCATGAATCGGGCCCGGCTGTCACAGCAGCTCAGAGGAAACCAAATATACACTTTGCAGCAGCGTCGCAGTCCGAGACGTTTGATTGAAGCCTGCTGACACGGGGGGGGGGGGTCGGAGGCGCTGTTTGTTTGGGCGTTACTCCATCCAAAGAAACGTCCCTCGCTCTGTTTGTTGTTGACGATTGAGCGCAGTGTTGCCGAGGGGTGGAAATGAGGGAGTAGGGACATTATTTTGGAACAGCATGGCGAGTTGTCACAACAGCTGAGTCATAGCTCTGCAACAACACAATAAATCCGGAGTCCGCTCAGCTGAAAGTAGCTCACAGCAGCGTAGGAAGGAGTTCGGTCAATTACTGGGAGAATTAATCAATTTTACACACCAGAGGAGCAACAGTGAATCTGTGAAGATAGTTGTGTTGATCTTTTGTGCCTCAGGAGGAATCTGTGTGAAATACGTCAGCTGAGTCAGCGTCAGTTCGGTCCTCGAAGTTCGGACTCCAAGTTCTTATTGATCCTTAAAAAGTGTCCATTGCTTAGTGCGTTTTCACTATTTCACTTCAATTCGAGTACATTTCAAGAATTGATCCGTCTTAGTCACTTTACACAGCACAGATTTTACAGCTAAAAACAGGGCTACATTCAAACCTAGTACTTTTATGGTGAATGTGCAAACCGGTGCAAAAAGCTAATAAGCATATTCATTGTGTCATTGCATCGTATTTACAGTCACTGTTGTGTCAACTGGCCTCCTGTTCACTTCTTCTTCTCTGTCCTCACTTATACAATATTTAAAACGGCCAAATTCCCAATAGAGCTTTTCTCTATTTAGATGTTTTTCTATTTCTAGTGTCAAAACAGTGCATCAAGTTTGAAACAGAGACTGTTGTTGCTGTAATATCAGTTTTGTTTAGAAGCAAAATGATCATGAAGCAATAAAGTCAGTGGCTGAATATCTTTCTTGCTTTGTTATACAGAGCAATTCTCTTCTGCAGAAAGTAGATAAAAGTGTGATAGATTTGTCGTTAAGGGCTTTTTTAAGGAGTTGGTAAATTAAGCAATAAAAGCAGCAAGTTGGCAACAATCACTAATAATGATGAAGTAGCCTATGATAATAACGACTTAATAGAAACAACATCATTTCAAGAACAGTGACTGATGGGGGAACCTCCCAACACTCGACCTACGTCACAGAGTTGATGTGAGTGTTTTGTATTTGTGCGTGTTGTCTTTGAAGGTGACTCATTGGGTTTTGGTTTGTGTCTCCCACAGAGCACGAGAGATGATGACTGACCACGCAGCACTTTGGAACAAATGACTGCAGATTACACACGACGCCCGCAGCTGGAGATTCATCTGATTCGATTACAGTTAAGCAGTGAAAGATGCTGTGGACGGGTTTAGCTCTAATGGATTCCTAAAGTCGCCCCGAGACAATTAATAGCAACGATTTTACTGAGGGGATCTCTTGGTGGGAGTCAGAGCGCGGGGGCCAGGATGTGGCCCCCCGACCTTGGGCCTCCAGACGTCCAGCTGACTCTCCCTGGTTTTGGGAGCGTGTTCGAAAATGCAGAGGATCTCCAGGCGCCTCTGTCTTCAGGTGGCTTCTGTCAGTCGTCGATGCATTCGGGAGGTCTGTGCTGTCTGCCCAGGACGTCCCTGTCCCTGTCCTCCCTGGGGCGGGACCTCAGCTCCTTACTCAGCTGTAAGACGAATGGATCCCACATAGAAAAGTCTGTGGAGGACTTTGCCATTACAGCACACACAGACCCTAAAAACACCCAGAGGTTCGTTTGTTACCCTCAACCCTCCCTCCCTCTGTCCTACATGCTCACCGGCTGTGGCTCGTCTCCCACGTTCTGCTCCCCCTCGTCCTCCGTTTCCTCCACCTCCTCCTCCTCATCATTGTTTTTTGCCTCTTCCTCGCCTCTTTCTGATGCCAACAACAAAACGTCTCAGCAACAACGAAAAGTACAAGACGAGTATCTCTCCATCAAACAGGAGCCTGCAGACGATTTCTTGCCGTGTAAGAGGGAACCGTTTCAAATGAACAACCAGCAGGGGGAGCTGTTTCATGTTGGCCAGCCCCTCGACTGCCACGATGGCGGTCAGGACAGCGCCCAGACGCCGCTGCACTCCCCGAAGCTTAACGCACCCGTGGGAGGGAACCCTCCGGTGGACCAACAGGAGCAGCTGTGTCACTGGATCGACTGCAGCGCCGCTCACAGCAGCCAGGAGGAGCTGGTGAGGCACATCGAGAAGGTTCACATTGACCAGCGTAAAGGGGAGGAGTTTGCGTGTTTCTGGGCCAGCTGTGTGCGGCGCCACAAACCCTTCAACGCTCGCTACAAGCTCCTCATCCACATGAGGGTTCATTCTGGAGAAAAACCCAATAAATGCATGGTGAGTGAATTGATGTTCGACACTGTCTTTCTCGTTCTCTCTTATCGCGTCAGTTGTCCATTAAAACATCGGTAAAGTTTTTGCCTTCAGATGTTTTAGAATTTAAGAAAGGCCTGAAGGGCATGCTCTGTATTTCTTTACAAAGAAATGTGTTTATTTTGAGTTTGAATTATTGACCTTTTGCACCAATTACTCTGTTGAAATTCAGCAAATTCTTGTTTTTGTTATTTACAGCAGCTTTTTATTTGATCTAGTCAGATGATTGGAAAGATCTGATCTGCCCACAGATGCAAAATGCAAGAAAGTAGCGATTCCTCCTAAATTCAAAGCCGACTCAGCAGAAATGGAGGAAGGGGTTTTCAGTCACATTAAACCAAATTCATCAAAAGCATGAAGGAATCAAACTGCCGGGCTCAGCACCATTTTCATTAATTCAGTCAAAACACATCTCACCTTTCCAACTTTCACGACTTCCCTCAGACCGAGCAGCCGGTGAGACGATCAAACGGTTTCCTCCGCTCACGACAGGTTTCCCTTACTCATGCGTGACGGCGGCGGAGGAGGAAGTGTGGCAGCGGTGAATGAATGGAAGATGTGTGTGTGTGTGTGTGTGTGCAGTGCTCAGACTCAAAGCATCAGCTGATCGTCCTGTGCACAAAGATAATCCAGACAACATCAGGTCTCACTGAGTCGTTTCTGCATAAACTATCCCAACTGCTGCACAGCCTCAACCTGCATCACTTCTCATGGCTCATTAAATGCACCGCGGCTTGAATACGTCTGTCCCATGATGCCGTTCGGTTCGGTGCCAAATCGCTGTCGCTGACAGTGACTCTGACTCCGCTGCTGTCGACCTGGAACTATGATTAATAACTAATTCACAAGTTTTCACTCATGCAGGCACACGCTTCCTCTTTAAGAGGATTAGTTCATTAAAAAAATGACATAATCTGCAGCCAGCTTGTAAATATGTGTCCTGCTAATGGATTAATAGGATTAAATCCACACCAACACAAAGTAAACAGTCGTTAGTCACGGTTGAGCTACGTGAATAACATCAAGTCATTTTCATAAAGCACTGAGGCCAAAACATGTAAATTAAGTCATTCCTGGTGCTGCAATGGAAAATGAATATCTCACATGAATGTGGTCAGTGTCTGTTAATGAATTCGGCCGCATTTACCAGCTCGTAATGTCCAGTCTCACATGAGACAGGTGTGATCCAGCCTGTAAACACCAGTCCACCCCTGGTAGACTCATTACTTATAATTTATGGGGCTGGATTGACATTCTTATAGATTCATTTAACGGGTAAGCCCGGTGAAATTCAGTATTTTTCTCACCGTCGAAAAAGACCAAAACCAACAATTATCCGAGTAACAAGTGTTGTTGTTGTTGTGCAGCCAAAGCTTGAGCCACAGAGCTCCACTGTGAAACTATTAAACACACATCAGTGAGACTGACTGAACACGGCCACTGCAGTTTATTTTGAATTAATACCACACACACTGTCGAGGCCGTTCTCAGGAAAGAAAACATCACAGCATTGAGTAAGAACCTGACAGGGCCCTCTAGTGGCTGCAGGGAGTATGACGCTTGTCCACTGGCGAAGAAGGAAGAAGAAGTCCGTACAGGGAGGAGGTCAATAAAACAGCTGACGTTAATTTACCCCCAGGATCAGAAAAGGCCTCCATACGTCAGGGCAGGTACAAGCAACATCTTTAGACTTTTAATTTGAAGGGCTCCATCCTGCCTCCATGTATCGTCATGAAAGCACCAACTCTGTATTCATCCACAGAAAGTAGTCCAAGACAAATGCACCGTTTACTGAGTAACATTTACTTGAAACCACAAAGTCCTAAAGAAAGTAATTCAATCTTAAAACAAATAAAACAATACATGTGTTAAAGATTCTATTGTTTAAAGATGTATCACTTCAGTTGGGAGCACTGGGAACCACAGAAGAAACATGGACCACAACACGGTGATTATTTTGGTCTTTCCATGTGATTTCTCAATATATTGACAATATAGAAGCAGCTTTACGTGTAGTATGAAAGAAAAACATTCAAATATAAAGTAACTGGCATCATGGCAAAGACAAATGATCTCACAGATGTTAAGAAATAACAAACTAAACCTCAAATCCCAGGATCAACCGTAGACCTGATCTTTGAATGTCAGACAGAGGGAAGATGAATGTAAAGTTTCCTCGTGTTTATTAGGATAAGTCTTCATTTTCTCATCATTTATAAAAGAAAAGGAAACATCATTCTTTTTTAATGCCGAGGGAACAAAGCACATAAACTGTAACCGGAGCTTAAATAAAGCTGCGCTCCGTTTTCTGCTCCGTCAAAGATTTTTTTACGAATCTGTTTCTGTTTAGGAACCATCTGCAAAAACGCGAGGGTATTTCCTCAGTTCGAGTTTTTCCTTTTAAAATAGCTTTTGAACAGCTGAAGCCTTGTTTGCATGACTGGATTGTCTTTTTATCAAATAAGTCCAACTGATGTGTTTGAGTCAAATTTGTCCTCACAGTTGACCTAAAGCCGAAAGTTTAAACATGTCAGTCGCTCGTCTGGTTTTGCTTTTAACGTTTTATTTGTTGTGTGGAGGAGATTTTAGAGATGTGGATTAATTAATCACCATGAGGTAGTAATGAGTAAATGAGGTGACTGACCTGATTCATGTTTGCTTCCAGATTAGTTCAGATATGGATGAAACCTTTTGGGGTTTCAAGTAAAGACCAGGGTCAAATTCAAAGACCACTAAAGTAATCGTTTCATTCCAATTTGCATTAACCCAACAATTTGCTTCTTTTAATTTTAATTTCTTTTTTTTATTCGTAGAAGACACCGCAAATACACGGATAAAAATAAATAAAAGATCACATCACATAACTTAGCTTGCAACTTACCAGTGAGTGAAATTGAAAATGAAATAGAGAAATCATTCCTGTGATCGTCTGAATATTCTCTGGTTCCCCGTTAGTGCTGCAAGGGATTTGAAAACAAGCCTCGGAAAACATTCACTTTCAAACTCTGACCTGAACGTCAGAGTTGAAAACGTGGTTAATTTGAAATGTTTGAGATTAAACGTGACAGGCAGAGTTTCTGTAAAGTTAAAAAGCGTTTATGGCCTCCAGTGCGTTCAGCCTCTGGGTCCAACTGTGTGTGTGTGTGTGTGTGTGTGTGTGTGTGTGTGTGTGTGTGTGTGTGTGTGTGTGTGTGTGTGTGTGTCAGTTTATAATTCAGTGACCTAAAATGATGATGAATCTTGGATCTATACAATATAAGAAGGTCGTAGCCAAACAAAACAAAGCATCGTCCGTGGTCTCAGTATCGCCTGCAGCAAATATGGGATATGATCATCTCAGCACATGCTCTAAAGGCTGTTTACAAATTGACAAAGAAGTTTCTGCAGCAGGCACATGAATCACATGGGTTTTCCTTTGGGGTGGAAGTGCCATTTCTCCATTTCCCTTTTAAAAAACACTTTCACCTTGGAAGCTGTGATGATGATGGATTTGTCAGCGAGTGGAGAGAGAGAACGCTTCTAACCCAAACTCCTGGAGATGGAACAAATCCTGTTGATTTTATACCTCCTCGTCTTTTTTTTATCTTTTCTTCTTCAGTTTGAGGGCTGTTCTAAGGCGTTCTCCCGTCTGGAGAACCTGAAAATCCACCTGAGGAGCCACACGGGAGAGAAACCGTACATCTGCCAGCATCCCGGCTGCCTCAAGGCCTTCAGCAACTCCAGCGATCGGGCCAAACACCAGCGGACACACCTGGACACGGTCAGTACAGCGGGACACCGTCCACACTACACCGGCTGTAGAGACGCTTCACACACAGTCTGTTATCATGGGACAGTTTTATTGCTGAGCACAGCATCTTTAGACACTTTAAATATGAGATTCTCCTCATGTAACAATAAGAATTGTAAGTTCCACCTTAATCTCTTTTTTAAATATTCACATGAATAAAATAAGCAGCGTAATCCAACATCTAACAAACGTCCTCAGATGAAACCGAGGAGGGAAATTCATCGGGGGTTCAGAGAAACAGGGGCGAGCTTCTCTCTTCTCTCACCGTGGTTGTAAATTCAGGCTTTCAACAGCAGAATAAGTTATGAAATCCAACCCCTGATGCAGCCTGAGAGAGAACAGGAGGCGTTTTCCTCCGAACCCAAACTTCTTCAGCTCACCACCGCTCCCTCTTGTGCACCAGGTTCAAATATCCAACCAGGGTTGTGGCTCTTTCTGTGAAGGAATCACCCACAACCATCTGTGGAACGTTTATCTATTCAAGTGTTGTATTGAAGTTCAAGTTACCTGAGAAATTAAGATTGTTTTATTTTGATCTAACTGCTGTAGTTACTGGTTACTTACGATCATCTTAAAAACAATCTGATTGTTTTGAACCTGCACACGTAGTTAAATCAGCTCCATCTTGTCCTAGTAAAACTTTTAAATGGTACAAAGAAGATCGTTAAATTTAAGTTCATGTCTGAATAAAAGCAAAAGGAATATTCACTGAAAGAACGATCACTCTGACAGACACATGGAGAAATGTTAAGTACACCGTGTCTGAAAATAGATGTACAACATAAAAGACCTCGCTCTCCTGTTGGTGTTAAACACGTAAAACTACACTTTATGGTCATGTGAAATATTTCTCCATGATATAAAGTATTTGTCAGGTAATAAGAGGCATGTGCAGAACTCTTAACGTGTAGAAAATCATCTTTATTCAAAGTGACGCCGCTCCCCTCTTCCCCTGCGCTCTGCGAGTCATTGCCTGATGTACGGCCCCAACATTCTTTAGGATTGTGAAACTGCATCACTGCTGTGAATTTATTCTATAAACCACAGTTATTTTTACTCCTGCTGACAAGCGATGAGGATTTAGCAGTAATCCAAAAAATCAGATCTCTCGTTACACGGATGAGCTGGAGCTGTGCGTTGCACTGCGGTGTTATTACAACAAGACGGGGAAGGTTGCAGTCTCCTTCTTGTGGTTTCACGCCGGCTAATAGAGGCGGCGCAGTTGCGTCACAGACCCAGAATCAGACACGTTTGGCGCCATGATGGAGGAACGTCTGAATGTAAATAAATCGTGAATATGGTAAAACAACCAGTCAGGGGAGGACTGGTGTCGATGGTGGTGTTGTGCTGCTGATGGTGTGAATAACAGAGATTTGTCAACCTCATGCAGACGTGTGTCTCTAAAAGGTTTGAAAATCCATTAACACTCATGTTGCACCAGTTTCTGTGGGATGTGGTGTGTGCACAAGATAGAAACATCTCTGCTTAGAATAAGAAACGCTTTAATTCAGACTTGCGGCTTTATGTATTTCCATTTTTGCCTGCTTCTGACTCACATGGACCTTTTTATATTCATGTCCTAATCTTACAAAACTGGAAAAACCCACTTTTCTTTGGCAATGCTCTAAATTTTGCCGAAGATAAGACGGACTCGGGCTCAGCACTTCGTTGAGAGTTAATCTGTTTAGACTCCGGGAGCAATGAGTTGGTCTCCCAGGGAATATTGTTCAGAAATAGTTTCGAAAGAACAAGATATTTCCCAATTTTCATCGCCAGCATGTAAAGTTGGGCACTGTTGAGGAAAAACTGGATGTGTTGCAAGATCTATGTCGGAGGAACAATGTGGCTGAAATGTGAAATGTTTAAATTAGAAAGTGGAGACACCGGTGGTGGAGGAAGAACCACATCAACTTGTAGTAAAAGTAAGTAAGTAGTTGCTTTTAAATATACGTATTAGTAAGTATAAGTACTTGCCATGTGCCTATTCCCAAATTTATCAGTCTACTACATTATTAACTTTACTGTACATTTTGTTTAACACAAGAATAACACAAACTCTGTCATGTCAAGGCAGATGATGCTACTGAAAACACATCGTCATATTAATTAATGGCTGCGTCTCGAATCCACTTCAGGTGTTGGATCAATGGATCATTTCCAAATCTCGTTATTGATTACTTTTAAAAAATACAAAAACAATGTAACAGAGAGAGTACAGGTATTTGCTGAGTAAGTAAATATACTGTGGTATACATCACAGTAGACATTAATGCAGGAAAGCAGGAAAGGAAAATAACTTTACTTTGGTATTGACACTATCTCTATATTAATCCTTTAATTGTTGGTATTGGTATTTTTCAATCTTACTAACACGGCTGAACATTGTGAGGTTCTCAAATGTTCCATAAATTCACTTTTTTTCACGGGGATTTCTTTTTATGTATTTCTTGGGCACAACATTGTTTTTGTCCCACCCACACACACACACACACACACACACACACACACACACACACACACACACACACACACTGCCACATACCGCAGTGGAGTGGTGGCACTTGGCCGCTCTGCTCCTCTTTGCCAGATCTGGGCCACAAGTAAACCACAGCAATACCGCATGTCAGCCAGAGGTGCCAGAGGTGCCAGAATTAGTTTTGTGCCATTAGGGCCACATTTGCTTGTTTACAACTGGGCCACGTGAGGCTCACGTCCATAGTGTTCGTCCAGAGGTGCAGCATCAGTGCCTGAAGTGGCCCACATCTGTACGCTATCTGAGATAATGTCTTTTTAAATCTACCTCCATTCATTTCATTCTGGCCTATCGGTCCCGATTCATGTTGTTTTTGAAAGTCTTGGAATCTTGTCTTTGAATTGTCGAGCCAGTGGTTTTAACGACAGATGGATTAGTTGTTTCCTGATCATTAGTCCTGCAATGTTCTGCAAAACATTATCCATAAAACCTGCTGCATTGCTCTTTATCATTATTTTTTATTTGAGATGCTCGGATCTCGGTACGCAAAAAAACCCTCTGAGATCTCGGGTAAATACTGTGCATGTGTTTTCACGAAAACCTAATTCACTCCACCTGGGTGAAGGCTCAGTAATGAAATGGGGGGGGGGGGGGGGGGTGGAATCTGTGAGGAATTAGATTCATGGAAATGGCCTCGTTAACTCATCTAAACTCACAGCTTTGATAAAATTGTGAAATACAAGCAGCAGTAACAGAAAGCAGATTTTTCTCTCACTGCATTTTAAGATTAATGGGTTTACGATATCTCTAATGCCTTTTCTTTTGTGCACGGGACACATCCGACTGCACACATGCGTTTCCAGGTAGAGATAAATGTGCACATCAACTGCGATGCAGTCCCTAAATGTTTTCCTCATGAATGCTCTGATTTACTGCTGAACACTGAACCATTCCTCCTCTTTCTCCCTTCCCTCTCTTGAAGCCTGCAGACGGAAGGTAAATATACTTGGTTCTAGCTCGAGGATCACGTTGCATTAAACATCCATCTTGTCTCTGTTGCTGCATTTGTCTCACCAAATAGCCTCATTTGCAGTATTCCTCCTCCATGTGTCTGTCTTGTAAAACACAGAATTGTTCCACCTGTAATGCATCTGAATGTAAATCACCCAAACTCGTTTTTATTATTTCTAGTCACACTTATACTTTATGTTTGACCTCATCCAATGTGACCGTATCAACTTTCTTCATGGTGAAAGTTGTGTCACCTGATTTGCAAAGTCTGGAAATTGTATAAATGATTGTTGTAATAATAAATAAGATTTTATGAAGCACATGTTTTGTAATGTTTGCTTAGTTTTAGTTTAGCGGAGATGATTCAGCTTGTACCACTTTATAAACCTTAATCCCAAAACCTCTCTTTAAAAAAAAAGAAGATTTATGTGTTTGGTATTTCTGGGGTTTATTTAGTTGCCTTGTGGCTTATTTCATCTTGTCAAACTCGCTCTCTAGGGGTTCAAATTGAGCTTGTTGCAGAAAATGTTTCGGTGAAAGTCAGGTTTCGGTCTCAGTCCGTCAGTATTAAGGCTTAAATGAGGAATGCAGTAAATCACTGACACGAGTACAGACGCAGACGAGGCTGGTAAGTCATGATCTGTGCTGGTTGCACTTCACTGGGACCTGGAGCGCAGCTGCTTTGAATACTTGTTACAAACTTCACGGAGGATGAAGCTACTTACTTTCATTGTGTTTCCATTTCCCCTTGTGTCCGTCGTCTCTCACCTCTCCTTGTTGTGACTTCGTTCATCCACAGAAGCCGTACTGCCTGTCAGATCCCAGGCTGCACCAAACGCTACACCGACCCCAGCTCGCTGCGGAAACACGTCAAGGCTCACTCCGCCAAAGGGCCTCAGGAGAGGGAGGTCAAGGTAAGACAGCGGTTGTGTTTTTACATTTATATTAGCATAGAATGGGATTATTTCTGTGAACAGCAGCATTAGACACACATATAAAAGCTGGACTTGTCTCTAAACTGGGATTTATATTAGATTAGATGTGGTAGAACAGCAGCGAGCAGCCGTCAGGTTTAGAAGAAGCTCTTTTTGGACAGTGATACCATCAACTGTAAGTAAAGATGCACAACGTGTGTCTCCACTTCCTCCCGATGTCCAGAGATAAAGCCAAGATATTCTGGATTAAAACGCTGCCCCCTCTTGTGCCTCGTGTGAAGCCAGAGTCTACTCGGTTCCACGATACATGTGCTTCACCAATCACGAGTCAGTCAAATTTATAGCATCAAATAACGAATCAAATCTTTCGAAAAAGAAGCGACGTGTACTTTGACTTTTTATTTATGTCCGTGTCCCATCCACGAACATGGAGGAGGCAGGGTTTCTGACCTATACTGCAGTCAGCCACCAGGTGGTGAATGATGTGTGATAGAAAAAGTGACGCGTATAGAAGCGTTGTATGAAAGTCTCAATATAAGTATGGATCATTGACCATTTACAGAATGAGAAAAAAATATACATGACAGCCGGAGAAGATTGTTCGAAGTTCCAGGTTAAGTTTGAGGATTTTCTTGAAGAAACCGGAGTTACACAGTCGTCAATGAGAGAAAAATTGAAAGAAAAGAAGAAGTTTTGAAGAGATGGAGCAAGAATGAAGAAAATGAGAAATACACGAAGACTCTTAGAGATGGAAATGCAAAGTTTCATCCTTCATTGTGTCTTGAAATCCCCAATGAGGCAAATGAGGCCGTTTGTTTGAGCTCAAAAACTATATTGTCTTTCAAAGGGGGGGGGGGGGGGGGGGGGGTGGTAACAGTGACCTATATTGTAGGGAAGGTATTTCTCAGGTAAGATGCTGTGACTCCCTGAACCACTGGATGGGGAGTAGCGGCAGGAGGAGGAGGAGGAAGAGGAAGAGGAGAAGGTTTTAAGCATGTTTGTGATTCAATAGGATGAAATACAGCAAAACAAAGTATTACACACACTCCCTGGAAGTCAGAATAGGGAGCCCATTGTTCAGCGCTATCTGGCCCTTATTTGTTTTCTATGGACCGTGAGTGACACTAGGGCTTTGTGTGTACTCCCATGCCTTGTTTGGTTTAAGCAGAACCACGTGTGCCTGTGAGTTGTGACATGGCGAACACGCCCCGCGCTGCTGTGGGGCTCAGTAGGACTTTGAAATATCAAACATGCGCTTCATAACCTCCTTAAGGTTATACATTTCTTGGAGCCGATGTGTCACAGCTATTGAAGTTTGTATCGGCATAAACACTGGTTTGAATAAACATTTTTGGCTGATTATTCATAACTCTTTTTGTGGTTCTTGGGTGTCCTTCACAAGCTTCTTCTGAATCCTGGAGCTGTCGATAAATTGTTTTGGAAAGTCCTCAGGGATGCTCTGTTAACGCCGGATAATAAAGTAAATTGTCTTTGTTAGAACATTTTGGAATAAGATTGCCTAACAAGATTTTGGGATTTTGTACTTCAAGAAGCTGGAACGCAAGACAAAACAAGAACCAGGCATCTGGTGGAAGCATCATCTCTTTTTTTTTTGTTGAAAAATGAACAGTAGAAAGCTGCCTGCGGAAAACTCCCTGTGTTTTCAATTGATCTACTGTATGTAATCAAAAGAGAAGAGAGTACTTTAAAAATTTAAGCTCATAGATGTTTGGCCAACAGAAAAAAAAAGCCCAAAACAATTGAAAGGCAGTTAAGCTGCGGATTTAACTTAATTATTTTCATCCCTACATGCAGGCAACCAAACGCACATGTTCGCCGACATGAAACTGGAGACTTAATGTACCGTGCACCTTTCTCATGAACGTCTGCATTCTGTCCCTTCTGACAGGTTGTTCACACAATGTTGGAATCGGACATTTTGAGTGACTGTCTGGCGCGGCAGCATCTCCACGGCTCCTCCCACCAAGGGAACGGCTCCGCTCTGCCGGGGTTAGATGACTTCTCAGGTATGCACACCATGAAACAGTAGCAGAAACAATGGAAGCCTTGCCTCCGACACCCTCCCTGGAAACGAGAGAAGCAAATGAAAGATGTAATTGGTTGAACACCTGGGCCGTGAAGTCTCTTTCATTCTCTCCCATGGCCTCACTTGCTCCTTTTCCTCCCCCTCTCCCCCTCTTCCATTCCTTCGATGATACCTCATCATGCCAGTGTTTACCTTGTCCAATTACCGGGCACTGACTGCGGGCAGGTTGGCCCTCTCCCTGCTTGTCCTTCAGCTTCTCCAGAGCACTTTCCCAGCCAAGCTCTTTTTCTTTCCCCCCGTTTCAATGGCTGAACCGGGATCAAGAAGCTGTCAGGTACATTGAGGCTCAGTTGGCAGGGCAGAGCAGAGAGTGTCCAACAGAGCTGTCCATGTGGATTACTTCAGGCTGCTCACAGTTTTACCCAGAAGACGGAGAAGGAACAGCCTCAAACGACGCACTGCGAGCTGTGTTTATCCAGAGTGAAACAAGCATGTCAGTGTTTCATTTTGAAAGGGTCCCGAGAGGAATTTGTCCTTATCAGAAACAGCCAAACGTTTGAGCCCGACACGGTGTGCATGTACGTACCTGCGAGCGCACACGAGAGGACGATTGTTGGATGTATGCTGACTCGTCCTTTCATCGTCAGCTGCCCTTAAACTCAAAGTCAAAGCCAAAGTGTTGAAATCCCGGCTGAAGGGGTTTATGTGTTAAAACCAAATAAATACACCACTTAAAAACTACGACTTTCAGTATCAAACCCTCCCCGTGGAGTTAAAGGTGATTCTGAAAAGTTTAGCTCGCTCCTTCTCAAAGAGGAGAAACTGTAGTAAACGAGGTTTGACCTGTTTGTCTACATCACATGTCTGTAGTGATTAGTTTTAATTAAAGAATTTGTCCAGAAGCTTCTTAAACCCCCTGTCTGTGTTATTTATTTCTAATTTTCTATTAAAATGGTCTGAAATACTTGTAAAAAGTTTTTTTCTGACCGTGTTAAGCAGGTTAGCCATTAGCTTTGATGACAACCTTTTGTTTGAGGTTATTTCTTTAGATTTTATGATTCACATATCATTTTTTTATCATCTTGACGTCTCTGTCTGTGTCTCAGGTGTTTACTCAAACAGCAGCAGCGCCCACACCCGGGGGAATCCCGAGTTCCTCCCTCCGTCCGCAGACACCTGCTCCAGGTACCAAGGCCTGGAGGGGAACTTCGACGCCAACAGCCCGATATCGTCGCTAACAAGCCCAGGAAGCATGAGGGAGGGGTGAGTGTGTTCACATCCACACAGTCGGTTCTTTATCTCTTCACAGTAAACACTGGAGCTCCCTCAGCATCGCCCTGTAGTTACACACATTGGCTCCTGGAAACTGTCAGGGTCCGTAGCTTTAACAGGAGAGAGAGAGATTTACTTGTTTACTTTTCCAGGGTTTTCCAAAGTCGTCATTAAGATAAATCACTTTTAAAATCACGAGATACAGCTGGTGAAGAGAAATATACATCAAAAAATACGTACTCATATTGTGTTCTCTCACTGTCCTGCCTTTTCAGATTATATGGCTTTTTATTTCTTGGAAAGCAGAGTAGTTTAATGATATTTAATGATGTACCCAGAGGCAAACCCGCTTACCCTCAGTGGTGCCTGGCAGGATTCTGACTTATCTGCCGCTGGACCTTCTGCTGCCAACCCAATACAATGGAGCTGAATGGGAGTTTGTTTGCATTTGGCAGTTTTCATTCAGAGCTATTTTCTACCAAAGATAAAAATAGATGACACGACCACAGGTTTCTGCTCCTCTTGGCACGGGTTGGTACATTTTCAGGTATTCACCCCCCAAAATCTGTAGCCTCCTTATCCTCTGTTTATTAAATGTACTAATTTGACGATGCGCCGGCCCGTGTCGAAGCATTTATGTGCCGTGCGCTTGATGTCAAAACCCCAAAAATCGTGTTTCAACCTCAAGTACGTGGACACCATAAAAAGCCTGTTTGGTTGGGACTCTGCAGATCTCACAGTCACTTCTCCCCTTGTCTGGAAATCACATGCCCTGGAACAGGGGGAGAGAGATGTGAGCTTATGCATTCTTGAATAAACCAGGGACATTATCACCAGAGATGGAGTTATGGCTTTGTGGTTGCACTGATTGGGTAGTTGGAGGCCATAGAACTTATGTGTCCTGTAAACTGAGACAAATCCTGTCTGCCAAGTACAAAAGTAGAAGTGAGACTAAAAAGATTCAGCTGAAAGCCTCCAGGGCAGCAGTTTGTGGACGATATGGCCCCAAATCATTGGTCATTGAAGGTCTGCCTGTAAACTAACTTTTATAGTCTCCGCAGTAACAACAAAGGCAGCGTGTCCAATAAAAGAGTGTTGATAAGGGCCAAGATAACATTTTTGTGGCTAAATAAATGATATAAAGTCTTCACATATAATGCACATATTTTCTGGTGTAATTGTTCAGTACTTCCAAGTGGGTTTTGGGGTCTTGGCAGAGGCGACGAGATGAGGTTTTCTTTTTCTCCCAGAACAAATTCAAACCGTTTAAAGGACGAACCTGAAGCCTCATTATTGACCTTAGAAAATGGATCATTGGCAAAGACATTTAGCACAATGTCCACGTAGTGTAAAAAAACAGATTTATGTAAGCTTTGTAAGAATGATTTAAACGTTGACGTATAATCTTCTGGAAATGTACAGAACAGACGACTGCGTTTTGTCATCTCCATCCACTGATGAGATGTGACGGACAGATCGGGAGGTTTTCCAGTTACTGAACCTTGTTCTGAAACTTTTTTTGTGAACCAACATATTGTATATTTAATGAAATATAATGAAATACCACCTGCAGCAGGATTACACCTGGATGTCTTGACTTGAGAGGATCTTGTTTAGGCCTAAAACTAACTGAATACAAGTTTTTAGGAGGAAAAGAAAATGAAAAGTCTTTTAAAATGATGCTCATGTACGAATTTCATAGAATTTAAGTTGCCTTTCTTTCTCTCCGACGTGAGCCTCCGTGAAACTCCTCACAATCTGCCCACTGTCTCTTTATAGCAGCCGAGGATGTCATAGGATCCCGCCGGTGCCCACAGTACACGTCAACCTGCCAAAGCCAATACAAGACAAGCACTTGTTATTCCCCCAAATGACTTAGCGAGACGCTAAACACGTGAAAGTAAATTATCTTTGCTCCGCAGCGCAGCGTAGACACGGAGCTCTGACCTCATAGGCAGGCGCGTGTTTACTCTGGCCGAGACGAGGCGTGTTGACTTCTTTTAATTGCTTAATACTGGAGGGATTCGGAGGCCCCGCGCCGAGCCTTGTCCGTCAGCGAGTGTTTGTGATGGGCACTGTTTGTGTTTTGCGGCGGTGAGGCGAAGAACTGGATCAGCCTTTTGAGTGACAAGTTCATCAGATACAGACCCACTAACCGGGATGACGCTCACAGAAACGCTATTATACAATTTAGAGGAAGGAGAGGTTTCTTCTCAGAGTGACACCGGATCCAAAAAGCAGGATTAACTGAGAGGTTTGACTTGTCCACACTTACTGCAGCTCTGAGTTTACTACTTTCTCTAAGTAAGTAAATCTCTGACTGATGCCATACATCAGTGTGATCCACTCAAATCTTTATTACAGTCAGCAGCTGCTCCTCTGCCAAAACTGGAACCAGATCAGTTGTGGGTGCACAACCTGGCACCTTTGGTTAAACCTCCTGTTATCCAGCACAAGTTCGCTGCCATTAAAAAGCAGCCGTGGATTAAAAGCAGGGTTGAATACGTGCATATAAACACACCATCTTAAATTCCCCACGCAGGATTCCTCTCATTCCTGATGCAAGGAGGGCAGCTGGCTGTGGTTAGTCAGTGAGGGGGGGGGGAGAGTGATGCGGGGTAAAACGTGATCAGAGAAACCGTTTCCTGAGGTCGTGCTAACAGCCAGCGCTCCAGGCGTGCGGGCCTCACTGCTGAGCTCATGCTGGTCTGAGAGGATTTGGGCACATGGGGGCCACGGAGCGACAGATCGACCCAGCAGGGCCACGCACCGCACGACTCAGACATCTCAGCTATGTTGTTGCAATGTCGCAAAAATGCAAGCCGTGGAGCAGCCGGTTGTTTATAGTTAAGGTCAGCGCTGCTGGTTCAGGGGGCCGCTGAGGGGAATCCAGAGCGGCGGCGAATTCTTGGGGCTCGCCGTCATCGCGGCACATTCATTCCAACAGTCGTACTATATCAAAGCCCATTTGTTTACATAATCCTATACAAAGCCTGGGTTTTATTACCTTGGGAAGCCACAGACATCTGTAACTTATATCAGTTTGGGTTTCAAAAAGTCCTCCTGATTAATTTTGGCTTTTAATGTGTATCTCCACTGTAAGACTGTTAAATTAAACGTAATGGCATTTGACATGGGAAATGGGTAATAAAGAGACCAGGGGATGACAAATGATAGATATGTAAAGAAATCTCCAATCGTTTTCTTTTTTTTTAATGACTGGTCGGATGCATGTATAGAAGGCGTCGGAGCCAGCAGCCATCAGTATCTCTGACAAGGCCTGGCTTGTTTATGAAGCCCTCTGAAACCATTCCAGCAGAAACCAAGGCCATTTGGCCCTCGGGGGACCAATACGCTGCAGTACATCATCCAGGAGGGTTCTCAGGCCCAATGAAACGAGAGCGAGCACTTTGAAGGAGGAGGAGGGGGCTCGAATACCATCACGGGGGGTTTCAGCTGCATATCTCCTCGGAGAGAGATTCGACCGCCTCTCTTTCTTCTCGTCGAACTTGGCTCCACTGACTCACTGGTTTCCATGTTGAGTCAGAGTGTTTGTGCACAGTCAGCACATTCTTGCAGCGTAGCGATGGATACAGCTCCGCACAAAGACCGCCTCCATCACCCCCCCCTGAGGTGGAAACACTTACTTATATAAACTGTGCTGTTTGGACACGATTTTAATTATTTACACGGTTGTGTTTGACAACAGCTGCTGCCACAATTACAGCTAATGTTTGTCTACTTAAAGCTGCTGAGAAATACTTGGTCTGTGTTTGATTTGATCAGAGATTTGGGTTAAAGGTTAAACTGGAACCCACGGCCGACATTCCCCTCATGAAACCACATTTCAATCAACTTGATCCAGACCAAGTTGCTCACACTCATAAAAATCACACCCCTTTAATCTGCCAGATTTTTTAAAATCAAGATCCAGGAATTCTTCTCTGAAAAAGCAACAAAAATATTGAAAAACAAAACATTCCTGCCTCCACCTCATGATCCAGATCCGCTCCAAACTTTACTGGGATCTTTCCTGACCTATAACACATCCTTCCACCAAATTCCGTGATAATCCGTCCTGTAGTTTTTGCGTAATCGTGCAAACGAAGAAACTAACGCAGATGAATTGTCGCGCGACGTGTATTTGTATTTAATGTAAAATGTATATATGACTTTAATTTGAATGACTCTTGGTTTGTAAATCCTTTGGCGAAGTTATTGAAGACCAAAGAAAACAACACACTATTGTATTTCTCAATGTGACACAAACAGTTTAACAGAAGATGAGCTCAGGCCAAATGGCAGAAAGTACAAAGCAAAGGAACTATTGTAAAAATGCAGCTGCGCTCAGTCAGTCACGTATCCGTCCTCGAGGAAGCCTCATTAACTTGCTTAACTCACGTAATGTTGAGTAATTCAGATTCCTGGGATTTTGTGGCCAACAGGAACAGGCCGACACCGTTGTTCATGGCCGCTGACGTCAGCCCAGCGAGCTCTTCATCGGACAGAGCGGACGTGCGGCTGCAGGGTTACCAGAAACCCTACGGCCACCAGCAGCAAGTAATGTCACAGCAGCAAGGTACCGTGCCCGAGTCGATGTGATCAATACGAGCAGGGTTATGATGTCGCTCTTCTCATTCATCCTCATTTCCTCCTGTGGTTCTCCTAGGTTGTCTGTACGAAGGGGGAAAGGTGGTTCAACCAGTCAACGATGGAGGATTTGAACACAACGGATACTTCACAAACTCCTCCACCTGTCACTCCACAGGTAAAACTAGAATAGCACTCAGGAGAGCACACACCACCACCAAGGCCCATCAACACATTTCACACACTCAGATATCAGTTCCACAAATGTGCCTGATGTGTTTGTCAAGATGAATGAATTATTTCCTGGGAAATACGTGAAAATGCCAAATTAACAACCTTAAAGGTTCAGTGTGTAGAATTTAGTGACATCTAGTGGTGGAGTTGCATGTTGCAGCTGAACTACCCCTCACCTCACCCTCCCCACAGAATGACAGAGAACCTGTGGCAGCCTTCAGTTGTCATAAAAACTCAAAAGGTTTAGTTTGTCCTGTCTGGGCTACTGTAATAAACATGGCGGCCTCCGTAGAGAGGACCCGCTCCTGAATATAAAGTATTTAAATATAAAAGCTCCATTCTAGGGTAAAGAAAACAAGAATTCATACAATTCAGATGAAACACACTAATGGAAACATTACATTTCTACCAATAGATCCTTTCACCTGAATCGTACACACTTTAATCCGTCCTGTAGCTTTTGTGTTTGCTTACAAACCAATAAACAAACGGACAGAGGTGAAAACATCTGCACCAACCACTCTGTCATCACCATGATAATCCAGCTGCACAGAGGTGAGGACGTGGATTCAAACCTCCGTCTTTAGCTAACTAATTGGGTTCGGTTTCCAAGTGCACAACTGCAAATGTCTTCCAGAAGATGTGATATCCTCGTATTCAAACAACATTTCAGTCAGACGCCCAAATGTTTACTGCAGCAACAGACCACACAGTTCGGCGTCCAGGCTCCGACGTCATCACTTCCCCAGATATTATGACACGATGGGAGTGATGAGCAAATATCTTTAACCCTCTGGGCTCCATCGAGAGGCAGTTATACACCCAAAGGAAACTGTGATGTCTTTTCCTAGAAATCATCTTCTTTGCTTCGCTGTTTTCAGAGCAGCAAAGAAGAGGGGATTTTTTTTAATAGCGTAGCATTAACCAGAGAAGGTTAAAACCTCAGTATAATATATATATATATATATATATATATATATATATAACATATTTCATGCTGGAAAGTCCCACAAGTAAAACAATGATGTGAACCATGTGCGAGACTCAACAAGATGTTTAAAGGAAGTAATTGTTGTTTATTCCGAGACTTATTCATGTGTGTTCTGTTTCACTTATGACTGTCAAACCAGATAATATAATACTTTATTCTCTACATGTATTTGTTTTTCAAAGCCAGGACATAAAACAGAGGTAATCATCACATGGTTCCTAGTATACAGCTGCTAGAATACATTATGTCAGTTGTTTTAATGCACTGGTCCCAGATCAGTACTCTGTATCAGCTGTCTAAGTAAATGAATTGGGATCAGGAAGATGAAAATGAAATGGGAACATCACTAAAACAAGTTAACTTAACTGCAGACGGACTCTCTGAGCTGCTGTGAGAATAACAGCGTTTCTGCTTGTGCTCCTCTCAGGGTTCGACTTGTTGCAGGACCTGCAGGGCCAGGCGGGCGGCGGTTACTCCATGTCTCCCTGCCCGGACGACAGCTTCCTGTTCCAGGCGGGAGGCGTCGACCGCTGCCTCAATCAGATCTACTCCATCTACCTGGACTCGTGATGGCAGCCGGTAGCTTTTTTGTTTTCCCGAACACGGGATGCAGCGAGGACGATGCGTGACGGACAATCGCATCCACCACACGCTGCAGAGACTGACAGCAGCTTTAATGGTACAAACACAAACTGTCTGAGCTGCAGAGCTGAGTGGAAAACATCGAAGATCTGGTCAAATTATGGTGTAAATAGCTGTGACTTTTGTATTCAGAGATGACCACAGCATTTGTGATCTGGATAGAATGAGCTTCGTTTATCAGTTTGATCTTGTGGAAGCCGGGCAGCTGGTTCTGAGCAGTGAGGTCGATTCTGCCTCACCAGCAGCTCCGCAGCAGGGAAATTATTTAGGTCATTAGAGCAAGTTAAAATAAAGAGAATAACAATTTTGGCTCAACAGCTCACAACCATAGATATAAAGATTATTATATGAATATAAAGATAAACAACTTCCTCCCACTGTCTAGAAATGAAGCCAGAAGATTACGGATACGATTTACTGCAATATATAAGTCAAAGTCTATGCAGTAGTAATTGAGGATGGATCCGAGGTATCAGGGTCCTGCTGACACGTGCTTGGTGTTTTTATAGCATCAATAACTAATTAAAAACAAACACGAACACTTGAACAAACATCAGCGTGATAAGAACTACCTGAGACGAAGTATTTGATGCCTATTTGGACTCTTTTTGTTTGGCCCATGTCCCGTCCACTAACACGGAGGAGGGAGAAGCCGTCGTGTCGTCCATCTTTGTATAAAGTCTACGCTCCCGACTCACAGACGCACTGAATACAAGGTGTGACGAGTGGCTGAAGGAAGCGTCATCTTAAATGTCACGTTCCTAAAAAAGGTTGAGAACCGTTATGTTGCAGTCAAAGACTTTAAGGGAATAGTTTGAGATTTTGGGGAAATATATTAATTTGCTGTTTATTAAAATTCAATAATACGTATTTATATAGATCAGTTTTTCCAAAGCACTTAACAGAACGTTATGCAGCCATTGGAATGCAGACAGGGATCGAACCACTGACCCTCTGGTAGGTGGACGACCCTTTTTGCCTCCTGAGCCACAGCCTGATTAGAGGGAAAACATCTTCTCTGCGCCAATCAAAAGTCAATTTAATGATCCAACCAGAATCTATAAATCCTAATAATCGCTGTAAAATGTAAAAACAATTCTTCTTAAAAAAAACAACAATTTATTATTTTCCAGGTGAATTATCTGGTGTGTTTATTCTCGTATTTCCCAAAACGTCAATTTATTATGAGTGTAAGGTTGAAGTGAGATTTCCCGGCGAAGCGGCTGCTCAGGAGGAAACTGGGGATCGAACAGGAAACCGTAGCAGTGCTGCCCCCAAGTGTCTGAATGTTCACGCTGCATAAATACTCAGAGGGTCAGTGTAGGAATACAAATCAGCACTAAAATATTTATGTCCCTCTCTCAGCAGCTCCTCTGTCCCGAGACGTGACAACAAGTACGTTAAAACATGTGTAACCTATAACAACAATCGTGCCAGAAACATAATCAGTTCTCATATATTTCCTGTTGTTGCTTCAGTGTCTTTTGTTACGTGTGTGTTGTTGTACAGTTTCTCTCAGTGTCATATTCATGGGGGGGTGGGGGGTGGGGGGGTGTGTGCGTTGTTTACAGTTCTCTGCACTCTTTGTGTTTTGTCTCGTCAGACAACGGCCGACCAGAAAATGTTTACACTGATTTTGTAGCAAGTCAGAGATTTTGTATTATTGTCGTTGAACAGTGTGTAGACTGTATAAAGAAAAGTCTGTCTTTTATATCAATAAAACTTGTTTGTACATTTTTTTGTTTTACTTTTATTTTGACGCTTAGTCTGATAATTGATTCAGCAGTTAATTGTCACGCGATGACAGAAACGTGTAGTTTTCAAGACGACGTCTTCAGATTTTAACAGGATCTCAAAGGATCTAAAAATAAATATCTTTAAATGTCTCTTTAAAATCTGTTATAAATGATTTTTTAAAAAAAGAAAAGTGGTTAAATCCTCACATTTGAAGAGCTGCTGTTGGAGAATATGACATGTTTGCATTGAACGTGATTGAAATTTAATCATTAACATATTTTATCTGACGATGAAGTGATTTGATGATTTCAATCGTTCAATCGTTTTTGAGCCCATTGACTGCACATTGATTAATACTGCCACCTAGCGGCCATATGTTTAATTCAAGTCAACAACCAGAGTTTAACAAACTTTTAGACACGTCATCTTATATTTGTATCGTGAATACAACTTGAAAATATGAACATTTATTTGTTCATAGTTGTTCAAATATGAAGCTGGAGGCTGCACCCTCAGACCCAGTCATTTCAGCCACAAGGGGGCGCTCTGTCCCCACACGGCTGCAGCAGCTGAGCTCCACTTTGCATTGAGCTCAGATGGGATCAAGTCTGACAACAGCAGGTAAACTCACTTTAACTGGGACTGGACCCACACACGTCTACACACCCTCTGACCGACACACACCACCTCCACACACACACACACTAACACACGAACACACGAACACACACACACACACACACACACACACACACACACACACTAACACACGAACACACACATACTGAGAGTGACTGCAGGCTGCATGTCCACATTCCGCTGTGAGGGAGGGAGACACTCCCAGTGATCCGCAGAGGTTGAACCAGTCCAGTTGATGGGATGCAGAGAGGAGAGCGAGGGTGATGATCCTGAAGCAGAACCAGTCTCAGGGCTGCAGCACCACTGGAAACCATGGGTAAGAAAACACATGTTCACATCTTGTTTTAAAATAAATGTCCTTCAGGAGGTTTATTTGTATTTTTACTCATAGAATCTCAGGTTAACTTAAATACTGAGTGTTTTGGTTCTGCAGTCATGGTCGAGTGTAACTTGCTTTGTGCAGAACTGTATCTCAGTAACTCTAAGGTCCAAGACCCAAAATGCACCCCCCACCCTTCAGAAAAGCAGACACCAAAGAACGTGTACAATTATCTCAGTATTTAGTTTTTCCACAGTTTATTGATTCAGGAAACTGTCTGATTATGTCGTGTACATCTGATTCCCATGTTTCCTTTGTAAACAACCTATTTCCTTTACCTCCAATTGGTAGAATTTCATTATATTAAGTGCAAAAGATTTGAGGATCAGACTTTAAACCAAGACAACGTTCTATTGTTAGTCTCTCAAACCCTCTATGGTCATTTTTTCTTCAGTTTTAGTGTCTGTGCTCGGTCTGGCTCTGTTTGTGTACTTCATGATTAAATAAAGAAATATGTTATAGCATGTTAAGTTTACCATGGACACATACTGTAAGTAAAAAGATTAGATAAATGTAGATAAATGCTTCCTGTGTAAACAACAAACTCTCTTTACCTTAAATGAGTCGATTTTCATAATAATAAATGCTAAAAATAAGAGATTCTGACTTTTCAACGAGACGACTTTGAGTTTTGGGACTTTCAGAGAAGCTGTGTTGTCAGTGACGCTGTCGCTGGTAATAACTTAGAGATATGGTCTGATTTAAATCTGTACGAGAGGAGAATGGAGACAGAGGAAGCTCTGCAGCCAGGGAGGATGTAGCTCCTCACATTGCTCGTGGGTGAGATCATCCATGTTCTTCAGATATAAACCTTACTCCTCTCTCTCACACTCACACTCACACCCTGAGAGGACACGATTCAAGAAAAGACCCCTCTCTCTCATTAGCTCTGAGGCTCTGGGAAGGCCAACCACTGCCTCTTGTTTGTTGTGTCATTTAAAAAAACCCAGAGATCAACTCATCTGTCAGTGTTTCCAGTGAAAGGCTTGAGTCATACAAATCTACAGAATCCTCACACAAGGCAGATTCTTCCAGCTGTCAGACACTGACCTGGGTTCAGACGAGAGTCGGACGTGACCTTTAGACGTCTGTTATCAGACTGAGATGAGAGTTTGACTCTGCAGGGTTCAAAGTATCTTAGCTGCAGAATGCACGGACTTCCAGGCTCCTACACAAAACATTACGTCATCAAGCAAAAAGTGGAGTATTTGGACCAAAGCATCAGGATCTAGATGCAAATGATATCTCACACACACACACACACGTTTCCTTTTCCTCCTCAGAGGGAAAGAGATTTGAATATGTCACAGTAAGAGGCGTCAGTTAGAACAAAATGTTTTCACTGTGCAGAGTAACATGCAAATATATTATTATTATTATTATTATTATTATTATTATATTCAGAGTGAGAGGATATACAGTGTTTTGCTCTATAAACAAACGCAGTGCATTAAAGGGGTCAGGTCCTTTAAGCATGTTTAAAACAACTGTCGTTAAACAAAGAGCCAAAGAGACTTAAAACGGGTTTCCTTATCTTTTTAATTATAATATTTTAGTTACTGTCTGTTTAAGGGACATTATATAAATATATATATATATTATATTATATAAAACCATAATAGACAAGATCATTCTATTTACAGAACCTAAACAGCCTTCACCCTTATATTTTGGATGTATTAGATCTTTTCTACCAGCAGATAAAGGTTGAGCATTTTTCTCCTTTGACAAACTTCCTGTATTTGTTGCTGCTGATATTTTAAGTCGGGGTTAGAAAATCAGCAGCTGGTGTTAAAAACAAAGAGCATTAAACATCGTCTTTTTTCCTGTGAGCCTCTTTTCAGTCTGTGTTTTTCATCCTCATGTCTTAAAGGTTGAAAGTGATTTTTACTTAACGTGAGCAGGTCAATGGTCCAGGAGACAGATGCCACTTCTTATTTAACCCTCATATTTGCAAAGCAGCGTCAATACTCACGGAGACAATATTCATTACATCATATGTCCCATTTTCTCCCACATGGGCTCTAGTATCTGGCCATGATTCATCAGAGCTAGTGGCCACACCTCATTACGTACTACTGTTGTTTCATCTGCTCCAAATAACTTTTGTTTCCATTATGGATTAATCTGCCAAACATGATCTCATCTCGGTTCATTTAAAAAAAACATTTGCTCTGTTGAACAGTTTGTTGAAATAGTGAAATTAGACTTTTTGAATATTTTGTTTTCTATCGTAAACAACGAAGAAAACCAGCAAATCTTGGTATTTAAACGATTAGTTAATTATCAGACGTGTTAACTTTCTTTTATTCTTCTCAAGGTTTCTTGCTGTGATGAGATTTGTTGAGATTAGAGTGTGAATATGATTTATGCAGCGACTCTCCCCCTGAGGTCAGTTCACCTCCGCTGCTGCTGCCGCTGTGACCGGTGTCGCCCTCAGCAGGTGAAGTGGGGATCAGGTCTATTCCATCACTGACAGGCTCCAGCTGACAACCACAGTCTTCTTCAGCCCTCCACTGAAGAACTGACCCTGTTGTTGGGGCCTGGGCACATTCCTGCCTCCTCACTGCCGAGCAGCTCTCAGCTCTGTTGTGGGAGATGACGATGATGATGATGATGAAGTCCACCGTCTCTGTCTCTGCTTCACGTGCAAGTGGAAAACACAGGCGCTGTTTATGTCGACCACACGTGCTGTTATGTTCAGGCAGCGTCACCCAAGTGCACAGAAACTTAAGGAAGTGACCAGCATCAGTTGTTTTGTGTCTCAGAGGGAGGAGTTTCCTAAATGTTGTCGTGTCACGAACTGTGAACCAGACACACGTTAGAACTGAAACCTGAGATGAGTCACATTTCTACCTCGTGAAATTATACTTTACTATTTGACATCATTTTTTCAACTGTCTTGAAACATCTCATTTATTTCTCCTGAACATTTGTGTTTTCATGTTTTTCAGCTTTTTGGTCTTGTTTGTTATTTACATGAACTAAATCACGTTTATGTTTATATATCTATTTATATGGGAGTAAGATATATAGAGGTTTGATTATCAGAGTCAGACGATATTAATTTAGATAATGTTGCTCCTTAGTGGTAATTTAGAGCTGCAATGAAGTGTGCACCTCCAAATAATCAAAATATTTTAAAGACATAAGCATTGTTAAATATTTTCAATAAATGTAAGGATTGTATTTGTGTTTTTAAACTGTTTGCAGGTTTTTAATTCACAATAAACTAATATATACAGTTAAAGAAACGTGTTGTGGAGTGATCACAGGTTGAATTGAGTGTTGTTGGGCTTTGGTTTTCATTTTCATCAAAGTTCCTGGCTGTGACTCGATCAAATTTGACTTTATGTTTCGAGTACTCATCTTCAACGGAAGCAGTTCAAATGCTTTACAGAGTGATAGAGGATTAAACCTCATGTAGTGTTTACAGTCAGATAATAGATGTATGACATTAGGAAAAGGTCAGATTCTGAAAGAACTGAAAACGCCTGAGTCGTGACCGGACAGATCTCTCGGCTTGGTATAAAAAACACTGAAGCTGGTTTGTCTCCAGCTTTACCATCGACGAATGTTTGTTTAACTCCCTCATGACAATTAACGGTGCAGCCTCTACACCAAAGTCACAGCAGCATCTGTTTCTTCTCCCACAGCCAAACACTGGACTCCTGATCCCCGGTGACCGGCGTCGCCATGCCAACTCCCACGATCCTCACGGCAACCAGGAGTCCTCAGAGAAGCTGTTAGGTTTACAGGCGTCGTAGCGTCAGTGTGCGGATCAGCACTGAGACCAGGAGGCAGGTAGGACTGAGGAGAAGCTCAATTCTGACACGGTAAACCAGCTTTTTCTGACCGTGTTTCCTGTTTCAGAGATGGTTTCCCAGTGGAGTCTCCTGCTGATCTTCACACTGCAGCTGAAGATGGGACTGGTCTTCGGATGCGTGTGTCCAGCAGCCACCTTTTTGTCCCAGTTCCCATCTGAGGTTCTTCCTGGCATCTGCTGCCTGAACTTCTCTGGTTCTGCTCTCAATCACGTGCACTGGTCTGTGTTTACCAATGAGACAAACATAGAGACAGTGGATCTGTCCAACTGTAACATCAGCTCTGTTGATATGAGCAGCAAGGGGGCCTCCACCCTGAAGAAGGTTTACTTAGCTCATAATAGACTAACGACATTGCCAAGGGGGTTTCTGTCCGGCCAGCCCAGCCTGATGGAGCTGGATCTGAGTGGGAACCTGCTGCAGGAGCTCCCTGAGGGTTTCCTCCAGGACTCTGACGGCCTCCAGACGCTGCACCTTCAGGGAAACCAGCTGCGCTTCCTCCCCGGGTCTGTGCTGCAGAGACCAAGTCTGCGAAGGCTGGAGCTGGAGGGGAACCCCTGGGACTGCTCCTGTTTGCTCCTGGAGGCGCTGGAGGGAGGCAGGAAGTCCAACAGGACCACCAAGCTGCAGGATCTGGTGGGGAACATCACCTGTGTCTCTCCGGCTCACCTGGCCGACAGGAACGTGTGGTCAGTGAGGATCGGTGACGTGTGCCGCCCCGCTGGCCTCACCGCACTCTTCATCGTGCTCCCACTCCTCATCCTCGCCGCCTTGGTGCTCTGCTGGTGCTGCGGGAGGAAGAGGAGGAAGAAAGAAGCTCCTGTGTTCAGCACCCCCAAGAAGAAGGCATCCCACTCCAGCAGCAACGGCCAGAAACATCTCAGCAAGCATCCGCCTGCCGCCACTGAGCAGAGGGAACCTGGAAGCGGCGGCAGTGAGGGGATCCTGAAGAACCAGCTGCTGCTACGTCCGGCATCCGCCCTTCTGGGCAGCACCAGGGACATCTATGAGGAAGTGGAGATCAAGCTGGGCTCAGTGGAGTCTCTCCCCTGCTCCAGCTCCACAGAGGGGAAGCAGGGCCCCCAGGAGCCCGACGGGGTCAGCAAGACAGAGCTGGACACGGTCAGTGTGACGGAGGTGATGAAAGACTCGGCCGACAGGGAGAAGGCGTACATGACCCAGTCCACTGAATACTACAGCCTGGTTCCAGGCATCGAGCTGGAGGACTCGGACCACGGAGAGTACGAGAACGTTGACCTCTCGTGACACCATCTTAAAGGAAGAGTTCCACATTGTAGGAAGTAGATTAGCTTTTCTCGCTGAGTTACATGTAAAGATCAGCGACATCACATGTTTGTGGTAAAAGAACTTTTACATGTGTTGGTATAAGTTTGATATTTTACACAAGAGCTTACACACACAAGTGTTTTTAAACTCCATTGCTTATTTAGTTGTAATATTTAATTTTATACAAATACATACATTTTGAGGCCATGTTTTTGAGGCCTTCAAGTAGCGTAGCTTAGCATAACGACAACATGGGAAAAAAATAGCCTCAAACTGCCCAAGTTAAGAAACACTTTTTTAATGCCACATTAATTCATTTTTTTAAAGTCAAGAAAAAATGCATTTAAGACTTTTTACACAACATTTTAAAATTTTTAACAACTTCCAAGACCATGATTCCCTAAAGAATTATGATAAAAGCTACAGTGGCTAGCTCAGGGTTCGGTAATTCTCCGAGATTTAATGTAACGCCGCTTAAGTCACGCTAGCTGTTTCCCCCTGCTACCAGTCTTTATGCTAAGCTAAGCTAGTCATCTCCGGCTGCATACAAACTCACAGACAATGAGAATCGCACTGGTTGTGTCGGCCAATTCTCAACAAGGTGAACTTTGCAAAATGCAAATATCTCCTTTCAATGCACTGAAGAGAGACTGAGTGTGTGTTTGTGTGTGTGTGTGTGTGTTTGTGTGTGTGTGTTTGTGTGTGTGTCAGTAAAAGCTGTCGACACAGAGGCAGCGTGGTCCGAAACCCACTGTGGTATCACAATGTAAGAGGAAGTGATTTAATCCACAGCTTTTCCTGTGGGACCTGAGGTGACGCACTGACTGTTTGAAAGAGGCCCACCTCTTCTCTCTGGAAAAAATGAAATGCCACCATGCGTCAGTTTAACGCCATGAAAACCGACACTTAATGTATCAAGTCTGCAGAGGACAGGATGTGTTTTTAATTCCTTTTTAATTTAACGCTCCCACATGCAGTCCTCTGGTTTCTCATACAGGAAGTTCTGGATCCAACTCATCCAGCAGAAGCTGCACAACTAGAAATATAGGTGAACAATGACTAATCCAATCACGATGTCCACGGTTCATTTGATAGGAAATGTGGAATGTGAAGCTTGGGTGGGAAGTCTAAGATTATAAAAGTCATTGTCTCAGCAAGTATAACAGGACTGAATCATGCTGGTGCAAACTAAAACGTGCATTTAGGTTGGAAAATGAAGAAGCAGAGCAGATCTGTGCAGTGGTGCTGCAACAAGACAACACTGGAGAGGAGCCCTACACAAAAACACAACACAAATCATCGGTGTCATCACAAAGACGCAGACACTTGTTATCTAAGACTGTGGAGAAGTGTCTCACTGTCACACTCGTTGGCTTTCAGAGCTAATTGGTTTGTGTTCGGTGAGACGGAGGCAGCGAGGGTGCAGCGAAGGGCGTGGAGCTTCCTGGAATTTAGAAGTATGTTCCAGACGGGTTAGCACATATTTTCCATCAAAGCCTTAATTATTTAACATTGTTAAGGTTCACTCCAAATGTCACAAAGCCTTTCGGTCAAAAGATGAACTGACAAATGAGGGAAAAGTTGAGATTTCTGCACAGATATCTCCAAAGATTTTTATTTTTCTGTGTATTTTGCGAGGAAATCTGGGGCTTTTATCTTCCAGGAGGCAGTTTACTAAACTTTGCAACTCGATGGTGCTCAGCGATCGTAATCTGTCAACAGAGCCCTGTTGGACGTGTTGCAAGATATTTGAAGTTTAAAGGTTAAAAAGTGAAAAGCACAAGAGATAAATTGTAAGAAATATAAACAGCCCTCATGAGGGACCCATGACCTCAGTATTTCCAAAATCCTGGGATTGAAATAAGGCATCATTTTATTTTATATACACAGTAACATGAATAATTCCTCCTTGTAGAAAAAGAAAAAGGGTGAACTGCTACAACATGTAATAAAAGCATTGGTTTTATGTTTGTACTGACAGATGCACTATCTTGTTTTTAAATGCAACAGCTTTAAATATTGTCGAAAGATTAATAAATGCTTTTTACTTTCAAAGATTTCATGCTTGACGTTGATGATTAACACAACAGAAGAGCGCGAACCTAAACTGTGTCGTCACAGTCCACTGCTCCAGATCTTTTCACTTGATCTCTCTCTGTGCCCCCCCCCCGCTCTGTCTGCCCCCACAATGACCCAGGTCGGCCCCAGCTACCTGAAATCCTACTTTTCTTTTGAGCTCTGATTTCACTCACCGTGGGAAGTTGTAATTAGTGCATTGGGTTACCATAGCGATCAGCGCGGAGCTGCTCTCGCCGACCTGTTCTCAGAGGTTTCCAGGCCCCCGACCAGTATCCAGTAGCTGGGGGCAGGAAATGACTGTTGTTGGAGTAGCCTTGGATTTAAATCTGGGAGTGAGTTTCATCTCGATCGAGATCACAGAGCGACCATTGTCCTCTCGTCTGAGACACAGAAATCACACTCGGATATCTACAGTGGAAATATTTCCTGGAGTGAAATAGATTCACTCACATATGAAACCAGGTTTTAGAGCAATAATAAACTAAATGAACATGTGGTTTTTAGATGATCAGCGCTTTTATTGGTTAGAAACATTATAAATAGACTTTAAACATGTTAATTATGCTGTTTTCTGTCAATATAAGTAACTTTGGGCGTCTTTGTTCATGAGATAAATACAAAAAGTGAAGCCCGAGGCCTGGAGCCAATGCTGCACACCACAAGAGCGCCATCTAGTGACCGGAATGGAAACTAACATTTACGAGGTGAACATGAAGCGCATATTGAGAAAAGACATTTTTGTGGCTCATGTACAAACCTGCTGATAATAAGTGCAACAAACAGTGAGGCTCATCAGCCTCCTGCAGCTGAGTGACACGTACAGAGGGCGAAGAGGGAAGTCCACAGTGATGGCTCCTCTGGTGGACGACAGACCAGGGCCTCATAAACATCCAGTCAGGGCAGAGCAAACAGACCCAGACCATAAAACTCAGCTGGTAACAAAAAAAAAGAGTCAGATTTACAATGGACGGCTCTGACCATGTGAAAGACAAACAATGAGTGGGGGACAGCAGCCAATGACAAAGGCTGAGAGACATGTGGGACGGACCCTTCTGTCCTGCAGAGAGATGTTTGGTTAAACTGTAAATAACAGTGTGTGATTTGTTTGATTGTCTAAAGCAGGGACGTTCTATTGGCTTAGATAACAGACAGTTATTTATATAAAGTTAACTTGTATAGCACATGTGAAGAATATATATACGCAAATACTTTGGATGTCTAGAAATAAGTTATATAAAATACACCTCTTAAATATAAATATGAATATGACATCGGCCACAGCATAAAACACGGAGATTTAAAGGCAAGAAACAGGCTGATAATAAATTTGATTAGATATAAATTACAGCAATGAAATTAGATTCTTTAGATGCTTTAAAATAAATAAACCATAAAACAAATGCTATTGTTCACTTCATTTAAGAAGCTCGACAACAACCAGCTGGTCTCTTATGCAAAATGAATGGATGTAATGGAATCTAATATGGAAATAAGTTGCTAATTCTTATTTCATAGTTGAGATCTTCATAAAATTAATGTCTTTTGCATTTAGTGTTTGTAAAAAACAGCTTTAATCGTTATTGCTTTTAATAATATCTGATTAAAAAACTATTTATACTCCCAAAGTATTTCTGCATACACAAAAAGAAATCAATATTTAAACTACTTCTTTTATTATTTATATTTGTTTTTTAAAGCTTTTATTTGTGATGGACATTATCATCTGACATTTTGTAGAACAAACCATTAATTGATTAATCATTAAATAATACGTAGAGTAATAGATAATTAAATTATGGCAAGCCCACACCTATCAGGGTTAACTTGGACACAGCTTAATCAATCAACAATATAAATCAATCAATAATCAATCTTTTATAATATTTGGAAACCTCCACTTAACTTTATACAGAGGTTACTTCCATGCAGTATCAGTACCTGTAGGTGTGTATCTCTTTACACACAAGGTTCCCAGGTTATAAATCTAAGATGTTAATTTACAGCTGCACAACAGGGACGTTTAAATTGAAACCGAACAGACGAAGAACTTCTCTTCCCAGCGCACGACTCAACACAGTGACACACCTGCATCACAGGTGAGACACGTCTGGATTTCTTTCTATAATCAGTGGTGCTTCTTTAAAATTATGATTTTTGAATATGATCTATCACATTTTCAACATGTATTTTAAACCTTTTGCAGGAATTGTCTGCGCAGAGTAAACATGACGGTCTCTTACACCCTGGAGGTGGCCAACGTGAGGTTTGGAGGTTTCTCCAAGCTGCTGTTCAGATGGAAAGGAAGCATCTACCGGCTGCTTTACAAGGATCTCCTGGTTTTCTGTGGAGTTTATCTGTTTTTCAGTTTGTTTTACAGGCAAATAAACTCACTTTTAATCGGTTTCATTCTGCTATCTGTCGGAGCAGGATCAGGATTTTAGTGCTTGTGTCTTTTACTGTTTTATGTGCTTCACAGGTTTCTCCTCACCCCAAAGCAGCAGGACCTGTTTGAGCGGATCGCCCTTTACTGTGACCAGTTCACCAACACCAACTTCATCCCAGTTCTGTTTGTACTGGGTAAGTGTGACTGAACTGGATGTGACTGAAACAAGTGAAATGAGAAGACACATGCGGGTCACCTTATTTTATTTTGTTTTATTTGTTCCAGGTTTCTATGTGACCCTGGCCTTCAATCGTTGGTGGGGTCAGTACACCAGCTTCCCGCTGCCTGACAACCTGATGATGGTGGTGTCTGGAAACGTCCACGGGGCCGACGAGAGGGGTCGTCTGCTGCGGCGAACACTCATGAGATACGCCAACTTGTCTTCGGTTCTTATTCTCCGCTCCATAAGCACCAGAGTTCACAAACGTTTCCCCACGTTGAGGCACATTGTGGAGGCTGGTGAGACAAAAACTACCAACTCTTACTGTTTTATTCATTTCACAACACTTAGCTCAAAGACTTTGTTGTATTTTTTTCACCTTTTCCAATAAAACCATTCTCCTGTTTTAATTCCACTAAAATTTGAACATTTTGATCAACACGTCTGATCTGTGTCCAGGATTCATGACAACACAAGAGCTGGAGAAGTTTGAGTCGCTGCACTCGGATTTCAACAAGTACTGGATGCCTCTGACGTGGTTCTCAAACCTGGCATCTAGAGCCCGAGAGGAGGGACGAGTGAGGGACGACATCGCTCTGAGGCTCCTGATGGATGTGAGGGATTCTGCTGAAGAACAAAGCAACTATACAATTTATGTCTCATAATCTACAAATAAGAAACAGATCAAACACAAGCATAACACGTGACTTTATATTGTTAACTGCTCTACTGTGTTTGCAGGAGCTTAATAAGTACAGAGCCAAGTGCAGCCTCTTGTTTCACTATGACTGGATAAGCATCCCTCTGGTTTACACCCAGGTAGGAAGAGCCATGTACCCCAGAGTATTTTACTTCTACTGGAAGTACTGCAGTATTTATGCAGTTGTACTTTTTGAAACTGACCCGATCATTGTCTCCTTGTTCACCTGTGCAGGTTGTTACTATTGCAGTTTACTCGTATTTTGCCTTCTGCTTGATTGGCCGACAATTCCTGAACCCAGAGAAGGGATACAACAATCACAACCTGGACATGTACGTCCCTGTTTTCACTCTGCTGCAGTTCTTCTTCTACACCGGCTGGCTCAAGGTAGCACAGCACGTCCACGGATCACTGGTAGGAACAGATTTAGTTTCGATCGTTGTGATCAGAGTGACTTCATTGTGTTTCCTTTCTGTAGGTGGGGGAGTTGATCATCAATCCGTTTGGCGAAGACGATGATGACTTTGAAACCAACCAGCTGATCGACCGAAACATTCAGGTTTGACCCCCTCAAGGTTTCCCTCCATTACAACCACTGTAAACATCTGGAATAAGTCAACACTGGACTCTCTTCCTCTCTCCTGTAGGTGTCCATGCTGGCAGTGGACGATATGTACCAGAACCTGGCTCCACTTGAGAAGGACAAGCACTGGGCAGAGAGACATTTCTCCGTCCCTTACACCCTGTCCACAGCAGCAGAGACTCTCACGCCAGCTTTCAAAGGCTCCACATTTGACATGAGGTTCATTCGTTTTCACTTTTATATCTCATCCCTTGTGTCCAGTCCAGAAAGAGCGAAGAACCTGAGCTTAAGATTTCTCCCATGTTCACAGGATGAGTGCGGAGGATCTGGAGATTCACCAGCCTGCAGACACTCCAGTAAAGAAACAGTATTTACCTCTTAAAGGCTCCCAGGGTGATGGACCTGGAGGTTTCCTGCACAGGGCTAAAGGAAACCGTGGTGGGAGCCTCCCTTCTCTGGTGGATGTCTCATCACAGCCAAACGAGGAGGAAGATGTTGATGTTCCCCTTGAAGGAGACGTCAGTGCAAACGACTTCACAGAACAAGAAATGTTATTGATTAAAGTTGCAGTGGAAAACAACCAGTGAAGTTAACCTGACATAGCTCCATGTTGCATCTTGGTACCTGTGCTGCAACCACACTATATATGAAATATATATTGTTGTTTATTTCTGTCAAATGAACATTTTGAAATAAAACATATTTGGTGTTATTGTGTAATTTTTTGGGACAACTGTGCACTGAATGCACAACAGCACAAACTCATTTGGTTTGGTGTCTTTATGTTCTGATCCCTTTCACCCACATCAATCATTACTGATCTTACTCTGAAAAAGAATCACTTCTAGTTAAATACATGACACAAGCATGGAGGTCCACTCAGAAATAAAAGCAGACACACCAATGCAAATGAATACATGTAGAAATACATAAATAGCATTTTAAGTCATGGAACTGTACATGCTATTATTTGATGTATTTATTATTTGGCTGCGTGATGTGTTCAATCTTCAAAATGCACCATGTAATCGCTAGACTGCTCTTAAGCCACGTGGTCCTGCTTTTATTCTGAAGAGCACTAAACACGAACTTGAGCCTCGTCCTCACAAACATTATTCATCAAATCAAAAACTGTGAAAGGTCAAATGGAGCCTTGATAGACATCTGTTTAAAACAAACTGTGACTTAATACAACTTTTTAAGTGTAGTTAACTTTGTACAAATGAAGAAACAAACTGCGAGACTTTTATTCTGAAACACACAAACGACGGGAGGCGGAGAGGGTCAAACGGCGTCTTCCGCGTTGTGAGATCAGTGAGAAATCCCCAAACAGCGACAGACGAGTCTCTCATTCAGATCACCGACACCAGAAACAGGTGACTTTCACACATCCACTCGCTTCACTGAGGGTTTGAGCTCACGAGATGTGTCGGTTCTTCGTCTCTGAGCAGATTCAACGTGTTTAGCGGCGGTTGTGCTAACACTTAGCCACCAGGCTAACGCTAGCTGGCTCACTCCTGCCTTTAAGAAAGAAACTTTTATCAGTGACCTTTGGCCGCTGATCAGCCATTTCTGACCCTTTCAGACTCTGAAATCGGAGTCACACCTGAATCAACCCCGCAGAGTGTGATTTGTGTTCATCGAAGCTTCCGATTTCACGAATGTTCGCTTTTGTTTTGGTTTGTTTGACAGAAGCATCCAGGATAATGGTGTGATGTCAGCTGACGCCCCCTTCCTGCCACTGCTGAGCTGCTGACTGTCACCACCTTCACCATCTTCATCACCTCCTCCTCCTCATCATCATGTCCCTGGGAGACAACCCTCACCTGCTGCTCGGCAGGATCCGCTTCCTGAACCGCTGCATCGAGAGCTTCCGGAAGAGTGAGCCGGTGCCGGAGTGTCTGTGCTACGTGCCCAGAGAGGTGTGCTACAAAATCTGCAAGGACTCGTCGGCCACCTCCGGAGCCGCCTCAGGAGCGTCTGCAGGCGGATCCGTGGCCGGCAAAACACTGGTCCCGGTCTTTGAGAGTCCCCATCAGGTCCCGCACAGCAAGCGGACGTGCAAGTACAACATCGAGCCGAAGAAGGGGACGTGTATCCGGACAACAGGGGAAGAGTACTGCAACAGCCAGGGTCCTGTGGGTCAAACTCAGCAAGGTACCAACCTGCCTGGTTCCAGTCACACCATCATCACCACACTCAAGATTTAATGCCCCACAACAATCACAGCAGAACACATAACAAGAACACAAACACCCTCCCTCTATAAACACAACACACATCTGTGGATGTCAAATAGAGAATAAAATGAAATACAGTAAAAACCAGTACAAATAGAATAGGATGTGCAGTGCTTAAAATACAATAAAAGTCAGTGGGAGTTATTGCTCTGCTGTTCATTTCCATAGGTGAAAGTTCTATTACTACACAATAAAATACTACATTACAAGTAAATCCCTGCTCTGTAAATGATACTTAGGTATAAGTCTGTTTTTGTAGTATTTTTAGGAGAACGTCTGGTAAATGCTGCAATTTATAAAGCCCCATGTCTTCTGATTGTTCATTATATATATATTATATTATTATTAATGTGGGGGGTGAAACGCATCTTGACATATTGATCCATCTGTGTAACCAGGAGCAGCTGGAGGAGCACCGTCCCAGGTCAGGAGTTGGAGGAAGGCTGGATCATGGTGTGTAAACACACGGAGGGAGGCGACAGGCTGGTGCCGGTGGAGTCACCGGAGACCGTCAGCAGGCAGCAGCAGCTCCTCGGCTACGACCACAAGCCCTGCAACAGGTGGGAGCAGGTGGTGGATGTGGAGAACGCGCTCTACATCGGAGCCAAGCCCAAAATCGCTGAGTGCGACAACGCCGCCGTCCAGAAGTTAAGGTGAGACAGTTTGTGTCAAGTCAAATGAAAGTGTGGAGACCTGTTGGGAGGTTTTTCTGCAGCAGCAGGTTGTGATGTCTTTCCCTCAAATCCTCAAGGTATGTTCCTCCCACCTGGACATATGAATGTGACGAGGACCTGGTGCACTACTTCTACGACCACATAGGGAAGGAGGATGAGAACCTGGGGAGTGTGAAGCAGTGTGTGACCAGCATCGATGTTTCTTCATGCTCGGTTAGTCACAAATGGGCTGCTGGCTTTTTTGTTTTCTTATTTTTCACATTTTCTACTCAAGACAAAGTTCGTAGAATAAATCAAAGTGTATTAAAGTCATAGCCTGTTGGTCTCAGGCAGCTGTCAATCACAATGTTTCACACACAAACACCTAATTAAAACCAAACTGATCAGAAACACCCTGGTATGTGTTGATAGGAGGATCCCAGTGGAGGAGCGAGCTGTCTGACTGATGGCGACACGGAAACTTACTGGGAGAGCGACGGCGTGCAGGGACAACACTGGATCCGGCTGCACATGAAGAGAGGCACTGTGGTAAAGTAAGAAGCCGCTGAGCAACAAAAGACATTCAAACCAACTTTAGTGTTTTAAAGTTGTTAATTAAAAGCCCAACTCTGAGCTGGCTGTATTTACACATCACAGTTGCACATTTCTCGATGTCTGCTGTCAGATGTGTTGCTTGCTTTGCAAAGTGAGGCATCTCATTTCTGTGTTTTTTCACTTCTCTCTCCAGTAAGCTGATCTTGACCGTGGACTCCACAGACGACAACTACATGCCCAAGAGGTGCACGGTGTTCGGAGGAGAGGGAGACAACTTGAAGAAAATGAGTGATGTCACCATAGACGAGTGAGACTTTAAAAAATAAATTATTTCCACTGAAAGGTCCTTGGGTCTCACAGCTCATGCTTCAGTAGATATGATACTTTCAAGTGTTTTCAAACCTCTGCTCTGTCTGTGCCTCTAGTAACCTGATAGGAGAAGTGTGTGTACTGGAAGACATGACATCCCACCTGCCTGTCATTGAAATTCGAATTGAGGAATGTAGAGGTAATGCATTTCGTACATGTTTGTACATATTTAGACAGATACTTCCAGTGATCTTAACACTTCTTTCTCAACCCTTTTGCTTTTAAAGACGAGGGAATAGACGTCCGGATCCGAGGCTTAAAGATCAAGTCGTCGTGTGAGAGGGACTTGGGTCTGAATGCTGACGTTTTCCAGTCCTCTAACCTGGTGCGGTACCCCCGTCTGCAGGGCACCGTGCCTGACGTCCTGTACCGCAGAGCATTAGTCATCCAGAGGTAGGTCCACGTTCATCATATTGCCAGTGTTTTAACACTCGTAGTAAATATCATGGAGTTAAGTATTTGTGTGCAGTTCATGTCCAGATGGATTTAGAAATTGAATAGATTTTTTATTTTCAATCAGCCAATTTGCGGTTAAATCAACCCCTAGTTAGTGTTACTAAGACATACAAGTCAAACTTATCTGATTTGATAAACAAGCAAATCTCTGGGTTAGTTGTGATTGCCTCTGTCTCACTCTGCAGGTTCATCTGCCTCCTGGACAGCGTGCTCCCACACGTGGTGCCAGCTTGGGACTACAGCCTGGGAACCTTTAACCAGATCAAAGTGAGTTGTCTCATACAAAGTCAAAGTAGAACTTATTGTCATCTTCTCCATATATAGTTCAATGGAACTAAATCATGTTCCTTCAGTTTAGAAGCTTCCAACAAGGTTTGTAAACCTGTGTCTTCTCTGTCGCCCCTCTAGAGTATAAAGCAGTTCCTCCTGCTGTCGAAGCGTCGCTCAGCTCTCATCACACAGTGCCTGAAGGACTCTGAGACCAGTAAACCAAACTTCATGCCCCGACTCTACATCAACAGACGTCTGGCCATGGAGCACAGAGACAACCCGTCTCTGGACCCCACCTCCAAGAGTGCTGTGTTCATTCAGGTAACAACTAGACTCAGAGACTGTTGACCTGAAAAGAGAAACTTAATATTTTACCCATAAACACTGAGAGGGATAAATATAAATAAGTGTTTGGTGCAATGGATCATTTCCATCACGTTGTTTGTTCATTTAAATGTCATAACACCATTATTATTATAATTTTTTTCCTTGCAGGTGTATGAAGGCCTCAAGCCATCGGACAAATTTGAGAAGATCTTGGATTATAGGTTTGTATTTGTAGATCACTGCAGATTTTTCTTTTCTGAAAATGTCTGTTAGTTGAGAACAATAAAAGGTAAATCTTTAATCTTTCCTGTTGTATCTGTCAGGTGGCCGGCTCGTTATGACCAGTGGTGGGAGTGTAAGTTCATCGCAGAGGGAATCATTGACCAGGGAGGTGGATTTCGGGACAGCCTGGCCGACATGTCTGAGGAGCTCTGCCCCAGCTCAGCCGAGTGTCCAATGCCTCTGCCATTCTTCTGCCGCACATCCAACCAGGTAATCATCACTGCCCGCACACTGTCAGGATTCAGACTGGATGTGGCTTCTTTCTTAAAACTTTCCTTTGCTGCTCCCTCAGGGCGCCTTAGAAGCCAAAGATTATTACGTCCCCAACCCATCCTGTAAAGAGTTCCACAAGTACGAGTGGATCGGTCAGCTCATGGGAGCTGCTCTCAGAGGAAAGGATTTCTTGGTGAGTGATGCTCACTCTCCACCTACTCCAGGTTGTTTGCATTGGATTCATATGTAGACTTGATTTTGTTACTTCGTTGTGTGTGACCCTGCAGGTCTTGGCTCTGCCTGGGCTGGTGTGGAAGCAGCTGACTGGGGAAGCCATCACCTGGACTAAAGATTTCCCTGCTGTAGACTCTGTTCTGGTGAGGACATGGACATTATTTACAGCTGCTGGACAGTCAATCAATCGACCCGGTGTCTCAGCAGACTAGATTACCTTTTACATTTCTGTGAATTTCCATTGTCTTTTATCGTCTTACTAAGCCACTAACCTGCTGCACTGACCTCCTATCTGTTGAGTTGTTTTCTCAAGGTAAATATGGGTGTGTATGTGTGTGCAGGTAAACTTGCTGGAGGCCATGGAGAACATGGACCAAGAGACGTTTGAGTTCAGGTTTGGGGAGGAGCTGGTGTACACCACCCTGCAGAGCGACGGCCAGATGGTGGAGCTCATCCCTGGTGGCAGTAATGTGGCAGTGTGCTACGAGGACCGCAGCGAGTTCGTCCGCCTGGTGCAGAAAGCTCGGCTGGACGAGAGCAAAAAGCAGGTCAGACTTCAGTATCGTGACACTTTGTCCTCCAATATAATGCAGCTTGGAATGTGGTTAGACTTAGTTACTGAAAAATGTGCCTGACGATAATCATGTGTGGTGCAGATTGCAGCCATGCAGGCGGGGATGCTGAAGGTGGTTCCTCAGGCGGTGCTGGACCTGCTCACCTGGCAGGAGGCGGAAAAGAAAGTGTGTGGAGACCCAGAGATCACTGTGGAAGCCTTGAAACGACTCAGTGAGTGTCCAGATGTTTCATTTAATCACACATCTGTAGGGATGTTAGTCGGTTAGACTGTAATAATCCAACAATTGAGTTTACACGAAACATTGCAGAGACTTTTACTGAAGGTGATGGATCCATGTGACTTTTTGGAACATGGTGAAATGGCAACGACAAAGTTTAATCACACAAGATGTTGCTTCTATCTCCACCAGCACGATATGAAGACCTGGAACAAAGTGACGTTCGGGTTCAGTACTTGTGGGAAGCGCTGACAAACTTTACCAATGGTCAGTTCATTGATTATTTGCTGACGCTTCACAGTAGAGAATATCCTAAACAACATATCTTCTTAATTATGAAGTCTGTCGTTTGTCTTGGTGTATTTGTTGTGATAAAAATAAACAGCACATATCTGCATCACTGTGGAGATGACTCCACAATGAGGACGATGAACTGATGTTTATGTTGTGTGACTGACTGTGTTTTCATGTTGTGTTTTCTCAGAGGATCGCAGCAGGTTTCTGAGGTTTGTAACTGGTAGAAGTCGTCTTCCTGCGCCGATCTACGTCTTTCCGGACAAGCAGGGGTGAGCACTCGTACATGTCAGAGAACAAACAATACAGAATTCTGTTCATAAAACGTCTCATGGAACATTATGCTACTAGTTTATGTATTTTTAAATGTTTTCTGTTTCCTGATTCAGCTCTGAAACGACGGATGCACTTCCACAGTCCTCCACAGTGTTCCTCCACCCTTTATTTACCCAACTATCCCAGGTACAACAATGTGTACTGCTGTGTTTATGACGTACCAGTTGCTGTTATCCTAAACTTTACATCAATATGACACTGAGACATTATGCAGTGGATAACTGTCTGATAACTTCTGTCCTGCAGTGCAAAGGTTTGTGAGGAGAAGCTGCGTTACGCTGCGTACAACTGTGTGGCCATCGACACAGACATGAGCCCCTGGGAAGAGTGATCTCTGCTGCTTCACTGAATGAACTGTGCACACTTCACGAATCACTGACGAATGCATAACGCTTGCTAAATCAAGATCACCATATCTACACAATTGCCAATTTAATCTATGCTGTATATAATAAAGAAATATATGGAGACATGGAAATGGAGTTTGTTTCAATGACATATGAAATTTGCATTTACAAGTTGTGACAGGTTTTATAATGTCAGTGGAACTTTATGTAAAAACTGTTGAAATATTTTAGTTTCTTTGGGTAAAATACACAAAATAAAACAAGCTGCAAATAAAGAGAGAATCTGCATTTTTAAGAGCTCAGTAAAAATACAGAGTGATTAACATTGTTGATTATGAAAGGGCAGAAATGGCTGAATCATGAATTGTAACCCTGAATAATTTTCAATCATGAAATTATTAAAATATTAAAGAGGGTCATCCTTGATTTAAAAAATTGTAATATGACAAAGAGGAAAAATTAGGTTCTTCATTTTATAGATGAAAAAAAGTATGTAGATTTATATGTAAGTACATATTTATGCGTAGCTAGATATCTATATGTGGATGAGGGATGAATTTGTTGTAAAATTTACATTGAGCAAAATGTAAATCATATCATAAATGTGTGTTTAAGAAAATAGATTTATCTTCACAACGTGCTATTACTTTATCACAATAAAAACGAAAATGTAGCCAAAGATATTAATATTTACAGATGGTAATGCATAAGTACTTTGTGGGTAGTATTTTATTTAATAAAGGTAGATCTGTGCGTATTTATTTAAATAACTGCGAATGAAATGATATCAACTAATACAATAAAACACAAAAACATTCCTCCGATGTGGTTAAATCACAAAACACAAAACAAACATACGAAAGACATGAAGTAAAAAGTCACAGTGTTGAATCCTATTCATTTAAAAAAACACCACGTTGTTATCGAAACCTCGTTCGCGGGCGTGTGTGTGTGTGTGTGTGTGTTCAGTTCTCGCGAGAGCACGTGTCTTCAAACCGGCCCATGAGCCTTTGCGGGTCCTCTTTCTAGCCGGCGCCTGAGAATGGGTACGTGTTGTCAAGCTCGCGTCGGAGGGAGAATCTTTGTCCATCTGCTGTTTTATCGAAGGAATAATCCGACGATGGTTGTTCAGCGTTAAACGCGAACGTTATTCACACCGTCCTGGTTCCGTCTTGTGCGGCTGCGGGCTGTTGAATTCTATTTAATTTGACTTGTTCTCCCGTGGACGTCTGAGGCAAGATGGCCGCGCGTATCGGCCGTGTTAGTTAGCGGCTGACTGGTGGACGTGTGGCGGTACACGGGCCCAGTTTGCAGGCCGGTGAGCTCCAGGGTCATTTCAGCAGAGTTGAACCGCTGCTGTCGAACCTTTTTATCAGGTTTTAACAGATACTCTGTGGCTGTGTTGGTAGTTCAATCAGTGTTAGGCTAACGGGGAGCTAGTGTTAGCATGTGCTAGCAAGGCTGGTCGTGCTCGTGTCATGCTGCTGCACCGAGTTATAATCAAAGAAAGGGGATTTATGCGTTAAACATGATTTAGATCAATGTTGTCGCAGGTTAGTAAAAGCGTTTCTTCCCTTCAGGTGCACGTGGCTTTTTAAATGTGTGTTTTTATCTGTAGGCTAAAGACGTGGAGGAGCAATGTGGTTGGCCTTCTTAGCCAATAGGCTCACAAGTTGAAAACCAGGATGTGCATCACTATTAAGCTGTAATTAGTGGCTACTCTTATTTTGTTGGCAGGTTTTTAGCTTAATCAATGTTGGTAAATAGAAACTGTCCACTCTTATTTGTTATGATCGATTTATTCAGGTGTCTTGTGTTTCTGGTAAATAGTCCAGGACACAGGTCTTTTGCCAAATCAACAAAAACAAGTGTCCTCATTTGAGAAGAGAATATAAATTGAATTTATAGTATGTGGTTTTAATTAGTAAAGTCACTGCAGCCAAGTCAGTAAGTTCAGCTCAAGTCTTGAAGTGTTTATATTCTTGGAGAACTAAGTTGATGGTTATTTGCTTGAGTAACATGATGAAAACTCTACTTGCTGATTCCTAATTATAATTGCGGGACAAACCTACCTTGGAGAACTGATTACTCAAGCATCAACCATCATGATGTGTTCACCACCTTGTGACTTGTGTGCTGATCTAACTCCTGTTGTTTTGTTTCATTCACCCAGGTATCTCCAGGGACAACTGGCATAAACGCCGCAAAACCGGTGGTAAACGCAAGCCCTACCACAAGAAGAGGAAGTATGAGCTCGGTCGTCCTCCTGCAAACACAAAGGTGAATAAAGAACCTGTGTTTCTACCTCCAGATGTGTTCTTAAGGTGATATAGCGTGAGTGATGAAAATCCGACCTTAGGTAGGTCTTTTTTTGGGCCGTTTTGGTTCAAATCATAAGATCTATCAATGTTAGGACTTGTCATAGTTACTCTGACACGCGTCAAAGTTCATTAGTGCTCCTGTTTACCATAAGCCTTCAGAATGCATGCTCTACACATCCAGCAACGTTTTATCAAAGTACCAGTATTAAATATGTCTGTTTCTGTAGATCGGACCTCGCCGCATCCACACAGTGAGAGTCCGTGGTGGGAACAAGAAGTACCGTGCTCTGAGGTTAGATGTTGGAAACTTCTCCTGGGGCTCTGAATGTAAGTTTACATCTAATGCTACTTTGAATTAGTCTGATTCCTTGATGCTGTACATATCTTTCCATGAAGATAACTTTGTCCAGTTCTGCTACTGAATGAAAGTGATGATATCAGTGACTCTGAGAAAGACCTTTACAAGTTGACATTTTAAAGATTTGACAAAACTCGGTTGAAAATCAATGGTGAGTCTGCATTTGCTTAAGTTCTTATTTTTGTACCCAGGCTGCACACGCAAGACCAGAATTATTGATGTGGTCTACAACGCCTCTAACAACGAGCTGGTCAGAACCAAGACCCTGGTGAAGAACTGCATCGTCCTCGTTGACAGCCTTCCCTACAGGCAGTGGTATGAGGCCCACTACACCACTCCTCTCGGACGCAAGAAGGGAGCCAAGCTCGTAAGTGGGAAGACTGGTGATATTATTAAGTATTTGTACAGCATCGGTGCCAATAAGCTTAAACTAGAAAAATAAGTCTTTAAGTGGAAGTTTAAATTTCTTGGTACGTTCTGCTCGCACGTCTTTCCATGACGATAACTTTGTCCAGTTCTGCTACTGAATGAAAGTGATGTTAACAGTGACTCTGAGAAAGACCTGGTGCTACACTGACAACCTGCAACAGACTTGAATCCACATTATCCCCCAGCACTTGAATTAAACTTTGCAGGTATTTCACGTCCATCTAATTCGTTTCCTCTTCTCCTGTAGACTCCAGAGGAAGAAGAGGTCCTGAACAAGAAGAGGTCAAAAAGGACTCAGAAGAAATACGACGAGCGTAAAAAGACTGCCAAGATCAGCCCCCTCTTGGAGGAGCAGTTCCAGCAAGGAAAGCTGCTCGGTGAGTCAAACAAGTGTTGTCCTGAACGTTCCTGTTTCTGAGAGCCACCCAAATGTCCAGTTAGATCTTGAATGGAAGTTGTATTCTATGTTGATACCTCATTTTACCAGTGATGTGCACATTTCTTTCTGTATTTGGCACAGGGCACAATACATGGTTTTTATATTACCTTAAGGGAATGTCTGAGATGCATATTTTAGTTGGAAATGTATTCTTTAAGGATGTGAAATCATCTTTAACGTTGATTAATTAATATCTGTACTTTCACTTTGTGGTGCCTCCTAGATAAGTTCATAGCTATGAGTAGGAGCATGTGAACTGGAAAACTTCCAATTGAAAACCTGTTGGTTTAGTTAACTGCCTGTTGAAAGTACTTTATCTATCACTGACGGTGTTTCTCTCTCTTCTGCAGCTTGCATCGCCTCCAGACCCGGCCAGTGCGGTAGGGCGGACGGTTACCTCCTGGAAGGCAAAGAGCTTGAGTTCTACTTGAGGAAGATCAAGGCCAAGAAAGGCAAATAGATGTACAGCTCTTTGATTCGTCAATAAATTCTTTCCACCAAACTGTCTGCTGTCGGCGCTTTACTTTTATTTTGTTGAAACTCTTACTGGGTTGTGACTGTGCTGTCAACATTGTGTTCAAGTTGGTTTGACTCATTTCAGAGGTTGGGTGCAAAATATAGACTAAAACATTCCAAGGGTTTGATTTAGGTTGATGGTGAAAAGGTAAACGAAACAGTGCAGTAATTGACCTTATATCAATATCACATTCACTAGTATATGAACAATGAATGGCTCTTAAATGCAAAGTATCAAAGTTTACCGACTCTAAAGTATTTCACTTAGGCCTGTATGCAATCCATCCGGGGTTTCTGTTGTAATGGACACTAGCATGCAGAGAGAAGGTCTTCTGCACAAGTTAGGTTAACGACTACCAGTAGTTGTTCGCAGACACCAGCGGGTGTGAGGTGTATATAACCTCAGTTGTGCACCTTAATGTATTTGTAGTAGTTCAGATACATTACCTCTGTGCCCTTTTAAACTAAACACTCCTTTTCGAACAAAGGACAAGATGGAGAATGTCCCTTTTTATACGTTCTACCGCACTTGTTACTGTCTAGAACAGTTAATGTTAGGACACCCTTTTCTAAGGCAAGTCCACCATGGGTTGATCAGACCTGGGTTCAGGTCCCTAGCGTCTTGGGGTCCAGTTAGGATCTTTTCTCCTGATCCAGAGCCATTAGCTGCAGTTGTGTGCAGTTTCTTTTATGGTCTGATGCTGCAGGGCTCGTCTGTGGATCCCCCAGATCTTTGAGCAACCTGATGGTGGCTGTTGCCATGAAACTCCTGCAGGCCAAACTTCACAGGGCAGACTGTTGCTTTCCAGCCACGTTTGTTTGTAACATCTACATCCCATTTAACCCTGGTGCTTCAGATTTGGTACACAGAAAATATACAGAATTATCTCATGAAATGAAAAGTCACTACATTGTAAAAAATGTTAGACCTACTGTTATTCTTTCAAGTGAAATTGTAAGGGGTTTTGGTGGTTAGTTTTGGCATACAGTTACAGCCCCTAGTCAGTAGAGTACTACATATCCTCAACACCCTGTACTTCCAGAGTCCTTGGCTACTGTAAACGGGTACTTATTCAGCAAGTTACGGTTGTGGACCTACTTTAGTGATGCAGTAGGTCATAATTCATAAACTGGTTGTCATTTTAAAACTAAGTTGTCAAATGTATTACAGAAAAAAATATTAAATAGAAGCGGCAGAAAATTGAAACTCAAAGATCACCCAAACAATGTAAACCATTGAGAATCTCTCAGAACCTGGGTACCACTTTCAGATGGAAATTTCTTTATACTTAATGAATAATTTAATTAACCCTGGAAAAATCTGTTGTCTGTGATTAGTCATTTAACAATGTTAACTGTTTGACTATTTACTGGACCAAATGTTTTTATTACTTATCTCATTTTAAGCCAAATGTCGATATTGATATTTAAGACATTTTTTGAATTGATAACATTATTGAAATCAATCTGAACACATACAGTAACAAGTGTTTTATAGTTGATTGGGTGTAATGTCCGTACGCCACGGCCTGTCACGTGGTCACACCCCGCTGCTGTGATTGGCTGAGCGGACCTTCATATGGCTGCAGGACACAGAGATCCGCCTCTTCTGCTCCTCAGCACCCGACGGGTTGAAACGATGCTGTTCAACAAGGTACACGACTCCGTATTACATGTTGTCCACTGTTATTAACTGCACATGAAGGTGTTTGTATAGATGTGGTCGGTGATACTGCAGCTCTCTGTGTCTGTGACCTGCTTTCACCTTCGTAGTAAACGATGCTACATGCTAACTAACAAGCTAATGATACATGTGAGGCACGATGGCCGTGTTCGAGATAGCGGCTGACTGGTGGACGTGTGGCGGTACACGGGCCCAGTTTGCAGGCCGGTGAGCTCCAGGGACATTTCAGCAGAGTTGAACCGCTGCTGTCGGAACATTTTATCTGTTTGTTAAAGCTAATCTGTGGTTGCAGCTTAATCAGAGTTAAGCTAACGGAGAGCTAGTGTTAACATGTGCTAGCAAGACTGCTCGTGTCATGCTGCTGCACTGAAACAGTTATAATCAAAGAAAGGGGATTTATGCGTTAAACATGATTTAGATCAATGTTACTGCAGGTTAGTAAAAGCGTTTCTCTTCAGGTGCACGTGGCTTTTTTAATGTGTGGACGTGGAGGAGCAATGTGGTTGGCCTTCTTAGCCAATAGGCTCACAAGTTGAAAACCAGGATGTGCATCACTATTAAGCTGTAATTAGTGGCTACTCTTATTTTGTTGGCAGGTTTCTATCTTAATCAATAATGTTGGTGTCCTCATTTGAGAAGAGCATATGAACTGAAGTGAAGTGTTTTATATTCTTGGAGAACTAAGTTGATGGTTATTTGCTTGAGTAACATGATGAAAACTCTACTTGCTGATTCCTAATTATAATTGCGGGACAAACCTACCTTGGAGAACTGATTACTCAAGCATCAACCATCATGATGTGTTCACCACCTTGTGAATTGTGTGCTGATCTAACTCCTGTTTTGTTTCATTCACCCAGGTATCTCCAGGGACAACTGGCATAAACGCCGCAAAACCGGTGGTAAACGCAAGCCCTACCACAAGAAGAGGAAGTATGAGCTCGGTCGTCCTCCTGCAAACACAAAGGTGAATAAAGAACCTGTGCTTCTACCTACAGATGTGTTCTTAAGGTGATATAGCGTGAGTGATGAAAATCCGACCTTAGGTAGGTCTTTTTTTGGGCCGTTTTGGTTCAAATCATAAGATCTATCAATGTTAGGACTTGTCATAGTTACTCTGACACGCGTCAAAGTTCATTAGTGCTCCTGTTTACCATAAGCCTTCAGAATGCATGCTCTACACATCCAGCAACGTTTTATCAAAGTACCAGTATTAAATATGTCTGTTTCTGTAGATCGGACCTCGCCGCATCCACACAGTGAGAGTCCGTGGTGGGAACAAGAAGTACCGTGCTCTGAGGTTAGATGTTGGAAACTTCTCCTGGGGCTCTGAATGTAAGTTAACGTCTAATGCTACTTTGAATTAGTCCGATTCCTTGATGCTGTACATATCTTTCCATGAAGATAACTTTGTCCAGTTCTGCTACTGAATGAAAGTGATGATATCAGTGACTCTGAGAAAGACCTTTACAAGTTGACATTTTAAAGATTTGACAAAACTCGGTTGAAAATCAATGGTGAGTCTGCATTTGCTTAAGTTCTTATTTTTGTACCCAGGCTGCACACGCAAGACCAGAATTATTGATGTGGTCTACAACGCCTCTAACAACGAGCTGGTCAGAACCAAGACCCTGGTGAAGAACTGCATCGTTCTCGTTGACAGCCTTCCCTACAGGCAGTGGTATGAGGCCCACTATACCACTCCTCTCGGACGCAAGAAGGGAGCCAAGCTCGTAAGTGGGAAGACTGGTGATATTATTAAGTATTTGTACAGCATCGGTGCCAATAAGCTTAAACTAGAAGTCTTTAAGTGGAAATTTAAATTTCTTGGTACGTTCTGCTCGCACGTCTTTCCATGAAGATAACTTTGTCCAGTTCTGCTACTGAATGAAAGTGATGTTAACAGTGACTCTGAGAAAGACCTGGTGCTACACTGACAACCTGCAACAGACTTGAATCCACATTATCCCCCAGCACTTGAATTAAACTTTGCAGGTATTTCACGTCCATCTAATTCGTTTCCTCTTCTCCTGTAGACTCCAGAGGAAGAAGAGGTCCTGAACAAGAAGAGGTCAAAAAGGACTCGGAAGAAATACGACGAGCGTAAGAAGACTGCCAAGATCAGCCCCCTCTTGGAGGAGCAGTTCCAGCAAGGAAAGCTGCTCGGTGAGTCAAACAAGTGTTGTCCTGAACGTTCCTGTTTCTGAGAGCCACCCAAATGTCCAGTTAGATCTTGAATGGAAGTTGTATTCTATGTTGATGCCTCATTTTACCAGTGATGTGCACATTTCTTTCTGTATTTGGCACAGGGCACAATACATGGTTTTCATATTACCTTATGTCAAGTGGAAAACTTCCACTTGAAAACCTGTTTGTTTAGTTAACTGCCTGTTGAAAGTACTTTATCTATCACTGACGGTGTTTCTCTCTCTTCTGCAGCTTGCATCGCCTCCAGACCCGGCCAGTGCGGTAGGGCGGACGGTTACCTCCTGGAAGGCAAAGAGCTTGAGTTCTACTTGAGGAAGATCAAGGCCAAGAAAGGCAAATAGATGTACAGCTCTTTGATTCGTCAATAAATTCTTTCCACCAAACTGTCTGCTGTCAGCGCTTTACTTTTATTTGTTTGTTGATGAAACCGTTACTGGGTTGTGACTGTACTGTCCCCGTTGTGTTAATGTCGGTGTGGACGTCTGACTCATTTCAGAGGCTGGGTGCAACATATAGACTAAAAACATTCAAGGGTTTGATTTAGGTTGATGGGGATAAAGTTAACAAAATAGTGCAGACCCGGGTTCGTAACATTTACAATCCCATTTAGCTCTGGTGCTTCACATTGGGTACACAGAAAATATACAGAATTTTCTCAAATGAAATGGAAAAAAATGTAACACCTACTGTTCTTTCAAGTGACATGTAAGGGTTTTTGGTGTAGTTATTTTTGCCATGCAGTTACTGCCCCTAGTCAGTAGAGAGTACTACATACCCTCAACACCCTGTACTTTGAGTCTTTGGCTACTCTAGCACATTGTGTACCCACTTTAGTGATGCAGTGGGTCGCAATTTATAAACTGGTTATATCATTTTCAACTAAGTTTTCAAATGTATTACAGAATAAAATATTAAATAGGAGCAGCAGAAAACTCAAAGGTCACAAACAATGTAAACCATCGAGAACCCCCCCAAAATCCTGGACACCACTTTCAGATGGAAATTTACTTATCTCATTTCAAGTGTCGATGAAGAAAATAATTGAATTGATAATATTATAGAAATCAATCTGAACACACAGGAAAATGTCCCATAGTTAATTGAGTGTAATGTCAGTGAAGTCCCTGAGGATCACATGTAAAAAGCAACTTAATGTTCATATATACACATGAATTTATAGATAAATATTAAAGCTGGGGACGTTGACCAACATGTGTCCTCTGTAACCACAGATGAACTCGTGGAGATTTGTGCTGGGATCTGTCGCTGAGCTGTAAACTCTCATGTAACTCCGTCAGGACCTTAGATAACTGAAGTGGGGCAAAAGTCATTTCACGTACGCCACGGGCCTGTCACGTGGTCGCATCCCGCTGCTGTGATTGGCCGAGCGGAGGTTCATATGGCTGCAGGACACAGACATTCGTTACTTCTCCTCCTCAGAACTCGACGAGTTGAAGCGATGCTGTTCAACAAGGTACACGACGCCAACTTAAATGTTGTCCACTGTTATTTACTGCGCCTGAAGGTGTTTGTGTAGATGTGGTCGGTGATGCTGCAGCTCGCTGTGTCTGTGACCTGCTTTCACCTTCGTAGTAAACAATGCTACATGCTAACTAACAAGCTAATGATACTTAGCTACCAAGCTAATGTTGTGTTTTCCTGTGGAGGTGGATTTGATCTTGAGGATTTGAAATCACACTCGAGGCTGTTTAACACGTGGACACGTCTTTTCTCTGAGGGTTTGTTTGCAGATGATTAAAATCTTCTTCAAGGCCTTTTAAAAAACAAACTGCAGCCTCATGGATCATTGTTTTTGTTGTTTCTCTTATTAATTAGCTAGTTTTGGTCTTATGCTTGATTCAGTCCTGGTTGAACTCTACTGGGTGGACTGGTGGTGCTGATGTGGCCCAAATGGGTCAGTCCACCCCAGACCTGTCTTTTGAACAATGACACATGTTAATAATAAGAGGAACTGGGATCTGTATATCACCTTCAAGGTGCCCAAAACCGCTTTTATAGAAAGGATAATAACAATAGAACATATTGTTTGTCATTACCTGGTTGCTGAACAGGAAATACAGCTCCAGCATGAGAACTGCAACAGAATAAGTATGTGGAACGCTGAGTGTATTTATGTTTAAAGAAAACGATGCTTGGCTATGTTTCACAAATGTATTGGTTATTCATTAGAGGCTGAAAGTAGGACTAACTAATTATTGACTAGCTTGTTACTAAAATAACAAAAAGAGTGGACATGTCCTAAACTATGCATTGCTCATGTCTCCCTCCACACACTCGCAGGTACTCAGAGCCGGCGTGCGGTCCGGGATCCGGCTGCAGAGCTCCGGTGCTTCTGCAGCCAGTTCTTCAGCACCTTCCAACCACTCATCCCTCGGGTTCTCATTTGGTGGGTGTAGGCTGTTGAACCTTTACTTCATTGTAAACTCACATTAATCAAAAATGTCTTCTAAACAATGCCCATGTGTACTTATCTACACTGAAATAGTCACTGCCTGCCTGTAGGGGACAGTGTGGACCTGTCCAACTAGGACAGATGGCTCCATTGTTAATGTACTTGTATAAGAACTTTGCTTTTTTGTTGCACTGTTTTCTCACAGTTACTATGATTTACTACAGACACAATAATAATGAAGTTAATTAATATTAGTTCACTGTCAGAGTGACATGATGGTCTTCATGTCATCATCCTCTGTAAGACTATGACTGGTCAGGAACATTCTTTAAAGTGCGTTGAAGCTGCTCACATTTGATCGTCTGGCTCCTCTTTGGCTCACAGAGATGACGGATCAGCAGAAGGAGTTCCAGCAGCTGGCGAGGAGGTTTGCACGTGAAGAGATCGTCCCTGCCGCAGCTTCTTATGACAAGAGTGGTGAAGTAAGTTCATCCTAAGGGTTCGGCTGCAGTGAATGTGTTTCCTGTTGTTTTGTTACTGGGTGTTTTGTATTTGCTGTAATGCTTAAGAGCCACAGGTTGTTATGGAAAAGTCAACAAAATATACATGCACAGTATATACTTCAAAAGTTGCATAAATTAAAGCCACAATCATTACTTAATTAATAATTAGGTCATTGAATGAATAAAAGAATCATTAGTTGCAGCCCTAGCACAAAGATCTGCACAGGTCACATACACTGTATAATCTAAGGTATACTCTGTGCTGCGTATTCATCTTTTTTGTTTTAGTTTTTATTAATTTCATTAATATATTTCTTTGTTAGTTTATTTTACCTCCCACCTCTGTGCTGCTGTATCGTGTTAACTTCCTCCCGGGGACCACTGATGTCTTGTCCTTTATCACAATGTGAATAAACTGCAACTCCTACAATTGTCATTTTTCAGTATCCTTTCCCCATCATCAAGAAAGCATGGGAGCTTGGTCTCATGAACAGCCACATTCCTCAGGAATATGGTATGTTGTTCTCTTGCTCACTGACTTTTCCAGGTCTTGTCTCAGTGTCTCTTCCAAGTTAGCTTTTGTAGATGCCCCTGAATAATAGTCAATGCTTAATAAATATGTCAAATCTGTACACGTTTGTTAATTTGTTTAATCATGTCAGTGGAGTTGTTTTATTTCAGGTAAACATCTGTTTGAAAACACAGTGAGACATCCTGTTGTGTTCTGTCTCTCTGTATTCAGGTGGAATGGGCTTGCACATCTTCGACAGCTGCCTCATCACAGAGGAGTTGGCTTACGGCTGCACAGGAGTGCAGACCGCTATCGAGGCAAACTCTCTGGGAGTAAGTTGAGTTTTACTACAATACCTGCTTAATGTGGGTACGTCTTAGCCACAGAACAAGCTGATTATCTGCAGCCTCATCAGCCACTTTTCCTAAATAATGGTAAATACCTGTAAACTTATCAGACAGCAGTGTCCTCCATTATCTTATCACGGTACCGGACAGACAGGAAATCAATGAGCACGAAGAGGGAAGATGACAGAGGTCAGGATGAACGAGGGACAGACTAAATTCCTTTTTCTTATCAAACTTTATATACATTAGTTATAATGCATTACATTGAATGTATTCACTTTTTTATAGAACAACAATAAAGAGTATTGTTTACATACCAGCTCAGCAAGAAGTACAAATAGAAAAGCATAGATTATTTAAATTTATAAAAAGACCACAAACGTAAAAGAAACACATTTGACCACACTGGGGACCAACACCATTCAGGTGATTCAATAACATCTTCTTTCTCCCACAAAGCAAATGCCTGTTATTATTGCTGGCAATGATGCACAGAAGAGTAAATACCTGGGGAGGATGGCTGAGGAGCCTCTTATGTGTGTAAGTATTTAGTTTTAGAATATCATTATATATTTTCTTTTATTCTAGTTTCGTTATCCAGTAGGGCTGCAACTGTTCTGCTGTGTGCAACTTAGTTCTTAACACCCGTTCTACAATGACAATAACAAACGTCTTCTTCTGCAGGCGTACTGCGTCACTGAGCCGGGGGCAGGCTCCGACGTGTCCGCCATCCAGACGCGAGCTGTGAAGACGGGCGACGAGTATGTTGTTAACGGGCAGAAGATGTGGATCACAAACGGTGGGAAGGCTAACTGGTATGTAATCACTTATATTTCCATTGAAATATACAGTCACTTGGCAGCATTAACAAATGCAGTCTTATACAACAGTCCTCTAAAAAAAAAACCTAGATGTAGATTGTGATGCTGCTTAATTGAACTTAACATCTGGCAATGATCTCACCACAGGTTGTACTGTAGATAAACCTGATGTTATAGAATGATGGCAATGATAGGAGCTGGAAGCACTGGTTAAGCATTTGCCAACATTTTTTTCGACAGGTCACACTTACCTTTTGGGGTTTTGTTGTGCATGAAATAAGAGTGCACCGACATTTGAAGAAAAGCTTGTTTTAGTGTTGGTTTAGATTTGTCCAGAGGTGCCCTAACACGTTCACACAACTGTGTATATGTCCGTAAAAATCACAAACACAAAAGCATTTGTCTGTTAATCTGAAGGCTTATTTAACCATGGCTCCATCTTTTATTTCCCCAGGTACTTCCTCCTGGCTCGTACTAACCCAGACCCCAAATGTCCAGCCGGCAAGGCCTTCACTGGCTTCATCTTAGATGCTGACACTCCAGGAGTTCAGATTGGAAGGAAGGTGAGATGAGCCACATGATCTGGTAGCGTATTATGGTTTAAATCATTGTGAAATTTAGTTTTGCAATGTGAATGTACAGATTGAGTAGACTAAGACAGATAATAGGGTTTTCAACACTGCTGCATATACATATTTACATGAAAGGGAAGTCAGTACGTGTAAATGGAGTTTTCCTTGTTCTATGAAGCGGAGTCATTTAGTCATCCGTTAACATTTGCTCTCAGATGTCATCAGGAACTGAGGAAATGTTCTTACCTCAGAGAATCGATCCAGATAAACTTGTTAAACCTGTGAAGAGCAAAACCCCCGTAGTTCCACACTGGATACAGGTGTTGTTTTGTAGTTTTTGAAGAGCATATATAGGAAAATGTATCCTGTATTTACGCTCACAGAAAACATATTAAAGGGAAAGTTGTTTGGTGTTTTGTAGGAGATGAACATGGGCCAGAGATGTTCTGACACCAGAGGCATCACCTTTGAGGACGTCAGGATACCGAAGGAGAATGTCCTGGTCGGAGAGGGAGCTGGCTTCAAAATCGCCATGGGAGCTTTTGACAACACAAGGCCTCCAGTAAGTCATTGATCTGTAGCAATGATGAGGATCCTCCTCTTCTTTATCACTGGTATCACAGTTCCTCTGTGGTACCAGGTTGGGTGTAAAAGCTTTTCTCTTCCTCAGTAGAATGACTCCGTAGAGCACAAACTTCTGCCAAAACCAAACAGTCCCATTTAAAATCAAGCTGCATCAAATTACACACACTCATGTCTGTCTGTCCCCTGAATATGTCTGATTGTTTTCATCATGATCCATGAATTATTAAATAAAATAAAGTACTTTTCTATAAAGATATGTAGAAATAAAGAAAACAATGTTCCTTATATCCAGACCAATAACACCAACTCAGGGTTTTTCATCACCATCCTCATTTTTGCAAATGAAATTCTCAAGTTTGATTACTTCTTTGTGACAGAAGAGTCGACTAATACATCTGAATTGCATGACAGGTGGCAGCAGGAGCAACAGGCCTGGCACAGAGGGCACTGGATGAAGCCACTAATTACGCACTGGAGAGGAAGACCTTCGGCAAAGTGATCGCTGAGGTTTGTTCACACAGATCTTCATGTTCTGATGCACCTCGTTTTGAGTGAATCCAGAATGCTGTTTTTAAAAAGGCTTATTAGTTGTGACCTTTCTGTTTTTGCTGTAGCTGTCATGCCCGCTAAATATTAGGTGACTACAGTGTTAAAAGTCCAAAGATGAGCTTTCTGTCTGGTCCTGTCTTGCAGCACCAGGCCGTGGCGTTCCTTCTGGCGGAGATGGCGATGAAGGTGGAGCTGGCCCGGATGGCGTACCAGCGCTCAGCCTGGGAAGTGGACCAGGGCCGCAGAAACACCTACTACGCTTCCATCGCCAAGGCCTTCGCCGGAGACATCGCCAATCAGGTGGCCAGTGACGCTGTTCAGGTGTTTGGAGGCAACGGGTTCAACAGCGAATACCCGGTGGAGAAGCTGATGAGAGACGCAAAGATCTACCAGGTGGGTGATGGTTCATTATCGCTGTTAGTAGATGTTTATTGGCAAAACTCCCCTTTTTAATTTCTGTTCTTTCTTTTTAGATCTACGAGGGAACGGCTCAAATCCAAAGACTCATTATTTCCAGAGAACATCTGGGAAGATACAAGAAATGAACTGCACGCCTGACGTCCTCATTCGAATGTTTTTTTGTCGTAACTTTTCTCTACGAACACGTGTTCCTGGAAGTAGATCTGCTCACTTAAACTCAGGGTGCAGAGCAAAATGTTGTTTGCCTTAATACTATTTCATCCTGCCTTGCTTCTTCCGATTCATCCGGACTGTATCGGTAGAGACGGCCGTTTGAACAACCTTTACTTAATGGTTTTATTGAGCTGTCGGGTGATCCTCATCAACTTATCAAGTCATGGAATACCACACCATCATGTCCAGGTTACCAGGTGCCTGCGTTCAGATGATCACATGTAAATATATAACATTATGGAAACTGTTGGAAAACTCCTCTGTAAATTGTAAATAATGGGCAGCCAAGAACAAGTTGAATATGGTGGTTTTACAGAAAACGTGCTGTATTAATTTCGCATTAGCCCGGAACACTCACTTGACCATCATTCTAAAACTATACAATCATTTATATTTGTTTGCAGGCGAGTTGCTGATGATAAACTTCGTCTGTGAAAGAAATCTAACGTAGTGGATGCAGTGCACATCTTTCATACAATAAAAAACAATTCAGTCTCGTTCTTTGCAGATCTATTTGTCTCAGAAACTGAGACATAGGAATGTGTGTCTTGGGATTTTCTGTAAAACAGCATGTGTTCTGAAAATGTTTTTCTAATGAATCCTCAACAGCTGCAGTTCTACATTTCAGCAGCGTCCAATATTAAATATTTAGAGGCTCCAGCTTCACAAGTAACCATCTGCAGATGTACTAAGTGTGTAATATTTAACTGGATGGGTTTGTCACTGCAGCATGACTTTTTGGCAACAATCACAACAAGGATCATTTGAACTGAAGCTTGTTAGCCTGTGAGTCATCCATTTATTAAATTACTCATTTTGAAAAAAGTTTGCCAGCTATAGCTCCATTCAGTCCAGAAGTGATAATGATTGTGTGACGTTTGTTATTTTCTGTGACCCAATAACGGAAATAAAACTCTACCAATAAATCAAAATGAACTCCTACTGCTTACGATCCACACAAACCTGCACCAAGATTTACTTTATTAGTCCACACTTTGATGTAGGCCTCACTGCTTTATTTACTTGCTCAAATCCAAATGTAATAAAGAAGATCTTATGATTAACAAACCAGTAACTAACCACTTGAAACTAACTGGTGTCATCTTCGCTGCTGTGACACAGAAATCCTATCTTGTCTTGTCTTGTCGTATTTAATCGTATCTTACCTTGTGGTTTATTTCTAAGGCTGAAACTTTATACTAAAACATGAATAAATGTGTCTCTAGTTTGACCAGAGAAAGTAAATTAGCAGCCTCCCCTATGATAACTGTGTGTCCACCCTCCCGAACAGAAGGGGGCGGTAGTGCTCATCATTTCCTGATCTGCAGCCGCTGTTAAACACAAGAAGTGGATAATGCTAGCAGCGTGAGGATGGTAGGCAGCTCCTGTGTTTACGTCTTTATTTCACTTATACTTACTTATTCTGCAGTTAATGATTACCAAAGAGACGTTGTGGCGCACGTGGAGTGAAACGTTGTGTCCGTCCTGTCCAAATGTAGCTGCTAATCTGTGCTAGCTGTTAGCAAAGGGGCTGAGCTGTAACTAGCGTTGGTGTTAGCATGTAGCCCCCAGTTAGCTCGAACCTGTCAACAAGCAGCCTTCACACGCGTTAGAGATCAAAGCAGGAGCGTGTTTCTCCAGAGGCAGCGCGTGTCCCGTTGGGATGACGTCAGGCGGAGTTTGCGTGTTGTTGTCATTGTTGTCGCGTGTTTCTGTCAATGTCAGGGAACCCAAGTGAAGGATGTCGTCGTGAAGCCGGACGCTCCCAGCGCCCTGATGCTGGACAAACACGCGGACTACATCGCTGCCTACGGCTCCAAGAAGGACGACTATGTGAGTGTTGGTCCCAGCAGCGTAAACACGGACACTCCTCAACATCTGGACAGTTGTCAGGGTCCGAGTTTGGTTAGAAATCAGGTTCCTGAACTCACAGTCAACTCAGCACTGACAACTAACATCTGGTTTCCTGCCTGTTTATGTGAAACAACTGATACACACATGTGCAATAACTGTACACATGTGCAATAACTACACATACACATGTGCAATAACTACACATACACATGTGCAATAACTACACATACACGCTGAGGGGTTTCTTCTCGTCCAACACTTTTCATTGTTCTGTTGATCCTGTTTTAACTGCATAGGACAAATTGTAAACTAACCAGGCAACTCAAAGTAAACATGAGGGAAACACCTCAAGATGATTTGTAAAACAAGGTAATGTAATTTCGACAAAGACAGAAAACAAGTGCAGTACACGATCTTGATAAATACTCTGAAGCAGGGTGGCTTTATTAACCATTTTGTCTCTAAAGTGTCAGAAAATGGTAAAAACAGCTTCAGTTCTTCAGATGATGTCTTGTTTGGTCTTAAAACCTGAAACTATTTAATTTACTGTCATGTCCCTCACTAAGGAGTACACGCTGTCGGAGTACCTGAGGATGAGCGGTATCTACTGGGGTCTGACGGTGATGGACCTGATGGGTCAGCTGCCCCGCATGAACCAGGAGGAGATCACAGACTTCATCAAGTCCTGTCAGCACGAGTGCGGAGGCATCAGCGCCAGCATCGGACACGACCCCCACCTGCTCTACACACTCAGCGCCGTCCAGGTGAACAAAACGATTAGTCGAACAGAATTTGTCTGTTAGCATCAGGTTTATAATGTCACCTGGTTGATCCTTTGTGCTTTGTCTTTTCTGATTTTTGCTTTGATGACCTCAGATCTTGTCTCTATACGATAACGTGGACGCGATCGATGTGGACAAAGTGGTGGAATATGTGAAAGGGCTGCAGCAGGAAGACGGCTCATTTGCAGGAGACAAATGGGGTGAGCAGGGTTTACTTTGACTTTGGTGATCTCATGTTACTTAAAAGTTGCTTTAAGAAATATATTAGTAATGCAGATTACATAATAGTCCATATCAGTATAGATAGTACACGAGTTGCCATGTATTTATATACAAGTTTGCTTTTAATACAATAGTATAAAATGTTTTTAGTATAATAAAGGTTCTTTGTCTAAACAGGAGAAATCGACACAAGGTTTTCCTTCTGTGCTGTTGCTACACTGGCACTACTGGTATGTAAATTACTTTTTATCATTAGGTGCATACACAGTACAACAACAACACTTTAACACAATAACACTCCTCTGTTCATTCTCAGGGCAAGATGGACAAAATAAACGTGGACAAAGCCGTTGAGTTCGTCTTAACCTGTATGAACTTTGATGGCGGTTTTGGCTGCAGACCTGGTTCAGAGTCTCACGCTGGTCAGGTGAGTCATGCAGTGTGAGACAGGAGAGTGAGATTTACTGTCTCAGCTCGTTTTAAACACAAGCAAATAGTTCAAACTAAAAAGGAAATGCTGCTGCTTCCCCTTCGTGACAGGTTTATGAGTTATTATTCACAATTATGAGGCTGCAGCTTGGTCTCTGACTCCACTAAGAGTAAATCACCGACAGTAACAGGCGGAAATGTTCTCACTCTGGAACGTGGCTGGTTTTACATTTCCACTCCTCCTGAGTGGTGTATGTAAAAATCATTGTCAAATCAAATGTCTGTTCTTGTTCCTTGTGTCTGTCAGATTTACTGCTGCACCGGCTTCCTGTCGCTCACCGGGCAGCTGCACCAGGTGAACGCCGACCTGCTGGGCTGGTGGCTCTGCGAGAGGCAGCTGAAGTCCGGAGGCCTTAACGGGCGACCTGAGAAGGTCTGTGCTGCACAGATGTCGGGGCTTAATGTTTACTGAAACAGCAGCGTTCAGGTTCCTGATTACGTTCGGCTGCTTTGATGCGTCCTCGAGTGTTGGGAATTCATTTTGCAAGCATGTAGTCATAGGGGAAATTAAGTCTTTTGAAATAGGACAAGTATTTTCCTTTCACCGTCCTTCACGGTTATAAATAGAATACATGTAGCACGTCAAAGAAAACACATGATGCATTTCTTAAATTAAATGTGTAGAAGGAAAGACACACACAAGAGAATCATCACTTTACATTTCAAACTTCAATAATCAGATTTTGCAACCTAAAGAACTTAATCTCTCTTTAATGTGTATTTATCAGCACCAGTTATTCTCAACAAGGCTTAATGTTAACAATACAATGCAGGTTATGTACTGTAAGTGGGAATTGTTGTGTATATTTTTACTTTAAAGTTGTCAAACACGACAAACTTTCTAATTTAAGTTTCAGTTGTTCAGTTATATTATTATTATTCTACCGTTACAACTGTTCCACTCAGCTTCCTGACGTGTGCTACTCATGGTGGGTGCTGGCATCGCTGAAGATCATCGGCAGGATTCACTGGATCGACAAGGCCAAGCTGCGAGCGTTTATCCTGGCCTGCCAGGACGAGGAGACGGGGGGGTTTGCTGATAGACCAGGAGACATGGTGAGCTGCCAAACACAACTTCAGTCCACGTGCTGCAATGGAAAAGAGGAAATACGTTCGACCTGTCGTTTCTCAGAATCCTGTGTCCTGTTTCATCTGTAGTCACCTCCACATCCAGTATTACTCACCCTCCCCATGTCCTCTTTATTATTCCTCACCCGTCACACAGATGCTATCCTCTGTCTGTCTGTCTCATATACTGGAGACTTTCTCCAGTGGAGAGGTGCGAGTTAAAAGTTCTCTGACAGAAGTTACACAGGGAACTGCCTCAGGACTGGATGTGTTTGATCTGTTTTCAATATTCTGTAACATACTGTTCTTTAGAATTAGTGTTTTTAGTTTTTAATAATGAAAATGAAACTCAAACTTCATTTATAGATTATTTCAAGTCTCCAAATAACCAGATCTTCATGTCTTTGGACTGTGGAAAGAAGCTGTAGAACCTGGATAGACACGGGGAGAACATGGACACTTCTCCTAAATTACAGAAAATAATTTCAAATAATCAGACCAACCAAAAACCTGTATTCAGTTTTCTCTCATAGGAATTTGTGTCACAATCTTTGCTTACATTTTGTAATAACGGCCACAGACGTCGTCCCTTCTTTCTCATCAAGCGTCGTCCTCTCTGCAGGTGGATCCTTTCCACACTTTGTTCGGAGTCGCAGGTCTCTCCCTCCTCGGAGACGAGCAGATAAAACCGGTGAATCCAGTGCTGTGTATGCCCGAGGACGTGCTGCAGAGAGTCGGCCTGCAGCCTGACCTCCTGAGCTAGCACAGCTTCCCAACAACACACACACACACACACACACACACACACACACACACACACACACACACACACACACACACACACACACACACACACACACACACTGCCCTGCTGAGCACAGCCACCACCACTGCTGGATGTCAGGAGCAGAGAGAGGACCACCACACATCCTAGTTTTAGTCCACAGACACATTTCCCACGCAGGCTTCTGACTCCGCTCACTGAGGAAAAGGTGTGAAAGTCTCTGAGCTTTTCTGTCTTTAAACCCTCAACCGCTCGTTATCTAATCATGTCAGGGTTCTCGGGTTCGCTGCAAGAAAAAGGTGAATTTGAGAAATGGTCTTAGACAGGAGATGTAACCTTTTGTTATGAAAAGGCCCAGAACTCATTAAAACAACATTCCTTAACTTTTTGCTCATTATGTCAGTTTGAATGAAAACTTATCTGTGGCCCAGGAAACAGTGGTGGGAATGTTTCAGCCTCTTTCTTGCTCTCGTCACCTGTTCAGCAAACCAAGGAGGTTCTTACTGTCATTACTTTTTATCTGACCAGAGGAAGAGACGCTGCTTCTCCTTCCTCTTTTGTTCTGCTTGGACTGAGGTAGATTCAGTTTTGCGCGACAGTTTTGCACATTTAACCTTGAGGGAGTTGACGGATCATGAGCGGGACAGATCGGACGAGTTCAGCTGAAAGGTTCAAGTTAGGTTTCCTGTTGTGTTTTGGATTAAAGGCGTCATCATCTCTTTTTCCCCAGGACAACGTGTTCCTAATTAAATAACCTGGGCAAACTATCCACTTTCTTATCCTTATCGTAGAGCAGTCAAATCAACAATGTGCCCCAAATTTTAATGGATTCTTCCTTGAGTCAGTCGCCACACCACAGAATCTCATGGAGATCGGCTCAGTAGATTTTGAGTCATCCTGTCATGGCAGAGATAATCACGCGTCTCACAGCTGGAAATACAACAACGGGACACGTTGCAAATAAAACCAGTTCTGTTTATGTCACTGTGATTTTAAAAAAAGAAACTCTACAGAACAGACAGATTGTTATTTAGGAACACGTCGGAGGAAGGAGACAGGAGGAGGTGGAACACATGATGGTGTCTCATCGTCGGTTCGTTTAATGTCTTATCCACAGGCTCAGCTTATTTAAATCCATGTTGATCAGTGCAGGGTTGTGCTGCCGCTGCGGGCAGAGGGTTCCGTCTGTCTTCACTCTGTGTGTAGAGGATTTCCAGTCTTATGTTCAGATCAAACTAAACAGATTCTGTGAAAATAGCTTTTGAAATATTTAACATTTATTAGCTTTGTCAAACTTGTTAATTTGCACTCGGACGTCTGTTGTTACGGACAGGAAATGAATCCGATACTAAAGCGTCAGTTCCCCTATTTAACATTTCTAAGCCCATTTAATTAATGATTTTTAAATCACATTATGAGGTTGTGGGTTTACACATTAACACCAATCAGTGGAGGTTTACAGGATAATAAATGACAGTAAAACACAGGTGTAATAACATAAAGTGTCTTCATAGGAGAAGTTATACATGTTGTGTTAATTACTAACAATCATACATCCAAAGTGTTATAAAGAATTTATGAAACGCGTATTGACGTAACTGATAAATATTATTGAAATGATTTTTTTTAAAACAACTAAAAAAAAAACACAAGTGTGTCCTGAACATCTTGTTGAACCAGGTCTCGTCTTCGTGCTTCTGCAGCTCCGACTCCTGCACATCCACATGTGAATATTAATGTAAGTTATTTTTCTCCTTGTTTGGCAATAAAGGTTTGATTTCCTCTACACCCGGATTCTGTTTGTCTTTTTTGCATTTGACAAACACTAACTAAACCTATTTTATTTTATATTTTATTGTATTTATTGACACATTTGTTCAGTGTTGCTTTTCATTTTACTATAATTCAATGTTTGTGGCTTTACAAAATTAAAAAATTCAAAGAACAGGCGCCAGCACTAGAGGGCAGCGTTGCTCTTTAAAATTAATACAAGTTCCTTTTTAAAAGCAAAAAACTGATCATAGTGAAGATGAGTGTTTGTGGCATTGAAAGCAAAATAGTGATTAACTGAAAATATTAGCCACATATATATTTTCATTATTTAACACTGTGTTCTGTAGGAAACAGTCACTTCTAATGTCTGGAAATTATTTTCCCAATGACTTGATTGATTATTATGTGTTTTAAATGACATTAATAGTCAAATGTAATGAATAAAATGTCTCTCACAAGTCGTTAAAGTCAAGATGACAAGTATTAAGCTGGAACTACTGAATTTAAGGCATATTGATTTAAATCTAATCAATTCAAGGTTTATTCATTTAATATTCTCTGTATTTTACATATCTTTTGTTATTTAAACAGTTTGTTGTCTGAAAAGAACAAAAGACTAAACTCGTGTGTGTGTTGTAAGAACTTAAAACATCACATCTGCATAGATTCCTGCCTCGGAGGCTGAGGTAATAATCCCGCCACGCTCCCCAGAAATGCCACGACTGATGGCGAGTGAGAAACGACGTGTCATCGCTGCGGCAGACTGTAATAACACCGCAGCCTGAAGATTGATGCGTCCTGTCTGAGTAATTAGAGGCAGATAATTCTCCTCTACCTGTTTTCCCTGCGTGTAATAAAGATAAGGACTTTCTCTACAGCACAGCCTGATAAGACAATGACACTTTACCTGGAACAACTTGAACAACTGCTTTTCATAAAGTGTCAGACTCGTGATGAAGTGATACGCGGGACATTATGATCTCTGCACTAATTACTGCATCATGGTAGTGGAGGCACTTTATTTAGGGGAGTTCCTCTGGGTGGGTTTAGAAACTTTTAGAAAGACAACAGGCAAGTTTTTAATAAGAATAAAGTAGTTTGTTTATTTGAGGCAATAAAATAGGAACAAAAAAACCCAGTTACAATCCATTTACAAAATCATATCAATAAATAGCTGCTCTTTGGACCTGCACACATTAGCCTGCAGGCATGGAGGGAGTTTGAGACTGTGGGATTCCAGCTCTCCTTCACAGGAGCAAGATGCCCAGAGGCTAAAAGAGACGCACAACTGCAAATGATGCAGGTGTCTGTGTGTTCGCTTTGCTGCTTTGTTGTTGGTTTCGCATCGATTTATCCTTTTGTATCTGTTTGGGGTCTTTTCTGTGTCTCTTTGTCACCATTTCGCATCTTTCAGTTGTCGTCGTGCGTCTCTTTGCAGTTCAGGAATTGGTCTTGTTTTGAATTGCAGTTGATTTGGTCATGTTGTGTGTCCTTGAACTAGTTTTTGTCTTTGTCATCATTCCACGTGTCCTTGTGATCATGTCTCTTTCTAGTCTCTTAATTGACAGCGGTTCAGGGCCCCTTGCTCCTGTTAATGCGTCCGTGATAGAAACAAAGCCACCACCTTCAGATAGCGGTTAATGGGTGAGGTGGGCAGGGGCGTAAGCAAAGCAGGTAATTGCCTTGGGCCTGAGGTGAGAGGGGGGCCCCCCCAAGAACACCTGATTACGTTAGTCCACAGCAACAACAGGGGGGACCGCTGAGAAACCCCACCGGTTCTCATTAGTGAGGAAGATGACGAGGAGGACAGAAGGTGGAAGAGAGGAAGAAAAAGGGAGGTGTGAGCGAGAGATAAAGGCGGAGAGCGAGAAAACCAGAAAGAGAAATAAAAGCCGAAAGACAAACGGACAGATCGCAGCTTCCACCTCTCCGTCCTGTTTGTTTGTGAGGAAAAGCCTCAACCCATTTCTCCTCCTCCTCTTCCTCCTCCTCCCCCTCCTCCTCCTCCATCCTGTCATCCTCCTGTTATCTCTCAGCACAAAATACAGGGGATTAGTCCCGGCCACGGGGGCTGCAGCCAAACCACAGGCAGACAATCACTTAATAAATGTTTCACTCCACCACTGCAGGGCCGAGTGAGAATGTGGAAAAAAATAGTTTATTTGTTTTTTTTAATAAAAGTCCACACAAGAGATCCGAGTTCAACTTTTCACCCAGTTTGTGGTTATTATCACTTTTTGTTATTTTTCACCTCCTGCAGCCGCGGTGGAGATTTTTTTCAGCCCAACTTTTGGAGAAAAGTTTGTTTCCAGTGAATTCATTATCTACCTCCCGTCACCGTGGAGATGGTTTCATCCATCAGCTTTCTCCACGTTCTGCTGACAGGGCGGAGGCTGCTGGTGCGGAGGCTTTGGTCAAACGTGTGATTTCCTCTGACAAACATGGCACAAAGAAAATATTGATTTTTAGTCAAGGAGACCATAATAGAATAAAATAAATTTAATTGAGATTCAAAGGCTTTATTGTCATATGTAGAAATCACAAGTTATTAAGAAAATTTAATTATTTATTTCCTTGTGTCATCTAGCTTCCGTCAATAAATATCTAAATTAGAATGAAGTCAAAAAGGAATACAAATATATACTGGGGTCTTCAATCTCTCATCCAACTCCATATAAAAAGTTCTAGCAATAGTTTATTGCTGAATAAAAATCAATTCACCTTAAGATATTCACCTTTTTTCTATTAAATAAAAGTGACACCTGATCATGTGACACTTCTTTGTCTCCCATCAACTCTGTGATAATCACTGAAAAGTAGTAAAGCACAAATTCTAGACTATTTCCCAGCACGTGCTGATCAGAGGTCGTTTCTCGTTAACAGACGTTCTGTCAGAGAGAGAGAATCAAATGACCTCAAAGCTCCCTGAGGGCGAATGAAAGTGGAAAATGAGATTTTTAACCCGAGGACCGACACTGCGGCAGGTTATTTATTTCAGTCATAGTTCAACTTACAATATGAATATAAATGAATCGTGTGTTTTAACACGAACCCTTACATGCATTAACAAAATGACACCACGTCCAAGGACACGTGGTAATTAGATTTTCATTTATGCTTCTTCTCAGCAGCAGGGGAGACACATCTGTCACATGGAGTCGGAGTGATTCATCCTCGTGAGCCTCCCCGGGAAGCAGAGAGGATCATGGGACTGGAGCTCATCCGCTGCTTCTGTAGCTGGAGGCGATGGGATGTGACGAGTGCAGTGAGAGGATACCTGTGTCCCAGCAACACTGTCTTCACAGCTAAACTCTGAATGATTCATTAACGGGAGTCACATTCTAATAATCTGTGGGTTACACTTTTTAAATATTATTCCTGCAGGTTTATTTAAGATTGAGGTACAGTTCCCTGGTTGTCTGAGATCCATAGACGACGTTTGAACTGATATTAATTAGTGTTGTTTTAAATCCTCCCACTGTCATCACATCACATCTCACTCGTCTTTTAACAGAGAAACACGTCAAATAAACATTTGAATTCACCTGTGAAATAACGTCATGTGAGTTGTGAGCTGACAGCTCCACACAACCTCTCCCAGTCAGCTCCCTCGGGACCAAACCTTCACACCATGAGGACAGTAGTCTTCCGCCTGCTGCTGCCCTCATCATTAAGGACTCCATCACTGCACTGCACCCCCACTCGTGACTGTGAAATCTGAACTTTCCCGAGGCCAGTAACGGTTCACACTGCTCAAACGTCCAATTGACACAGATATTAAGGGTCATATTGCATATTAAAGGTGCAGGGTGTGGGATTTAGTGACATCTAGTGGTGAATAGGTAGCCTTCACTTGTCATAAAAACTCAAAAGGTGTTTAGTTTGTCCACTCCGTAGAGAGGACCCACTCCTGATGTAAATATAAAGTATTTAAATATAAAGGGTAAAGAAAACAAGAATTTATACAATAGAGATGATTCTGATGAATTCAGATGAATATATTTTCCTGCCCATCTTCCAACCCCCTTCACAGACTGTGAGAATCCACGTTCCTCTGTCAGCTGGGAGCCTTCACCGGTGTCTTTGTGTCGGCGTCTGTCAGCGGAGGAGGAAGGTTTCAGGGAGCAGAGAGGACATCATGTCTCAGGCCTGGGAACCGGACCAACAGCTGACCAGCAAACAAAAGGCGCCCAGCTACTCTGAACCTGGAATCAGAGGCCTGCCTCTCAGCGTGGCGTCCAGGGTTTCTGGACAAAGGCCCAGAGGTAAAAACGTCTGAGCTGAATCCTCGCTGCTCTGCACCATTCTTTAACAAACGCTGTGATAAATGAGGTGAGCCTGAAAGTCCATGTTCCTCCGAGCAGCCTGATGTATTATAAACAGTCTCTGTGTTTCTGTCTTCACTCACATCGTTAACATCCCCAAAAAGACACAGCAGTTGTAAAAAATGCAATTACGGTTTGAACTTTTGGTCTTGGAACTGTTTAGTTTTCACACTTTTCATTGGTGAGGGATAAAAAGTTTCTATGGGAACGTTTCTTCCTCAGCGCCGTGTTCAGATCTGGTGCCTCTCATCTCTGCAGGTAATTATTCATCAGTCGTTCAGCGGCGGCTCCGGTGAAATGAAGAAGCAGAGAAACGTCTGATGAGTTCATTTGCTCTTCCCGTGAAGGTTCGTCTGAGGTTTTGAAGAAATGTCGACAAAACCGTCTCAAAGTGTACGTGCGAAAAAGCGACTGTGGATTATTAAGTGTTTTAGCTGCACCAGCTTTTAGTGGAAACAGACATATCTCTGTTTTTCAAATAAAAATCCATCAATCAAACGCTGCATGAACTGAAATGAAACCACATGCAGACATTCATTGTTCCCTGAGGATGAATCTGCTGCGCTTATATGAAGTTTGAATTATTTTTCTTTTTTATGATTCTATGTCTTTTTCTGTAGCGCCACCTGCAGAGCAAAGTTTTCTCATCTTTGTATCTAATGGACACTAAAGATTTTAATCAGACAAAATCCTTTGGAAAAACATTCTGGTGTTCAAACTAGTTTTGTGAAGTTGCTCCTGACGATTCAAGGTGAATGATCGACATGCAGCGGCACATGTAAGAAGATTTTAAAAAAAAAATCGCTTTCACTTGCAATGAAAAAGTAATTTACAGGTTTTAATTGAAGTGGACGCATCGGGTGCAGAGGACAGATGAAGGGATGTGGAGGGGGACGGGTGAAGGTGAAGGAAGTCGTTTGATTGGCTGCTCCGTGAGGACGTACTGAAGATGAAGGCAGATTCAGTGTGATGGAACCATCTCAGACGTGAGTCCAGGGTCCCAGACGTCGCCTGATGAGACGTGATGGACGTTTGCACCGAGGGATGAAGGACGGAGGGAAAAGAGGACGAGGGGATGAGGGCTGGGATGAATAGAGGGAGGGATGAGGAAGGTGAGAGGATGAAGGGGGAGGATCAGAAAATCACAGGTGATCAGAGGTGTGGTCATGGCGTCGCTCCCTGATCCCAAATCTATAAGTTAACTATAGTTAACCTAATTAACACCAGTAAAAAGTATTGAAAATCAGTTAGTGTTTAGTATAAATCTTGTTTCCAGATTAGCGTCTGACTTTTTGGAAGAAAACCGCTCAGATTGTGCTGATTGATGGATGAACCTGATGTAAACCTGTCCGTCATCAGATCTTCCATCTGACTCACGAACGAGAGCCGTCGTGTTTCCTTCTTCTTCTCTCCTCAGGATTTCACCTTATCAGATCCCGAAAGGCTGGAGAGTCTCATCCACAGGCTCTTAATCATCCCGAGGTCATTCCAGATGCACGCTCCGCAGATGACCTTGACTTTCAACGCTCCGCCGAGAGTTTAATCCCTGCTCGGAGTTTTAGGATTACTCAGATTTTCTGAAAAGCTTTAAAAGAAGAGAGTCAGAGGGAGGGCGAGAGAGAAAGAGGGAGATTTGGTGATAACCCCAAACAGAGCTATTGATTTGGTGAGTGGACCCGTTTCCCACATGGCAAGATCCAAGAGAAGAAAACTGTAAGAGTCGAATCAATGAGCCGACAGCTAATCAGAAGGAGTGAGGTGTGCCAGCAGCCTGTGGTTACCTGTTTACTGTGTGTGTGTGTGTGTGTGTGTGTGTGTGCCTCTCCTCCCCCAGCACGTGTGAGCACCTCAGTGGATTCAAGCTTGTTTGTGTCTCAGTAATTACAGTTGGTGTACATCAAATATTTTTTGAATATAAAAAATTCTGATTGGTTTCTTTCATTTGCAAACACGACTGACGTCTTGGAAAATTCCTATTGACACAAGGTGCCGTGTCATCTGGCTACAGCTGAACTCAATTACAGCTCCTCGCTCAGGCAGCACAGACACAAAGGCAGCAGCCGGAAAAACGACAAGAACACAGACGGGATGTTTGCACGTTTTTTTTCCTCAAAGGTTTCTGTAGAAATACTCTGACAATCAAGATCATAAACCAAATCATTTCTCCAAATACCTGCGATAGAAGCAGGTCAAAGTGAAATACGACGTGTGTGTGTGTGTGTGTGTGTTGTGTGTGTGTGTGTGTGTGTGTGTGGCCGGACTCAGACTTTCTGTTGTGTCCTTATCTCACACATTTGAATTGATTCGTCATCGGACTGCTTCCACTGTGTTCTACTCCCCACTGAGGTCCAAGTCTATTCTTCTGATCACTATCAAATTACTTTCATTCTAATTTACTTGAGTGGTTCGAGTCAGAGCTAGGGGTCGGGGTTAGGGGTCGGGGTTAGGGGTCGGGGTTAGGGGTCGGAGTTAGGGGTCGGAGTTAGGGGTCGGAGTTAGGGGTCGGAGTTAGGGGTCGGAGTTAGGGGTCGGAGTTAGGGGTCGGAGTTAGGGGTCGGGGTTAGGGGTCGGAGTTAGGGGTCGGAGTTAGGGGTCGGGGTTAGGGGTCGGAGTTAGGGGTCGGAGTTAGGGGTCGGGGTTAGGGGTCGGAGTTAGGGGTCGGAGTTAGGGGTCGGAGTTAGGGGTCGGAGTTAGGGGTCGGAGTTAGGGGTCGGAGTTAGGGGTCGGGGTTAGGGGTCGGAGTTAGGGGTCGGAGTTAGGGGTCGGAGTTAGGGGTTCGGCCAAATGGATGGATGGATATTTAGATGGATGAATGGATGGAAACACATAAATCTGCTTCTTAGAGTTCACTTCCCTTTGTCCATGTAGAACTAGTTGAACTTTATGAGTATTCACCTTTAATGCAACAGCAATATGGGATTTGACCAATAAACTCAATAATAACAATAATAACAACAATAACAATAATAATGACCAGGTCTCTTCATATTTCATCGGCTAATTGAATGTGCTGCAGCTCCTCTGTATCATAAGAATTAGATTTAGAATATTAGTTCCTTTCAGCAATGTGTTTTTGTGTAAAAGAATGTAGAAGGTAGTTATTGCTTAGAAAATAACTTTTGCAGCCCTGTTATAAATCGTGGAGAGAAACTACACTCGGCTCCAGTAAAGCAGATAGTAAAGGCACAATATGGGATCTGTAGTATTCTCTTCAGGAGTGTTATGGGAATATTATACAAGGGCCGATAAAATATTATAAAGTACAACAAAGTCATTCAAACTCGGCTCACAGCGGCTCCACGGTTCCCTCCACACTTTACAGCTCCTTTGAACCTGATCCTCTCCCCTGGATTCTCCCTGTGTCGTGCTTGGACGTCCAAACTGCGCTGGCTCCAGTTTCCTCTGGGTGCTCTAGTTTCTGACACAATCCAAAGACACACGGTGTAAATGGTGGATTGGATTCAGTCGTCAGAATGCGATTTTCCCCGCAGAGCGAGAGACAGCGGCTAAATCCCTGCTCTCACCCTGAAGGTGGCCTCTAGTCCGAGGCCTGTATTCATCAAGCGTCTGAGAATCAAGAGTAGAAAGGTTTGTCACCAAGTGTGAACAATAAACTTTATTTACTCCTTCTTACGGCCATCAGGTGAAATCTTAGAATTTCTGTATCAACAATCTGATAATAACTACAAAAACAATCACGTTTATATATTCAGTAGTACTAAAGCGAATTTTGATTTGATTTATTTTTAAATTAAACCTAAACCAGTTTGAAAAACAGATATAAATAGAAACATTAAAACAATTAAATTTGTACAGGAATTAAAACAAATATTGTTAGAAATAACTAATTTGGCTCGTTTAAGAATTTAATATAGTTTCACAATTCCAGCCCAGAATTCAACTGTTTGAGGCAAAACATAGTTTGTTTGTCCGGTTTCTGTTTTGTTCACTCTTCTGTATTCAGGTGACTCCGGCACTGGGAGGAATCGGACAGTATATCTGAGCTGAATTCATATCTCTGCTACACTGTCTCCCCACAGGAGCAGATAACATCAATATTCTCCGACAGGCATTCATTAATAAAAACAGAGCTGACGTCCCACAAGCGCAGAAGAAAAGAATTATACTAAGAGAAAAGATATGGCCAAACAGCGATTGTGACCTTTATAGACTTAAGGTTACTTCACTGGTACTATGGCAGCTGTACTACAGTCATATGTTATGTTGGGTTATGGGGTTGTTGTTTTATTTGTGGTCTGTACAAACACTGCGTATGATTTACTGATTTATAAATGCATAGTGCTCATTGTTTAGGATTATATAGAATTTGAGCCAAATATTAAGTTCTTATCATTTAATCACTCTGCTCCAATTTTTTGTTCATTCTTAATCCTCTCACATGTAATTTCCAACCTGTTATATAATAACTGCTTGTGACCAGCAGCAGAGTGACACAGTTAACCAGCAGCTAATGTACAAAATGCAGCTTCTGAAGAGACAGACATTTCCTTCAGGGCTTGGTGGAGACCAAACACTGAGCTAAAGAAAGTAATACGCTCACCAGGTGGCTACAGAGTCTTTTCAAAATAAATGACAATGCTGATAAGTTAATGCTGAATCTGTGAGTTTGCTAAAAACAAGTTTACAATCTATTTTGATTATGGTGTCCTAAGGTTTTTGGTGCCCAGCCCAACACACAATTATTTAGAAAAAGTACAAAAGGTATCATCGGTTGAATTGTTTTCTCTTAATTAAAATATATATATTAAAAAAGATCAAATCTGTCAGAGGAGTTTAGACGAATCAGTTTTATCTATCTTCACGTCTTTATTAAAAAGCTTTTATCATGTTATGTCTATTTGATTTTACATTCATCATTATCATTATTATCATTGTTTGAGTTTTATATTGTTTAACGCATTTTGTTACTTGTATTGAAAAGTGCCATACCAATAAAGTTATGACGAAGATGATGATGACTATTATTATAATACAAATATTTGTAAACTTCCTCAACCGAAGAGCTCAAGCTTCAGATTCCTTCCTGTTCATTTCCCCCATTATAACTTTAATAAACCAGTATAAAACGGATAGAGCACATTGTGTAGATGAACCATCTTCTGCTCCCTGACGTGATGAAGAGGCTGGAGCGAGGAGGAAACCAGCGGCGGTCATGTGACTGGGAGGGGGCGGGACTGAGCTCGGTGCTGACCAGTAGCGGCGCAGCGTCGCTCCTGGTCCCGGCAGCTCCACCGGAGAAAAAAAAAAAGGAGAGGCGACGAATAACGGAACTCCCCGACATCCATGGAGCCGATCACCGCATCTCCCCTGCCCGCATCTGCGTGTCCTCCTGCGGGGCGCTCGTGACTCCGTGCGTTAGGAGACGGACGCGGTGATCGGTGTGGGGTTTTTTTTTTTTTTGGGGTGGTGCTGGTGGCAGGGGGGGGAGAACCTGACGAATCCACAGCGGTCCACCATTGTTTTGCGTAGAAATAAGAATGGCCTGGATGTGGAAGGTGAGTGGGTCTCTCTCTGTGTGGACAACGGGAGGAGAAAAGGAGGAGGAGAGGAGGTGTTGACGTGGTCAGACTGAGACAGATGTGAGGAGGAGAAGCAGAGAGAAGCGGAGCAGCTGGATGATGCTGCCCCTGCTGCTCCTTCTCTGGGTGTTCTCCTGCTTTCACCCTGAACGTGTGGTTTATTGTGTGTGTCTGTGCAGAGGAGACGTGACACGGGGGGGGGGGGGGAGCTGGGCCTGGTTTGTGTTGTGTTGTGTATTCAGTCCATGTTTGTGTTTGCAGCAGCAGCAGATGCAGGCCAGCATCCTCCATGACGTGTTCAGGTGTTGATATGGTGTCAGGAGTTTTAACAATCCTGCAGAGGTGCGTTCACAGATGAGGAGAAAGTTAGTGAAAAGTCCCTCACACCGACTCCCTCTCTCCTCCTCTGTGCTTTGGCTAATGTACAGATTTACAGATGTGGACGTACAAACATTCTGCCAGATGTGTAGTTCATCCTACACAACGTTAAACGCACAATGTGGGATTAGTTACAGCAACAACTTCCTTCATGATCGATTCATCTGTTGAATAACAAATGAATCGTGGATTTTTCCAGATTAAATATCGTAAAATAGTGAAGAAATGTCTCCAGAATTCCCTCAAGTTCAAGTTGACATGTTCAGATAGTTTGTTACGTCTGATCAACGGAAAAAAGTATCATAGTTTAAAACTGAGAAACTGTTTTGTCTCTAAAACTACAAGATAATCAGCTAATGATGATATAATAATCTTTCTATGAATTAAATTACTTCACTGTGTGTGTTTACACATGAGGAGAAAGTTAATGAAAAGTTCCTCAGATGTGTAGCTCATCATCGGCTGCAACTACTAGTTTGTTATGTCTGATCAACTTTATAAAAACAAATGTATTAGATTCATATTGATACGAGAGGAGCAGCACGATTTCAAACTGAGAAACTGTTTTCTAAGATGATATAATAGACTTTAAATTACTTTCTTACTTCACTGTGTGTGTTCACAGATGAGGAGAAAGTTAGTGAGAAGTTCCTCACGCTCACTCCCACCCTCCTCCTCCTCTTCCTCTTTCTGTTTTCACTTCATTTAATTGAGGTACTTTACACATATACAGATGTTGACATCCACACACGCTGCCACAGCCAGATGTGCAGTTTATTATACATGACGCAAAACACTCCATCGTCATTATCCATTAATCTGTTGAAAGATTTCTCAATTCAGTAAATTGTGAAAAAGGTCTCCAGAGTTTTGTAAAGTTCAGACAGTTTGTTTGTAACTTTATAAAAACAAGTATATTACATTTATAGTGATACAAAACGGAGGAAAGCAGCTTAATTTCAAACTGAGAAACTGTTTTGTTGCTCAAACTAAAAGACTTTTATCATTGAAATGACTTGTCAAATTTCCACCTGAGCTGCTGAGAGTCCCTCAGGTTCCTTCAGACCACGTGAGGTGCGCTGGTGTCGAGGATGAACAGATTAAAGTGTGACTGGACTTTCAGGTTCTGCCTGTCTCGTTTTCAACATTTCACTTTTACAGGATGATTTTTGGAAACTTGTGGAGCTGCTTTTTTCCCCTTTGGTCCAAACATATTGCAGGATTGTTGAGGACAAAAGTTATTTGTATCTGGTGATGTTGTGAATTTATTCTTTATATAAAATGCAAAACATAAACTGAACCTTCTTTTGGTAAGGGACCTTTGAATATTTCAGAGTTGTGATCTGTAGTGAAAAAGGACATTTCATCATGGAAAGTTGTCTTTCTGGTTCTTACTTGTTACTTACTCTGGTTTCTCTTCTGCATTTTCTAGATTCTCGTCAACTGAAATATGTCTGTGCCAATAATGATTTGTTGAAGTATGTGCTGATGACGTTGGCTTTACTTTTCATCCCCCAACTCAAGGCACAATTTATCAACTGCTGCCTGAACTAATTTAACAAAAACTTACTTTGAGTAAATATTTTTGAACCGTGGATAAAAACCCAAACATGTGTTTCAAACACTGAACTTTGGCATCAGGGATTTTCTTTTATTCACAAAGTTGTATTTTCTCTGACTAAATCTCAATATTTATCAGTAATATGAGCAGTTATCCAGTTGTATGAACTCACCAACCCGCTTTTGTATAATTCACGACACTGAGAGAAGCTTTGCTCGATCTCTGCCTCCGAGTTGACGTCTTTAATTGGAGAGAGAGGGGCCAGCAGAGGGATGTCTGACGTGCAGGTTCCCCCTGTTTGTTAGCTTGTGTTTTAATTGGAGGCTGCTCATGCGTGAAGATCTGTGCTCGAGCTGGAAAAGGCCGCAGCCGCCGTCATAGTTCAGGATGAGCTCATCCATCGCTTCTCATCAAAAGACGCGATGCTGCTGTTTCTCCCGTAACCACACATGGCAGAACAAGGCCAGAGTCTCTGTGACGGGTTCATGCAGGTTCACAGGAGCAGAGAGTGCAGACAACACAAACCCATACACACAAAGAGGATTTCTGATTAATTCATGCATGTTTACCCAAAGACACAGTCATTCCTGAGTGTCGTTACCGGCTATGGGGGAATGCAGTGAGTGTCCCAGTTGTTTCGAGTCTCGGGGATGAATGGCACCTCTCTGAATCCCTCGTTGTTCCCTGTGATTGTGTCACAGCAGAAGACCGACTGATAAAAAGTGCCCAGCCACAGTTTTAGAGAAAGCACAGACAGGATGTTGAATGAGGCTGGTTTTTATCACATCCCCTCTCAGATTTCCCTTTGTGCCCCTTTATCTGTTTTACCCTGTTCACTGAGGTTTACAGGAGAAGTGAGAGAATCCATTGTTTTATAGTTTCAAAAGAGTTTTAGATTATTTATTTTTTTTACAAATTTACAGTGCAGGAGTGAGGAATGAGGGTTTGTAGCGAGGCTAAAGCCCAAATTCCTGCTTCTACGTCGAAGCTACGTCGTAGGTACACACGGAGCCTCCGCACGGGGTCAAGCATTCACAGTTGTGCGCAGGTGTGTGTGTGAGACGCTGCAATTACACCAACACAACGCTAGTGGTGGCAGAGTTTCTATGTTGGTGTTGATTGTCTTTTGGTTTCTGGCTTGTTCCAAACTCTCTGGCATCTCTGTTTACTTCAGAACAATGGCGAGTGTTGCTAAGCGGAGCATGTTGGAGTTGGAGCTGATAGATGTTGATTAACACATCGAGGGGACGGTAGACCTTGGCAGTGAACTGTCAGAAAAATCCAGAAAGTTTTTACCAACCCTGTAAGTCTCTTTACCGCCCAAACTCTATGTTCCTGTCGTTCAGGATGTCGATCACATGCAAGTTTCAAGCCTCAATGACGAAAGGCCACATCTACAAAGTAAACTAACTACCACTACTTGGTACAACTCGAGTAACATAACCAAATAACTGAGTCGTGTTTGAGGGTAGGGACAAATGACCCTCTGTGGCTTTCAAGTTGGAGTTTTGTTGCTTTGGCCATTTGGGGGCAGTAGAAGCAAGTTGATGTATTATTCCCCACTGTGTTCACCAGCTAGTTGCTAACTGTGTGTCGGCTGTGTGGTTGCACAGTATGCAGTGTACAGTGGGTATTTATGGCTCTGTCGCCGCAGATGAAAACAATGCCAAGAAAGTCTTTGTCTTTTGCTCGGCTGCAGCCATCAATTCTTTAAACCCTTTGAGCCAACAGGGTACCATTTGAGCGTGCAGCTGCTTTATCATGGTAATGTAACCTACATCTGTTGTGCGGCCACATTCACAGACAAGCTAGTGCGAAGGGGTTAGTGTATTTATAGTGGTAACCAAGGGTGATAACCTCCCTTCAGATCTGGCATTAATCCACAGTTGAGGTAGGAACTGGGCCAGAGGGCTGACCCCTTCAATCACACAGGGAATGTTATCAACATCTGGGAGGACTTAAGGCTGGACTTGATCCCACGATGTGTTTTAGGTCATATTGTTCAGGTGCTCACTAATCCTGGGTGGTTGGATCATGTGCTCGCCTGTCGTGTCCGTGTCTGTTCCCTGTTTGGACCCCGATTTTGGACAAAATACAAAGAAGAGACAAACCAGAGTTTAATGAAAGAGCTGATATGGCAACCTACAAATTAAGCTCCACTCTGTAATTACAGTCCTGGTCAGCAGATTCAAATTACATGTCAGCGGCAAAGGAACCTGCTCCTATTTTTTTTACTGTACTGTCACAAATATCTTATATAAGTGGTGACATCAACGTTTTTATACTTAAATTAGTCCAGAGCAAGAGGGACAGAATCAATACTGATGGAAGACGAGAGTTATTAATCTCCCATCGTTCCAGACATCAGGAGAAAGTACAAACTGGTTTAACAAAACTTTTAACTGCATTTAAAAAAAAAGACAAATCACAAAGATTATGAATTAAAAGCATATTCTTTACTTTCAATTTCAAAAGTAAACACTTGCTTTTTTAACTGTCTTCTCACGTCCTGCGGCATCCAACTTCCAGAAAGAATATTTTTCTTTATCATTTCATTAATTGTCTCAGGCTGCTTCTAAATGATCTTCAATCTCTGTGGGGGTCCAAACAGAAAGAAATACAGTTGAACTTTCCTCCAGCACCACTTTCTTCTGGCTCTTGTATTATTACGAGTGTCTATCCATCTCCTTGGAAGGATAATTATTAGATAATGAGGCGGCCTCAGTGTTTGTTTTGAGCTTCACCTGTCTGCACACACACGTTCAGCCGCTCGCGTTGCTTCTTCTTCAGGGATTAAAAGGTCACTCGCCCTTTTAGGATTAAGACTGGCCTCTTTTACACCTCCCTCTCCACTCAGATGTGAACTCCTACTCGTAGATAAAGACTGAGCGACTGCCTGAGTGCCTTCACGGCAATCTGCAAGCCAGAGCTGCCAAGTCGGCAGATCGCTGTTGGTCAGATGGCGTCATCCGGCCTTCACGAGCGCGTGGACCAAATCTGGAGTTTTGTCCTGGAACATGATCCAGGAGGCGATTTGCCAACGTACTGCAGCGCGGAGATGACAAACACCGGATGAACTTCACATGGTGTATGTATGACGGAGTGACCTTTGCTTAGTCTGTGTGAAATGAGATGTAGTCTGACGCTCTGTTGAACCACTTGTTTGGGTTGTGGTAATGTTTCCAAGGTGGCAAAAAAAAAAGGTGTTTTCTTAACTAAGAATCGTTTTTATCTTCAGATGTCTTGTTGAGCCTGAAACAAATGATGATTGTTTTACAGAGATGCAAAGAAGAGGTGACATATGCTAATATGTTGTATCCCAAATTAAAAGGCCTTGAATTGAGGAAGTCACCTGCAGATGAATCGATGATGAAAACATTTTCTAGTTGCTGCCTTAATCTAAATAAAGTCATTTTCTGTGCGTGTTCATATTAATTGACTACTTTTTTGAATCACAAGGAAGAGAATATAAATATTACTACAATCTAAAAGAAACTACCTACACTATATAAACTCAAACTTTGTATGAAATATATCCTGCTCAATCCTTTTCCTCCCTGTTGCACTCTCAGGACCCGCAATCACAAATTCTGACTTTTAGCAGCGTTTATGTTCCCGGTTTGTGTTGATTTCCTCACATGAAATATTTACAGAGTCATACAGCTCCCGGCCAGTTGGACTCATTTGAGGGTGTTGCACCATTGCTGGATTACATTTGGCAAGTGCCCCCCTGCACATTGTATACTTGGCAAGGCCCGAGAGCTTGATGTACTCCTGGCAAGGCCTTACTGCTCATTGGCACAGGGGTGATCCAAAGCCCCGGCAGAGAAGGAGCAGGCGGCAGAGGCCATGTTTGATAAGGAGCTATGCTCTCCGTAGACTCGGATGGGGCTTAGAAATGCTGTGAAAATAAGTCCTACAGAATCAAAAGGGGCAGCAGGAGGTGTCAAGAGTCAGTGGGATTACTGGGCGTAAACTTGAAGCAACGGTTTCAAGTGTTTGCTCTGTGTCCACACTGAATTCTCTGTAGCTGGAGTAGAGCTTGTTTGGATGCACCTGACCGTGTCCTTTTAGCTTCTCGTCTCGGCCAGGGGAAGGTGAAATCTTTGGAGCATCGGTTTATAGTATCACAGTTTTATAAAATCCTGTTGTGGAGCGTCTCGGCCACATCCCCGTTGTTTCTCAGGAATACATTTTTGAGCCAACGTCCAATTCAATCCAGGATCAGAATCGCAGAATATCCTGGATCTCTGCTGTAACCTTTTATGTATTTCAGCTCTTCCAGACAGCGAGGCGGCTGGTTGTTACCCCGACTAACGGCTGAATTTCTAGCGCAGCTCGCCTTGAGCATCCCGCACTCCGCCCTGGAACCGAAGCCTGTGAGCAGGCAGAAAATCCCCGTAATTGCATTAGTGTTGTTCGACTGCAAACCCCGCCGCTGCCCGCTCCCTCCAGACCAGCTTTTTCACTTTGATTCACTGCCTTGACATGTTTGGATTTATTTTCTTCCCGTCGCAAAAATTGCAGATGACAAACACAGCATCAGATATCCTTGACGAATATCCGGGCTTTGATCCTCTCTCCTCTTCTCTCTCTTTATTGAAGTGTCAGGTTGTGATACAGAGTCGGTGACGTGCTCAGTGGGGGCCAGGTGTGGTCCTAGTGTGGGCCCCGTCCTGAGGGCTCTTGACCAAGCCATCTAATAAAAGGTTTCAGTGCCACGTCGTTATTATTCCCGGTGGAAGCCTGGCAGTGCTCGGGGCGCCGGCACCGGGAGTCTGATTGCCTCTGTGAACTGAAGAGGTTGACAGACACAAATAGAGCCTGGCGGTTAAGTGAGGGCATTAAATAAAGTGCAGATAATCCCCCCCTATCTGCTTTTATGCTCGCCTGTGCCCTGGAACTTTGTGTTGTTGTGGTCATAATGAAAAAAATAGGGACTGGGCAGCTGTTCAAAATGCCACTGTGCACTCTGGGTGATATTGTATCTGCTCAGCGAGCCTGCTGTTGTTTAGAGAGACGCCTGTGCTGCTGTTAGTCACCTGGTGTGCTGCTCTCCGTGATGGTTCCGTCGCTCCACATTTGCACTTTGGCATCTTATTCACGTCCCTGATGGCCGCAGGTGTTCGTTTGTGTTGTTCGACGCTGACACTGCTTCCACCTCCCTGGACCCTGACCCACACAAACACATTTAATTTGCCAACACAGTGCAGCAGCACCACAGAGGCCGAGTAGATTCTGCAAAGTGTGCGTTTTTTCCCTGAAAGAACACGTGTGCCACACAGTGGGGGGGTTTCATAATGCTGTTATTCAAACCCTCATAGAGAACTATCCCAATCTCATCTAAGGATTAAAGACAATCAAAAGCTTTGTTACCAAATCATTGCAACGGTTTTGATTGGAAACCTCAAAGTAAATATCTGCAGCTCGGGAGCAAAGATGATTCTGTCGACTTTGTCCACTGTCGTGCTGCAGTTCAAATGAAAAGTCCTCCACAGATGTTCTATCTTGTGTTTGGCACTCGATGCCTTGTAACCTCATCCTGACACATTATCATCGGGAGAGATTTGTCGACTCGCGTTCTGGGATTCATCATTAATCAAATCAAATCATATCAAATATACTTTATTGTCCCCATGGGGAAATCTTTCTTTGGCCAAAGTGCTACAGCAGCTGCAGAATTACGAGCTGCAGCTGCACTGACTCTGGGTCGCCGGCCGTGCAGCGCCACCGCATGCATCATTAGGGAGAGGACATTTTTCTATCTAATTAGGGGCCAGGGACAAATTTACAAACAATCCTGCCAGGGCCGCTCCTAGCCTTTATGGGGCCCTAAGCCTCCAAGCCTTTATGGGGTCCGAAGCTGAATTAATTAGGGGTAAATATATAATGATCATCCTCAATTGTACTAGTTGCAGTTGTGTTTGTCTATCAGAGACAGTAGAATCTGCTTTAACCAGCAGTATTAGTAATATAATAATATATTAACACAGTTCCAGCTTTCTTGGGGTCTTAGGTCGAGGTCTAACTCGGGTTCAGGTTGAGAAGTTTGGTTTCATAGACATGAAGGCATCAGCAGTTACCCGGCAGACATGGTTCTAATGAAACACAATCCAGTTGCATTCTGGGAACATTTCTGGAGCTTGATGAACTACAAGCCCAAAAGTCAAGATATCTCAGCCTCTGCAGCTTTAATTCTGACCTTTCTTTTTGGCCGAGTCCGGGAATGAGTCGGTCTTTTGGTTGGATTGGACTGAACTGATGTTCCTGGCTCCCAGAGGATTAATCCTAATACCAGTGGAGCTCTCTGACTTTTCCTTCAGAGCCGATATGAGGTTGACGATTGGGTTATTATGCAGTTTTGTGCAAACATTCATATTCTCTTCAGAATGATTTCTAATCACTTCTTTCTTTCTCTCTAATGTCCGATTTTTTTATTTGTCCATCACGGATTTCATTACATTCCCATCAGCCTCAGCTGTACTCTGCGTTTCATGCTAATGAACAAATATTGGCATATTAAAATGTGCTAATAGCGAGCATGGTAAACACTGTCAGCATTATCATTATCATTGGGAGCATGTAAGTGTGCTGTACAGTACACAACTCTTATAACTGGTCGTTCTTTATGTCAGTAAAATACTAAATATCTGGGGTGTCCCTCTAACTTTTGATCAGTCGACTAATCATTTATTTGAACAATAGTTTCAGATAAAGGTTGAGCAGTTTGCAAACTTCTTCGTTTCTCTTTCTCCTCTGCCTCCCCCACGTCTTCCTCCTCTGTTGAATAAAAAGAGCACGAGGTGTTTTTGTTTTAAAAAATAAAATAAAAAAAGTGTCTCCAAAGTGTCTCTAAAATTCACAGTCGTCGAAGAAGACAGAAACAATCTCTCCAGTTAGAACAACACGTCTGTGACTTCAAGGTATCTTAGTCATCACCTCTCTGAGGGCTGAGCTCCGAACAGGACAAAGTCATTTTTATCGCTGAGTCACTTGGAAATGCAGCGTGCACGTCTGCTCTCTGTCTCCAGCAGCCTTCAGGAGAACTTTCTTTTTTCAGACACATTTCTTTAACAAACAGCACCTTGAGGAAAATCTCTGCTCAGACTGTTTAGTCAAGTGGAGAAGGAAATTGGCTGATGCCGTTTTGCAGATGGAATGCATCTCTCTGTTTTTATGTCTAAGCCTTTAAGACGCTGCAGTTTACGCTGGTGATATATATTTAAATCTCTCTGTGTGAGCAGTCGTGCTTTGTGTAATCACTATCAATGAGACGGGGGGCTCTATTACGGACTTACGGCCTGATAACAGGGAGTTTCAGGGGAAATATCAGCTGTTAAATGTCAGTAATCCTGCTCCGGCATTTGGCAAATTGAAATGGATTTTCCGTGGTCAATGTTTTTCCCCCCCGCCTTCGTTCTTCATACACAAGGAAACTGGGAGAACAATTGCTATTCTGCTGTAAAGTGTTGAATTACAAAACTGGATGGGCAGCATCTGTTCTGTATTACATGTACCTTCCTTAAACCATTTGTTTCAGACAGAGGCTGAAAAGAGGAGCTGCAGCAATGTGAGGAAGGTGATGTGTTTCCTGAACATTAGAGCATTTCAACCTTTTACAGTAAATACAAATTAGGAACCTGAATATGAGCGGAACACGTCTCCTTTATATTTCTGTGCAAACTGGTCTGTCATCCTGACCTGTGGCCCAGTGAAGACACATCGGGTGGATGAAGAGCAGCTGGTTTATTACTGTACAGTAGCTTCGTCCTTTGCCAGCAGTGCGGCCGCTTACTGACCGTCGGCCATCTGCGTCTGTAAGAGCCGGCACTTAAAAAAACAGATATTACAGTACGATAAACTGTTCTTGTCCAAAGTTTATAGCAGAATTAATTTCCTGTGAATGGGCGATTCGCTACAAGACATTTTGGATCATGGGCGCTGGTGTCTCTTCTGTAATCTATTTGGCAAATATGAGTTGAGGAAGTGGAATTGGCATTCAGAGATCCAGTATAAACCTGGGGGAATGTACTTTCCGGTGGTTATGTGGGTCACACGCGTGTTATCTGAGAGCGTTGTCAAAATGAAACATGGCATTATCCCGGGAGAATCAATTGTACTAAGTAACTCGCAGTCAAAATAAAATCGGTGTCTGACAGGTCTGCTCACAGACGCTCATCTTCCTAAAGTGCCACAGAGAACCGCCTTTTCCGTTTTTTCTCTTCTTGACAAATTCTTCGCTTTCTCAAGTGAGCGAGCATCATCCTACGCAGCCGAGCGTACAGAGCTCCTGCGTCTGTGAACATATAGAGAGCCTTCTTTCTACCCTTCCTCCTCTGGAAGCGGCGTGCGAGGAAGAGGAGCGAGAAGGCACCAAACGCAGTGGCGGCCACCAGCGTCTTGTTTCCTGTACTGACATTCACCTGGAGGACAGGTTGAGGGGTGCCACGTCGTTATTTCCCCAACCTCACCCCAAAAAGTTTGCTGGATCCGGGAGGAGAAGTGAATATTGCAGAGTGTTTAATCCTTTGTACTTGAGGGGATTATGTTCCATTTGGTATCAGATATGCATTAGTCAAATGGGTTTTGGATGCTTTCGTCTGTCGCGGTCACACACGTGTGCTGACACACACACACATGCACATATCTGCACCATGTGATAAAGGCTGTAATGTGCAGCACTGATACTTGAGTGGATGATAAATGCTTCCTCCTTATTGTTAAAGTTTCATCTGCATGAAAACAAACAGATTTCACATTAAGATGATGCTCTGGACCATAATGATCCTGTATCGTGCCAACAGAGCAGATTAGTGCTTATTTGACCTGGATTGAAGGATTTTCTTCTCGTATGTCACCGGCGATAAGGGGGCCACCACAGAATGCTACATGCACCAAGGGCAGCAGCTTTGACAGATTTTGTTATTGTGCCCATTATTGGACATAACTCAAGTTTGATTGCAAGGACTTTTAAAGCAAGGACGTACTTATGAATATCTATTATTTATAAAATACAACGAAAAAGGCTGAAAAGGAAAGGAGCTTTGTATGTGTCCTAATTGATCCCTCCTTCCTAACACGTAACTGAAGTTAACAATCCATTCAAATGAAAGAAAGAGAAAGAGTAAAATTATCTATTCGTATTGCAATTTTGATGTATTTTTGCAAATATACTCATTGGGAAGCTCAAGGATAATCTCACTGTGAAGTCCGTGCATTAGCTGACGTAAGGATTCAGCTGAAGGAAATGATTCAGTTGTTCCAGATCTGTAGATGTAAACTGTTCAGAGACAAAGATATACAGACTGACTGAGATGTCTGATTTCAGATAATCCATCAAATTAAAAACCCAGCAGATCAAGATTTATCACACTGATGCGACTATTAAATAAAAATCCATTATTTCCGTAGAGCCGTTGTTAATTGATTTGCTTCGTTGCTCACAAGGGTTTTAAAGTCATAAATAAGAGATAACTGCAGTGGAATAACTATGACTACTTAGATTAATATGGATCTGCAGCTAACAATTGTGATTATTGAACAACTGGTTATTGATAAGTTATTGATCAATAAATCTCAGGATAATACCGTCACAGTTTCCCAGAACCCAAAGTGACGTCTTCAGATTGTCTGTGAGCAACAGTCCAAAACCTGATACTTGATTTGCAGTGAGATAGAACGTCCTGCAGCTTGTGTTCACTCACTTAATGTTGTTATTTAATAATTAAGTGCAAGTGATTGCTGGTTTTCTGGTTCTGTTGAGGCACTTGTCTGTTAGTCTGCAAAGGTTTTAGCTGTTTATATTTAGGCCATGTAATTCCAAGGCATCGCTGTCACATTGAAACAGACAGGATTCAAATGTAACTGTAATATTTGTGAGAGGTGGTGATGAGAGGTTCGAGTCCCCTGTGGTCCACCCGCTGCCTCAGGACAGCTGTGTGGGGGGACTGCCCCCTCTGCTGGGCTCGATAGGGATCAGCAGGATACACACCTCCCAGATGAGAGATTAACTTTGCTGCTGCAGCTTCAGCATCCGTCCCTGACGTGCCTCAGTGAACACATCACGTTTCTACTCTGCCTCTTCTTTGCTTGTGTTTTTCAGATACTTCTCGTCAAGCATTGTCCTTCTATGGCACTTTCTTATATCTTAACTCCACCAAGGAAAACATACACAAACTGAAAGTTCTGTTTCTAACCCTCTCTCATTGTATCTTCTTGTGGGAAGTATGAATATTTCTACTTAATCAGCTTGTTTAAACAAATGTCGTAATTCTACAGTTTCAAGATGCAGATTCAGGTTCATACTTAAACACGCTGGTAGTAATGAAGAAGAAGAGAAAGACGAGGAAGAAGAAGACAAGGAGCTCAAGAGGGTTCAGGTGAAAGTAAGGCAAGCAGGGCCCCCCCTCTCAGCTGGGGGGGGGGCCCTGGTGATTGCCTGCTTTACCGAACCTGTTGCACCACCCAGCTGAGGCTGAGGGAGCCAGAATACAGGGAGGTGTTGAGCTGCTTGTGTGGGAGGAACCACCTGGAACCAACATGGCTGAGACCAAAGAGGAGTGTGTGTTCTTTAATTAACATCCAGGAGTCTGAGGGTTAGATGTGGACAACCAGGACATTGACGTCTTTTCCATCTGCAGCAGAATCCGTCTGGCAGCTATTTACTTTTACTTAAGTGGGATTTGCAGGATTTTATTTTCAACTTCTTTTTTGGGGCTATTACAACATTTAATGGAGTCAATGATTTACTTTCACTGGCAACTGAAATAGAAAAGAAAACAAATATGTGCTCATGTGATGAGTCAAAACCCAATAGACTTGTGTAAATAGCTCCTGAATGGAATTATTCATATAGTCATAAACCTAATCTAAATTCAATAATATCTACAAATTGCATTAATTCTCTCCCACAGTTCTTGTGGCACTCAGAGCTCCTGTGGGTGGAATTCGAGGGGGGGCTTGTGCACGACCGTGTCGATTCTTCCTCTTTCCGGGCAATAGAGGAGTTTGTTATCTTGGACTTCTGAAGTGAGACCTTTTCTGGGAATGTGACATGAATGAAGTGATGTGTCCGGACCCCACTCTTCATCTCAAGAGCACAGATGTGTTTATGCGGCCGTCTCAGAGCCCTGGAGAGGCTGATGCTTAAGAGGGGAGGAGGAGGAGGAGGAGGAGGAGGAGGAGGAGAAGGAAGACTTGGTAAATATTTTCTCAAACGCCTTAATTGAAATTGGATTTTAACTGCTCGGTGGACCGTGGTGGGAAGAATCAGGTACCAGGGAAGCAGCGCTTTTGCATTGCAAATGTAATTTTCCCTTTTTTTTATTTTTTATTTGCCCATTGCCCAGGAGACACTTGAAATAGCAGATATGTTTTTTCATGAGCCATTTTCTTCAGGTTGAGCCTTTCATTATTCCAATACCCATTATGATTAGCTTTTCGGATTGAACTACAGTGCGGCCCGTTGCTACTGAGCTGCAGCGCCAGGCATGTGAGAAATTGTATTCTCCTCATGCCCAGATAAAGCCTGATGGAGGTGAAACTTTGATTGCACATTATATACGAGGAAATAAACAGCTAATTTGTTTTGCCTTTTCATTCATCTCACAAATGAACGGAGCGCTTCTTGCTGATTATTCCATAATTTACAAATTTATTGCCTATTTGCTGAACATTTACTATGAAAATTGCTGCCGTGATTGATTTGGAAAGTGATGTTTAGACGGTTATCTTCAGATTATCCAAAGAAAAGCAGAAAAATGTCATGAACTCAAACTAAACATGCTGCTTGACTGGAGTTAAAGTAAATGTTGTGAAAATTACAACCAAAAGTCTCTGATTGAAAGATTTACTTTAGCAAAAAAGTATTTACTGTACGTACAGAAGTTATTTTTTGCAGCTGCAGCTTCTATCAGACATTAAGGTCATGTGATCTCTCAGTTTCCTCACAGTTCAATCAGGTCACAGCCACAAATGGACGAGGCGGCCGTCAAATGCATTTCTGCTGCTTTCCCCTCCCATATGTAATCTGGTCACACAGGCAGGAGAGACAACTATGACTCCCTGGTGTCCCGGGTCCCACACAGTCTGTCTGGGAGCTGAGATCAATACCTGCTCAGAGTGGGTTTTAGCACCTTTCAAAACAGCCCCCTCAAAGATTTTTGCTCAGGGTGTGTTAGATGAAACGTCCCGGGGCTGCAGCCCTAAGTGGCCCGAGCAGTTAATGGCCATCACTGTCTGATCTGATGGTCACAAACAAGGTCATTGCGGCCGCGTGCGGAGTCATATTCCTCAAGCAAAATGTGTTAGCATTGACCGAAAGCTCTGATGTTAAAACTTCCTAACTGCTCCGCTGCCTCGCTGCTGTTAATGGTCCTCCGCCGCTGTACTCCCTCCCCGACGTGGAGCTCTTCAACCTCTCCGTCAAACTCCTGAGCGGGCTGATCGCCCTGATGGATGAGCGAACGAGCAGAGGAGTTTGAGTCTCACACTCGAAGCCCGTGGAGGTTCAGCGCCCGGCTACGCCCACACAGAACCCTGTGATTGCCTCCAGACTCTGACACATCATTTCCCCTGGGATTTGTGGCCAGATTGAGGTTGAAGGAGACAAGGACATTTTTCTGTCCTCATGAGAACAGATGGATGCTGCAGCTTGTTGTTTTTCCAGTCCCAGAGAACCATTGAGCTCTGTAAGGGATTGGTTTCATGCTCCGTAATGTACTCTTGATGACTGGCTATTACAGGACATTTTCAGAAAATGACCTGCCATTTGTTTTCTTTTACTTTGAGAACGACAAAGAACAGACTGACTTTGCTTTTTCGGAAAAAGACACGAAGGAGAGAGTTTTTTGTTTTGTTGCTATTTTGTAAAATACTTTAAGTACAGAAGAGCAGCAGAGAAGAATTTCTCATTTGTCGTCTTTGTGCTGCTTCACACGAGATCAAAGTTGAGACCCTTCTGTTTGTGATCAAAGATGGCCTGTAATGCCATGAAATGATGCGTGATGCAACGTACATGCAATTGGTAAAATGTGATTGGCCCGTTGAGGGCAGCAAATGGTCACCGTCTTTTTCATCCACCCCCCCCCACATGTTTGATCTTGTCTCGGAGCAGCGAAGCCTCCAGCTGTTCCCTTGAGACGTTTGATGTTGGAGACCAGAGCTTCTGATGGTGCGGGCACTTTGGCTTGTAGGGGGGCTTCGCCATTACGTCACACCACGTTCAATCCCCTCGACATCAGATAACTTCAAAGAATCTCGGAAATACCACCTTCCCCCTGAAAACCCAGAGTTTCCCACCTGTGTTGTCTGTCAGATTAGCAGCACGTTATTGAAGAGTAAAACTGAAATCCATCATCACCTCAGGCTCTGAGATGTCGTCGTCCAACAAACTTTTCATCTGTCTGATTCTCTCTCTCTCTCCTCTGAGCATTGATCTCGGCGCTGCCCTGCCAATAGCCTCTCCTCTGTGAGACCTTTCCTCATCCTCTGTCTCTTATCCATTATTCATCCCTCTCAGCTCTGTCTGTCAGGCAGTAATACCTCTCACCTCCAGACGACCACTTGGCTGCTTAGCAACATTTTCATCAAAAACTAAACAAAATAGCCAACCGGACAGAATTGATGGTGTCATGACAGGAAGGAAGGGGATGGAAGTTATTAGCAGTCTGTACATCACCTGGATTTACTGCCCGGCCCCTTTACATAGAGACCACAGGGGGGAGGTTGTCTGCTCCATGCATTGTGCATGTGTGGAAGCTAAACTGCAGAGAGTCTGGATCCAATTCTCTGGAGATCCTCCACAGGTCTTGTCTGAAAACGACGTTTGACTCGGTCATGTTGGAAGTTAAAGGTTCAGGGTGTAGAATTTAGTGACATCTAGTGGTGAAGTTTACAGATGTTTACTGACAGAATTTCTCATCAAGTTTTATGCGTCTCACATTTCTGCATTTTGAAGCCGTCCCATAAACACAGTGTTTTTCACAGTGTGATAACAAATCTATGGAATCTGTGTAATACATTTAGAAGCAAAAGTGTCTCATAACCTTTATGTGTAGAATAAAGAAGCAAAAATCCTCTTACGTGTTCTTGCCTGGTTGTTATGTTGTATATTGGCTTTTACACACTATATTTGTTCAGTATATCATTGTAATTACGCTCTAAATATTCTGCCTCGCAGTGTTTGTCAGACAAATGTTAAAGCTGGAAAGCCTCTACTTGTTGTTTGCACTTTGAGCTGTTAAACTATAACACTAAAGAAACCCTGGTTCATTTCTCAGACTCATTGGTGCTGTCTCTCCCTCCACAGAGGAAGTCGTTGATCGCCACCAGTCTGATCGTGGCGGTGTCGCTCTTCGTGGTCGTGGTGAACTACTCGGAGAAGCCTTACTTCCTCCTGCAGCCTGTGTTCGGTCAGACGTTCAGCAGCCACTGGATGTTCTCCAAGCAGCCGTACAAGGCCTTCAAGCCTCACCTGGGCTACGTCAGCATCCCCCAACAGACGGTGAGAGACGTTCAGTACAAGAGAAGCTCACATGCGCAGACACACATTGATTTCAGTTTCATTATGTCTTTAAGCAATAACAGTGGTATGATATGATATGAGTACGATTTCTGTCTTCTTCTCATTAAACTGAGGGAAATTAGAGAAGAAGTGGACCGAGAACGGAGCCTTGCAGAACTCCACATAAAAAAGTGTGGATGAAGAGTTGACATTGGTTTGAAATGTCAGAATAGAATCAGTGGATCTAGAAATGTCCGCCCATGTGAGATCTAGAACAATCAAGATCACTCATCACTCTTTAAGAGAGCCGAGAGTCTGTGCTGAGATTTTCTAAAATCTCTGGTAAGAAAGAAATCTTGGAAATTGGCCCGAAATTATTTGTAATAACTGTCTCAAGAGTGGCTGAACTATGCTGTGTTTAAAACAAGTGGGACCTTCTATCATACAACATCCCCTCGATAATGACGGTGTTCTCAAATGCACTTTTACAAAAGCACAGCCTGTCCTTGAGGATTGTTTTTATCTATTTCATCAGATTTTGCATGATGGATCTGAAAACGTCCAGTCTGATGTCTCTTGTGCACAGCATTTCTTTATAATATCAAACACACAAGTCCGTGACCCGATTCTTCCTCCTTCCTTCAACAGCTCTGTGCTGTATATTCCCCACACAGTTTATGGAAATTGAAATATCGAAGCATTTTAATTCCCACCTTATGAAAATGTAAGAACCAAGCTGTGTGTTTAGGGAGGCAGCCGAAAAACAGAAAACTTCGCTTATACTTGTCGTCACACAGGAAAATGTCATATTTCACTGACAGGGAACGACGACTTTCGGTATCGATACATCTGCAGTTGAAGTTGCGACGGATGGAACGACCTTTCATGAGAGGAGTGTACCTTATATTCAGCAGACAGAAATTGGCAGATTAATGGGGAGCGTCATCCCCTCTGCCTTTGGAGAGTTTCATCCACACAACACGGGCCCAGAGGCAATCACGTCTTCCACCCGCCTGTACGTGTGCACCCCCTCCTGCCTTCAGATGAGACTGCGTAAATCACTGCCCTCTCCTTGTGGCGATTTATGCAAATCACCGCACAAGACCGGCGGTTTCTGCAGAATTAGGCGTCTTTTCAGCTCAGATTACCCAACCGGGCAGTTTTCTATAGCAAATCAGAAAGAGCAGTGATTGGTCTGAACGTGAGAGTCAAACGAGTTCTCCGCACTCCTGAGACGTCTTGACAAAGAGAGGCCAGACTCTCGGAGGTCTGGTGGAGACGATACTGGTGTGCCCGGGTGTCGTAAGTGATTACGCCGGGAGTGAGATCCTGCTGTGTGAGCTGTCAGCCTCTGTTAAATACACAGCAACAGCTAAAGAAGCATTAATATCTCTGCTGGCCAGTAAGGCATTCGTTCCCCGATCCGTAGTGAGGCGTCATTTGAGGTGTTATTAACCTCGGGCAGGCTTTTATAATGCATAACCCTGCAGCATGGAAATGCTCGGCCTTATTTCCCTCCTTTGATTGAGTCTGTCTCCAGATGTGATGAATGGCTCCTGCTCTGCTTTTCAGGAGAAATAGGAAACATTTGTCTTGTGACGCTTTACATTCAAACCTCTGGTCTTTCACAGCCAGAGACAGAAACTCAATATTCTCATTTATAACTGAAAATGTACAGGCTCTTTGAAATGTACACAATATATAACACGAGGGACAGGGTTTCTATTTTTGGATTATTTAAATGGGAAATCTTCTGGGTCTGGATTTGGTTGCACCAGCTGTTCATCTATTATTATTATCAATTGTTAAATCCTCCTTAATCCAGCGATCCAGTTTCAAACAATGATTTTCAATATCAGGTTGCGTCATTAATACTGGAGGAGTCTCTCAGCCAGTAAAGGCTGTAATGATATGTAAATCAGTTGCATGGAAGCCTCTGTGGTGCCTGATCAAAAGCGTTAAACTGTGGAACCAGAAAATCCCTGTAGCTCCCTGACCCGCGACGCAGCGTTCAAAAACACTTTTAATCGAGGGGAATAAATCACGAGACAAAACCAACCTGTAAATGAAATGTATGGTTTTGTTTTAGTTGCTGAATGCACCAGTATAAATTTGAATTCTAATTCATGCAGAGTAGATTAACTGTGAATTATTATATATTAAACTTAATTACACTGCGTTTTGATCGTAGACTGTATATAAAGATGGACGACATGACAGCTGGTATGCGTAAAGTCAAATCATCTGGATTGCCCCCTGGTGGCTGGCTGCAGTATAGGTCATAAACCCTGCCTCCTCCATGTTAGCAAATGGGACACGGTTTAAAATACAAAGTCAAAGTCAACATCAGAAGTCTCTCAGAAATGGTTTCTGTTATTTAAGGTTGTACTGTTTAATCTCTGTGATATTTAATAGAATACTCAGCCAACCAGAGAGCCACGTTGCTTATGAGGATAAAAACCTATTCCATTTTCTGAAATGACTTTCCAGGTATAAACTTTATTTCTCTTGTTTGCAGTAGGATGTGTGCATGTAGCCCGGGAGGAGCTTTTAGAATAAATCACTTCTCACCGCGCAAGACAGCTACAGCTAATCAATGAATTTTTCAGCAGACGGATTTCCAAGTCCCAGGGAGGCATCTTAAACTGGGACTTTAATGTAATAATTATTGCTTATTAATTAATCGTGTTTAGAGCATTTTAATGAACGTCAAGGTTAAGTTCACATCCCAGTGCTATAATTTAATGAAGACCATGTCCCCGGAATTAAGCCAGCAGTTTTTTTTTTAATAACCTACTTTATTTTTTAACACACTCGTGCATTAAAATCTGAGGCCGGGAGATTTTGTACTTATCAGAGAGGACCAAATTTATTGGGATTATAAAAAGCGCTCTCTGAGTGCGATTGCGGCGCGGCACACTGAAACAGCACCGCCGTGAATATGAAGCCGAAATGTGAATCACAGTTGAGTGGAGAGCGAGGCCATAACATTTTTATTGATTTACAGGATGTAATATTCATGGATTTGTTCGGCAGCTAGATTCCAGCTCTACCATACACACTAAATAAAAATGCTTCAGTAGGATTTTTTATTATTAGATAGGCTTCTGTACACTTCCTTTACGCATGTAAACGTGATTAGTGTCCAAGAGAAACCAATAATGTTCACTGTCGTTTTTATTGCTGAGACTCTAAACTATCCAGACGCCTGTTTTTATCTTTGAATGAATCTGTAATAACAGGAGCTTCACGCAGCTTGTGTGTCTGTCTTGTGTTTATTTATATGTGTGGTAAATGCCTTGCTCAGGAGCAGGGGCGGATCCAGGGGTGAGGCCGGGGGGGGTATTTTCTATCTTTCTTGAAGTACACGATGAGCAATTTTCAAAACTAGCGACAAACTGCCAAACAGGAAGTGATTCTATGAGTGTCTGTGTCAGTCCGATACGGGGAACAGTAATCAGATTAATAAGATGATGCGAGTTCGACCCACCAACCGCTGCTGTAGTTCAAGGACGTAGAAGAAGATTTAACCGGGTCCGCAGACTGACCGTAAAGGCAGTTTATTCAGTTTTTATTAACCTTGAATATATGGAGAGTCCAAATCGCACAGAAAATCATCTCTGCACTCCCCACGACCACTGAGAATACACATGCCACGTGTGAGGTGGATTAGATGAACAGTTTGTGAGATATATATGAGCTACATACACAAAGACGTTTGTCAAAGCTGTAGAGGTAATAGCAAGCGTGCATCTTACTGAATCAGGAATGGTGCATGAGGATTTTGGACAGTACAATTCTCTGTGTAAATCGTGGCCCCTTCATGGCCCCTGATTCAGGCAGATCCCAGCTCCACCGCTGCTCAGCAGCTCGGTTTCCTCTGACGAACCAGCTGCTTCCGACAGAACAATCTGTGTGTGCTGAGAGGCGTGAGGGAGTTATGAGAGAGTCTGAGGGCAGCGGGTGATGATGGACGAGCCGCTGACAGCTCAAGGCTGCTGTGATGTGTGTCTCAACCAGCCAGTAAATGCAGAGCGACCAGCTCCGGTCCGGGGATCATGTCTTGACCCGTGAGTGAATCCATTCACGAGGGGGAACAAAAAGAAATAGCAGGTAGCTCACGTCAGAGTAATTGATGTCTGACAAGAAAGAAAATCCACAGATTTGGTGTCATTTCCTCTTTAGCAGTCGACCCTCTGTTGTGTTCCGTGAGCACAACAACAACATGAGTGCTGATAAAGTGGTTGTAATATAATTCACCGGCTCGTCTTGCGGGATTGTGTTTGCACATAATAACTCTCATGTTGTTGATTTAACGCGGAACATGTGAGGGAGAGTTTCACGTTCTCAGCGCCAACATTCAGCCAGAAGGCAACACAACCGCAAATTTGTATTCAAACCGGCGATACAACAGATAGTCTCCATTAAGCAAATGATCAAATGGGACGCAGTCATGACACACGTCGTTCTCCTTTCCTAACTCACCGTTCTCTTAAGTCAATTTAATCTCATCAAAGCAAACTAAGCTTATTATCTCAAATTAGGTAAATCTCTCATTGCGCATTCCGAGGAGTCTTTCTTCTCTTCTTCTTCCTCCTCCCTTCGCAAACTGTAGCGAAGAGCTGGTATTGAAGAAACATTACAAATGGCCTCGCTCCACTGGAGTGTAATAAAAGATACACACACACACAAAAAAAAAGAAAAATACAGTAAGATAAATAACGCAACTTCCTTGCTTCTCTGCCCTGCGCTGTCGCCGTGTTGTAACTCTGAGGTCTCGTATTCAATTAACCTAATCAATGTTAGCTCTGGGCACAGCGACATCAATCTTAGGAAATAAAAGAAAATTATGTTGGGCCGTAAAAACCCCGGTGAATATTTTTATATCTAATTACCAAATGCATTTTATTTTATGTTGCGATCACACAACCTCAACTTGCCAAAACCTCACTTTAATATCATTGCCTTGCATATAAAGCAGATCACAAAGTACGACACCATAAAGAAACATGAGAGGCTGTATTTCACAGAACCACTTTCAGAGGTTACCGTTCATATTGGAAAAATAGGAATTAAAGTTTGATTAAGGTAAATTAAAAGACGTGGTTTAAAACTCTCCAGTTACTTTCAACTGTCTCGGTATTAATTGGAATTCAATTTCAACAATTACCTCACCAGATAAAGTTTCTTTATTAGACATTATATATATAAGTTTTGTATGATGTATGAAACATGCTATATTATATGATTGCTGTACATCTCGGGTCTACTGGGAATTTTAATGACTATAAAATCGGCAATAACACTGTAATTTTAAGACTTCTTGCATTTTTAGCTTCTCGATGATTAGTATGATTTATTAAACATAATATCCACAACATAACACACACAATGTAATTGAAATATAAATTTTGGGTCTTGTCGGTTTGTGACGTCTACTGGATATTAAAAATATAAGGTTCTAAATATTTTCTTTATTGTATTAAATGGTAGTATACAACCTACTTAGTGTGCAACACAATCCGGTACAACACTTCCACTCAGGCCTACAGAATAAAACCATCACCAGCTCTAACACTGAACACTGGTTTATTCATGGTTTTCCCTCCAGCCCCTGAAGCTGCACTGTGAGCTCTGCAGCATCGTGTCCAGCTCCGGTCAGATGCTGGGCCAGGCCTCCGGCCCACAGATCGATCGCTCGCCCTGCATCTGGCGGATGAACAACGCACCGACTCGGGGGTTCGAACTCGACGTGGGCCAACGAACCACGCTGAGGGTGGTCTCCCACACCAGCGTCCCCCTGCTGCTGCAGAAGCCCCAGTACTTCTTCGGGCAGGGCAACGACACCATCTACGTCGTGTGGGGGCCGCTGCGAAACATGAGGAAGGACGGGAAGGGCATCGTGTACAACATGCTGCGGCAGGCTGCGGAGAACTACCCCCACGCACGCATCTACGTCACCACGGAGGACAGGATGAACTACTGCGACATGGTCTTCAAGAAGGAGACGGGGAAAGACAGGTGAGTGAGACGCTGTGTGTTTGTTGCTTCTGCTTTTAGTCCAGCAGAACTCGACAAACTCACCACTCAGACCTTTGACACGCTGAGCTGCTCGCTGCTATAATATCGACCTGATCGCTGCTGATGCTCTGCCCAATGCCCGGGGATTCTCTCGTCTCCCACTCTCCCTTTCATGAAGCCTTATCAAAGCGAGTTACTTCACTTTCCCTCTGAAGAGAATCTACATGTCGCTGGAGACAATCGGCTAAGAAGAAGCTTTAATGTGGAGCCTCAGAATCACGCGTTGCCGGGGTTATCGACATCAGCCAAATGCTGGTCTGGGGAAAATCTGGGTAATGAGGTAGCATGATTCTGGCAGCGTCTCTAAACCCTCCAGTAGCAGCTGGTTTCACAACTTCTCCAACAACAGCATCTTGGCACGTTCTGAATCTGCAGAAATTGTGGAAAGCTGCAGATGAGTAGAGGATAACCTGGGGATTGGTCTGCATATTGGTTTTGTGACATGTTTGTTGGAGACGGCACACTCTACAGTCAGTGATGTAGAGACAGACCCACCTGGCTATTCCCTTTTTCCATCACTTCCCCAAAGAGAATCACAGGTTAGTGACTAGAAGAGCCAATTTGGCCCGCCATTGTTTAGGATGAACCTAGTTCCTCGGAGCAGCCGTTGCTCGTTTCCGCTGAGCTCCACACGCCTGTCTCCTCCCGCATGTCATCAAGACCTCTTTTAACTTCTTAAGAGGATTAACATGTTCAGTAATAGGCACAGCATCCATTCAATTTCAGCTCCATTGTCTCGCTGGCATTCAGGATGGCAGGGTTAACACTGAATTTCATGTCGAGCGTCCGTGTTCGACTCGGCTCAGCACTTCCGAAGGTCCACGAAGCACAGATAGAGACGTGGGATTAGGGAGGGACGCTCGGGGGAGAAGAATCTCATTACAGGACATAACGCTCCTGGGTGAGATGCAGCACTTCAATCATTTCTGATTGGTAACAGAGTCTAAACTCCGGCTGCAACAATGAACCTAATGAATATGTGATGAGCTCTGAGGGATTGACTTTGTCTCCGCCTGTCTGCAATCGTGTGTGTTTGTTCCAAACATTGTTGCAGCAGTAACACAGTATATTTGACTGTAATCAGGGGGAGGAAAGGCACAGTTAGTGTGATTATGTTGAGCTTTTCACACTCACTATGCAAAGTATTAGTCCACAGCAATGTGACAGTCAAACATCTAAAAATAAACTGTTTTTCCCCCCAAGCCATTAAGCCATTAAAACACATTTATTAATCTCTAGAAGTTCTCAGTCTTTTAAAACACTGTTATTATATAATAACCTGTCATTTATGTGTGTGTGTGTGTGTGTGTGTGTGTGTGTGTGTGTGTGTGTGTGTGCAGGTGTGTGCAGGTTTACTGTCAGTGCTGGATGTGAGGTGTGTGGGCTAATCATCATCAGCCAGTACTTTAAAAACCAAATGTAAAAGTGTCTGTCAGTCATTTCTGGGCAGAAACTTTAAAAGATATATAATTTGCGGCAATTTCACATTTAAAATGTCTAAAAGGTTTCCAAAAATGTTCAAACTAAGAGAAGAGAGTGACGTGTTCGTATTGGTGGTGAAGAAGGAAAGAAATGCCATCTTGAGATGAGAGGAGCGGTTATGCTATTATTATAATGATTATTTAAAATGAAGCGTGTTACATTTTGCACACCATCTCCTTCTTCCCTTTTTCAGTGCGTAAACAATATCAACATCGGCTTTAAAATGGCTTTGTATTATGGAATTGGGACACAGTCAATTACTGCTGCTGCACAACACATCCCCTTAAAGGAAATCAGGGAGCAGGGAGAAAATTAAAACGGATGGTGGTAATGAAAAACAGCTCAGAAATCACACAAACAAATGCGACAACTCTTTGGGGGAAAAAACACGTTTTTCTCTTTGTGAAGTGTTGCTGTGAAGTCAGTGTAATTGTCGCCCCTTGGGAAAATGATAGGATAATTTCTTAAAGACAAAAACAAACAGTGAAGTGCATTGGTTCCTTTCATGTCATCTGTAGAGAAGCATACGATGAAAATGTGTTTGTGTAATGTCAAACCAAGCAGGTCCTCGAAATAACACGGAGGGGTTTTTCTTTAGGAGATACAGGGATGTAATGCTTTTTAATATCCAGTTATCGAAAACACAGTAGACTGAGAACTACTATGAAGGAAGATTCTTACCCTTTTGATAAAAATACAAGTCATTGTGTGTTGATATCGCGATAGTGGCCACGAACAAATCAAAGTATGAGCATTGAAGGGCGTAAAAATATGTTCCTTCTCTGCTTCAGTCTGATTCAGAGGACAGAGGACGCCAGCTGAGTCGGTGATCCTTCATATTCAGCACAAAAGAACGTGGCCACATGCGACCCAGACCACCTCAGATCCAGATCAGATCCAAGGACCTGAACTTAGAGCCGAAGACAGATGTTAAACCGGGTCCTGGATTCAGACCCAGCCACAGGCCTCTCTCTCTCTCTCCCCATCAGCCCCCTCATCCCTTCAGTGATCTGCCCAAAAGGAGAAAAAATAATCTCATAGACGTGAACAGAAACCAGTTGGATCGATAATAAAGCCAAGACAATGAAACGTCCGACTGGGGCCCGAGATGTAGATGTGTCCGACAGCCGCTTAAACCTGTGTAATTGCACGCTGCGGCTGGAAGAGGCGCCGGGCCGAACCTCTCTCCGTTATCAGCTCTGCCTCCCGAGCTGCAGTTGTTGGCTGTCGGACGGAATCTGCGCGGCCCTGTTAGCGGCGGCAGATAACAGAGCGTACGACGACACAGGACTTAAATCACACTGTCACTTTACAGCACCGCCACCTGGGCCTGCGTGACCTGGGTCTGTGCTTCCAGCTGCTCCTTCAAAGCATGTGTACAGAGTTTGTGTTTGTGTGGAGCCGGACGTTGTTTCCCACCACGTAGAATAAGGTTCATTTCAAAATAAGCGTTGTGTTTTCCATTCATCCATCATCCATCAAATGTTTCTCCTTTCTTTTATCATGAAAACATGTAAGAGCTTGTTCAAATATGTTGGAATGGACACTGCAGCCCCTGTTCTTCTTATTCTCTATTGGCCCATTCTGGTATTAAATCAAACAAAGAGCTTCAGCTTCAGGTTGGAATGCCCTAGATATCATTTGATGCACAAACGCAGTATCAACATCACATTTCCAGTCACTTCTGCAGTCGGAGTGAATGTTTGTCACATTTATCCCAGAGCTTGTGCTGGACATATGTGTCCTCGTCCACATGAAAACGCCTGAGATACAAACAGTATATGGGCCAGTTCATCAAACGGCACCACATGGGCTCATGCTTGTCCACAGGCGGAACCACAAGTGTCACTTAGTGTCACTTGTGCATTTATCTTGAGATGTACTTGTTACCTCCACCAATGACGTTTTCATCTGCATTTGTATGTTAACGGGATTACGCAGAAACATACTGAGAAAATTACTGTGAACTTTTAGTGCAGAACCTTTAACATCGTGAGATAGAGCTTTGTGACCTTTTTGTGAATTTCTAAAGTAATTATGCAGAGATCTTTAGGAAAATGAAATCAGGTAAAGTGGTGAAAGTTTGAGTTTGGTGCGGATCTGGATAATGATCCGTATTTAGATTTTTATTTGCGGGGGGTTAACAACTATTCCCCTTTGCAGTTACATTTGTGTCTGATGTCTGATGCAATATGGTGATGAAGTGGCCAATCAGCCTGTAGGTGGAACCACTGTTTAGAATTCCAAGGTTTGACATCTAGAATAGGTGACATTATTTTCTTTGGTTTCGTTTTGTCATCAGATAAACAACTCGCACAATAGATTTAAGTAAGAAACAGGAGCTGTGACTCAGTGCTTTGTTCTTTGTTTTGAGCAACAACCTGAGGAAATACATTGTTTTTCATCCTGGACAAGAATCAAAGTGAGAAAAGTGACTGAACAGAAGCACAGATGTTATCCTTAAACGGCTCGATGGTCCCTCTGGTTAAATAACAGGCAGACGCAGGGACCAAAAATTTATATTTCATCTGCAATTTATCATTAAGGGTGAGTCAGTCTAATCGTAGATGAACCAAATAGCAGATGCTCCACTCTCTTGGGCCCCGGAATATGTGGTGAGTTTTATTTTTAATCTCTTTTTATTAGCGTGAATGTCACAGCTGTGTAATCATGCTTCATAATCTCCAGCCGTCCACTTCATGTGAGTGTACGTGCCCCTGGCTCTCTGCGCTTACTCATCCTAAAATAGTTTTATAAAAATGAAACAGCGTTTAGTTCAACAGCCTCTGTGTTGTAATCACAGTCTGAGATCCTGTTCAATATTTGTCAGTGTGAAGGGCTCTGAAGCAAAGTCGTGTGCTGCAGATCTGGGACATATGTTTTGCGATGTTGTCAGTTTGAAACGCCCGAAGCAGCTTCGCACCGAACGGATCGGAGAAGACGTCTCCGTGGATTTAAAGCTCAAATGGATTATAACACAAAAGTGGGAATCGGTGCTTCTAGTCGTTGTGTGAAAGAGCGGCAGATTTCACAAGACTGTTTTATCAGATTTCATTTGCACCCCCCCTTCAGGGATTCTGTTTGTGGTGTGGGAGGCGACGTGGTGACCAGGTCAACAGGACCAGATCAAAACTACTGACCAATAAGATCTCTGGAAAACCAGAGTCATCGTCCCTACAGGATCCTGACAGGGACAAAATAAAGTGACAAACAATAAACAGGATGTGTTGAACTTCATAATACAACGACGGGGCTGGACTGGTCCCTGGAGCTGAGGCGGGGAACATGGTCTGAGACGAGGGCCGAGGGGAGGTGAGGACCAGACCACCACAGATAGAAATCTCTTATCACTGAGCTCTGTCGATGCAATCTGAGTCACAATATGACCGAGAGCAGTCAGCGGCTTCGATGTCAAATGACTCCCCACCTGAGTGCGGGCTTGTTTACAGCGTGTGCCGTACGTGACTGTATCTGTAATTGCTTTGTGTATTGGACGTCAACAGAAGAAGAAAGTGCCGATAGCGGGAGCGACGCTGTTGGCTCGTGTAGGAGATTGCAACCGGTGTTTGCAGCATCTCACCACAAAGCTTTAATTTCATGCTTATCACTGCAAGTGGTTTAAAGAGAAAGAGAGCAGGAGGATCCGTTGTGTTTCTCTCCACATGGAGCCGTGATTCACTGTACACAGCGATTACAATCAGCGCCGAGCGTGTTGTTCTCCATCCTGAGTTTGTCACTGAAAGCGAGCGTGTAACGACATTACATTGTGGCGCTGAAAGCTTGTAATTGCCGTGAAATTATCGTATTTAAATGAATCCACGGGAAACACGGGCGTTTTCGGGGGGGGGCTGTTCAACAGGTCAGAACCGGTCAGTTCAGGAGAAGATGAAAGTCACCAGTGTCCGCTCCCAGAGGACGAGGGGACCAGCCACCGGTCGTTTCCTGTGTTCTCGTGACCTCGTTTTTGTCTCAGAGCGAAATTAAGTGATTGTCGGAGGAAGAGGAGCTAAAGGTGAAGAGCACTTTTCCTGCAAGGCCATTTTGATGTAATGATCCTCAGAGGATGGATGTCTAAAATGAAAAGTCATTTCATCCTCTTACAGCCTCCATTTAGACTGTGTGCACTGTGTTTAAAAAGAAACATGTAATATATCCATCCTGCAGATGGATATATTACAGAGTAGAATAGAACAGAACTGTCATAAAGTATGTGATTAAAAAGCAATCCTGTTTGTGCTGTTACACAATCAGACAACAGTCAGAAAGAGAATAAGAATGTGAAAATGTATTAAATATTAGAATGAAACTCAGTAACCTCATCCAATGCCTCATCAACAGTTCCTGTGAATTCAATCAAGCCTCAGAGCTAAGGCCACATTACATTATCTCACCTACACGTTGGTGCTAGTGGCAAATTTCTAGCTCCATTTTTTTTTTACATACGGCTGAAAACCTAACCCAGCGCCCTATGAAACCACATTTAAACCAGCTACCTCTAGATCCAGAAGATTTGCATCAAAGTGCTCACGCTCACAGATATCATTCCCCCAAATCTGCCTGATGAGGGTTTTTTTCTTCATCCAAACAGGGGTGAAAACATAACCTCCTCGACGAGGGTAATAATGTGCACAGGTGTAAATTTGGAATATATCTCATTGGGTTAAATAATGTGTCATCAAATATGTTAAGTGCATATTTACATACATTTAAGGTGTTGTTAGATGTTAGCGTGGAAACATATGCATGCACAGTCTTTGGTTTTGTGTCGTGCTGGGAGTCGCTGGAGATCAGCGTCAGTGTCGCTGGTCTGTAGCGTTCACTTCTCTTATAGCTCAGGGGCTGGAGGCTGTTTCTGAATCTGTTTGTGATGTGATGAACCTGAAGTGTCTGCCCGAGGGTAGAGGGGCTAAAAGATGGTGGAACGTGTCACCGTCCTCGCAGGAAGGACCCAACATGCAGGCACGGAGGCTGAGGCAGGGGGAAGTTGAATTTAATGAAAAACACAAAGCAGGCCACAATAACCTCAGGAGATCCCAAAACTCAAACTAAGTTAAACCAAAGCTAAAAACTCAAGCAGCAAAACATAGGTGGAACAAACAGTATGGGTCCTTCAGAATAATGTAACTACAGAGAGACATTAAACTCCTCCATTATGCATCAAGCAAATTAAAGAATGACTCATAGTCGGGGTTCCAATTCATCTCAGGAGGTGTTGGCTGGAGGTCAGAGGTCAACAGGGAAGTCAAGATCTGCCACATCACAACAGAAAACTCTCTCTTTATAGATCTGCCTCAGTCACGTTGACACAACTGTCTACACACTTTTATACAACTGTTTATACAAAAGTGGTTTTATAAGAGAAAATTATTTTTACGTCACCAACAACACACACAGGATACATGTTTGTCGTGACCTCCTTTTAGAGATGCTTTTCCTCCTTGCTTTTGAATTAAAAGCTTTTCTGCAGCGGACACTAACACAATCGTGTGTGACTCACATGAGTTGTTTAGTCCACCAGCGGAGCAGCAACGCAGGTAGATGGCGAAATCTCCCAAACACACACACGTGAGCAACCCAGACATCTAATAAGCCTTATTAGATCCAATGTCTCGCTAACAGGGATGACACAGCCTCATAGCACAGAGCCGCTCAGTGTGTCAGTGTGTATTAACATTATGTCTGTGCACCAGTGTTACCAACACTCTTTCTGCCTTTTCATACGAATTTAATAGTCTCATAAATAGAGTGAGATTGTCCACGTTCGGGCTTGAGATCAGAAGATGAAACCTCGTTGGCACCGATTGAGACGTTATAGCTCCGGCAGCAGAAAGTAATGAGAATCAAAAGATCCCAAAAAGAAAATTATCATACAAATAAACGCAGTAGAATATAAAGTAGGTCATAAAAAAACTGTATAAACAACGAGGATAGTCACGTAATTGACAATAGAATTGAGAAAAGTGTTTTTCTGAGATTTTCCACCTTTATATTAAATAATAAGCTTCACAGACTTTTTCTGAAAAACACATCGAGTCAAACTGAAACTATTTTTTCAGAATGAATCAGCAATTATTCTGTCAGTCAAGTTATTGTTTTTCTGCTTTCCTCAGTTTGTGACGTGAGAAAGTTTTTTATTTTACCACGGACTGTTCATCAGGATTCGAAGGGGTCATCTTGGCCTTTCGGAAGCCGTGAGTCATTTTTCTTGACATTTTATAAATATAATAATTATCAGACTAACTGGGGATGAATATAATTGGCAGTAGCAGCCCCAGATGTCGACAGCATTATAACCAAACTTCCAAAGGAATTAATGTGACTTTGACTGAGCCATTGGTTCATGCCAGTGTGTTTTGTATGTGTGCACGTGTGTGTTTGTGTGTGTGCACTGTGTGTCATAGACTGTATATAAAGCTGGATGACGTGTCTCCACTACTTCCTATAAAACGTCACAAACCATCTTCTGGGGATTTATAACCTGTACTGCAGGCAGCCAACAGGTGGCGATCAAATGACTTGGCTACACTTTTTGGGAACTATCGTGTCTTCCATCTTTTCTCAACAGTCCAATGTCTTCCATAGTCATTGGGGACAAATCACAGAGAGAAGACCAGTTGATTGGGGACATGTTGTCCAGTTGGGGACAAACGTCATGTTCTGGTTAGCGTGAAACAGGAAGTAGTCATGTTAAGTGTCCGTTTCCAGGAAGTTAATCCAAGTCTATTGCACCCAATAGAGGCCTAGTGACCTGTGACTGTGTGTGTGTTGTGGCGTGAAGGTGAGAGTCTGAGAGTGTGTGAAACCCGGAGCTGTGGTCAGGCACGAGTGTTTCACCGCTGTAAATTTTTACCACTTGGCCCCCCGCCTCCTCCCGCTCTCGCCCCCTCTTCTTCTCCCAGCTTTGACATTTTAACTGCAGCAGGTGCTGAGTCCCGAGTCTCTCGACAGGCCAGATAACTTCCTTCTCTCTCCGTATATACACGTGTCTCTGAGATCCTCTAACACCTTCTGACTTAAAGTCCTCTGATGTTTAGAGCGGCTGAAGAATTGTGTCTTCGTGCTCACGGTACTGAGGTATCACAGGCAAATGTACTGAAAACTACGGCAAAAATACTGACTGGTGATGAGCCAGATGAAGATGGATCTCCTGTCAGTGTCCTGAGAAAGAAGAACGAGTGCAGCATCGGCTGTAATGTATCCTGTCAGCGATGCTCCGTTACGTGTGCAGCTCTAAATAGGACGTGAACTAGTCGCTTCAGATTATGTTTGTACGACGCTGTGTTGAAAAGAGTTTACCTCTTGGCAGCGGCATTAAAATCTGCTTTTGAAATCGTCAAGTCCTCATCTCTCCAAACCGAGCGACGCCTGTTGGAGAGTTTCTCAGCCGGCGACGCACAATGTTTCAGCCGTTTTTTGCTTTTCCCGACAAACACCAGCGTTTCTTTTCAATCAGCCGATGCAGCGAATCACTGCTTCGCATTCCGTTTGACTCGAAGATGCACTGACACACTAATCATACTAATCCCAGACAGTAGCTGACAGCGTCTGTTCCGGGTTCTTTTCTTGAGTTATCAAACTTTATTTATATCGAGCCAAAGAATAACAGGAGACAACAGGAGGCTGTCGAGACAATTACATATACTGTGCTTTTCTATCAATCATCCAATCAAACTTAATTTGTATGGCACCTTTCATACAGCGCAGTTCCAAACGCCTCACAAAGGACGGATGAGCCAAAAAGAAATGCTGACATTGAAATAATAATAAAACATAAATTCAATAAGAAAATTATAATAAAATCTAAAAAACCATCAAAAGCCAAGTTGACGACATATAAAGTTCACGATTGAGGATGTAAAACCTTCCAGCTGCTCTCAGGTCCTCGGGCTCATTGTTCCAGGAGCAGTGTTGATACTACACCTCCGCCACTGCTCAATGTGTTGCTCCTCCTTGGCCCGCACTTCACCCTCCACCAAGGTTGAATAACATTGGTTCTGAAGTTATCCTGCTCACAAACAGCAGCGAAACACATCTTCCTTGGTGGAGATAATGAGAAAGTAGCAGTTCCTTGGAAGTTCGGAGTGTCTATGAATCAACACTTGAATACTAAAGAAAACTTTTAAACAATGATTTTCCAGCGAGAATTGATGGACAGTGGAGATAATAAAGTCCTCGGAGAGTGTCACACTGAAAATTAAATTGTGCATCATGCGTGTGTGTTCGGATTTGAATTATGAACGAGTTATGAATAGTTTAGCCACACAGGCGGAGCACGTGGAGGGATAGGGAGATCTGGCTTTGTGTAAATGTGTCAAATTACTGAATGTGTGATGTGTTAAAGGCAGAATAATCGCTCCATTATTCCATCTGTCACACCTTTCAGATTTCTGATTTGTGCGCAGGCATCATTTACCATCTTCATAATGTGGTGTGATGAACATGAAAATGTAAAATCATGGCAGCGTGTGCTGTAAGCCTCCTGTAAAACCAGGGGCTGTGCTGCGTTTGCCAGAGCGAGATGGGTTTTGCATATTAAGGCTGTAACACATTTCTTTGTGAGCCTCCATAAATCTTCTTTACTGTAGGAGAGGGGCTTAAGAGCAGCCTAGTGCTGTGGTTATTGGACTTTTTTTCTTCTTCAAGGGATTACTCCCCATTGTGAAGCTCTCCAAGGTAGTGTCGCCGACGAGAGGCGCCTGCTCTCGCTTACTCAGCAGCACCAGTGAGATTAATTGATTATTGAGCTTTGAAATCAATGATGATAAGTAGATCTGTGTGTAATTCGGGGTCTCATGTCTGTGTCTCGATCTTTGTCTCTGGAGAAATCTCCGAAGTTGGTCCTCATCTGTTTCTCTAATCCTTGTTTTTCCCTCTCCTGGTCTTGGACAGGAATCCCATTAAAATGTTGAACAGTAGATCTTTTTGTGTCCGCCACTTACCTCACTGTTTCTCTACTTCCTCTGTTTTTGTTTTGTCCTGGAACCATAAAAATGGCTTATTTATTCATTCAGACTCCTGCTCACCTCTGCCGACCCTCCATCATTTATTATTCTGCCTTTTTCCAACAAAATATCTTCATAAATGGTTTATAGCTGTCGTGCAAACACACACAGCGGGGTTTGTTTGTGAGGCTGGTGACTGTCACGGTTCTTAGAAAAAAGGAACCTAAAAGCACAAGTCGGCAAGCAAATGTTAAAGTTTAAAAAAAGCAAATAAAGAAGGACACAAAAAAACAAGCAGGGAGGTAAAATACAGAGGGAAAGATTCTGAAAACACAAGCAAGTTAAATACAAAAAAAGATGAAGCTAAAAACAGGAAGGGAAAGAACAGAGCAGTGGAAAACTGAGGCACATGGCACAGAGACAACATGGCAGAGAGTAAATGGAAACAGCCCTGTATATATATATATGTACATGTAGTATAAAGCAGTGATGTTGCAGTGTTGAGTTTGTTCCTCTGTTTTCTCAAATCTCTAAATTTGTTCTCTGTAGAGTTTAGGTGTCGTCTGGTCGTCGGAATGTTGTTTCAGAGCTTTTTCCCACAACAAGACGATGAGAGATTCAAAGACAGACACTGAATCCTGAAGATACTCAGATTACTGGCACGCGGCGCAAGCTACTGATAACTAAAAATACTAAAATGACTTGAACCCGAGTGGGATTGTTCTGTTCCGCCCATTGTGCGTTTCTGAGGATTAGTGCGTTTGCTACAGGCCCCTGAAATGTATCCGAAAATGTGCTTGGCGTGTGTGGTACACTTTGATGCATTGCTCAGCTCCAGTCGACTAATCTGGCATTGTCTTTTTAAAAGGAGAGACGGGGGTTATGTAATCAGTCAGCAATATCTGCCCTGTTGTTTCCAACAGAGAGAAATCTGCTTTGAAGTGTTGAGACAGAGACGGAGACGGGGAAAATTATCTGTGGGCGGTAACTGTGTGAAACAACTATCAGTGCAGGCAGACTGCGTTTGACTTTGACTCACTTTTGAAGCAGTCCAGTGCAATCAGTTAAACTCAAAAGAATAAATGGAAACGATATTACAAATCATACGCACATTTTTTCTGCCGTGGTAAAAGTATGGCCCTCTCCTTGGGGCTGTATAATATCGGGAACGTAATATTTTCTATTGTGTGTAAATTCGTCATAGGACTTGTCAGACTTTGGATCCTTTCAACAAAGCTAATGGCAAGAAGCACCTGTCTATTCTGAGGGAAAAGCAGGGAGTTAATTCTGATTCATTGTCAAAGTTGTAAGCAGCTAATGAATTTAACACTGAGAAGGCTCTGAGTTATGAATGATAACGAGGGTTTAATATCATCCGAGAGGAATCCAAGATAAAATCCTGCATGTGCTCGGGGACACACAAGAGGAAACGTTAAGTTGTAAAACAAACAGCTCAGACATATTCACCTCACGCTGGAAGGAAAAAAGAAAACAGATTAAGATGTGTTGTCTTCTCCTCAAGTCTTTGCCTCAGACTCACTGGGGTGCTGGGAAATTAATGACAGAAAACTGCTGGGCTGCTGGTGGTGCTGGTGGTGGTGGTGCTGGTGGTGGTGGTGGTGGGCATAAAAGCATCAGATGCCTTCTTCTGCTCTGAGAGAATTATTAAAGTGCTGGTTGCCAGGCGGAGATGAGATCAGTGGAAGCCCCTCGCCGTGAGCGCCGCGCTCGTCAGGAGGAGGCGGGGAGATCGCCGCGAGGACACAGGAGGTGGTGGTGGGGGGGGGATATGTTTTTTTCTGGGCTTTTGCTATTTAGGACCATCTGGTTGGTCATTTGGGTGTTGGCATATCTTTTTCTGCGTATGCGACAGGGGACGACTGCTGCGAGTGCAGCAGGATGATAGATGTTTTCCACATGCGGTGCGACAGTGGACACAGCAGCCGTCATGCTAACGGGGCTCAGACTCTGCAGGGAACCAAGTCACAGATTTAGACACAGGCCTCGTCCTCGGTTACGTTTGTTTTAAAATTTAAATAAAGCTTCTGACTCGTATTATTCTCAACCGCACCATATTCAACGTGGCAGCATTAGAACCGAGCATAGAAGTTCTGCAAAACGTTAAATAACTTATGGAACTTTAATTAACATGAGAAAAGTCTTTACCTTTGCAATAGTTATAGTTTGCTCACACACATTCAAAGCAGAAGTTCAGAACTAAGAAAAAGATGAAAATGTTTCTTTGTCTCTAGAGTTTTAAAAGAAGTTGAACTTGACTAAATCAAAGTCACAATATTTTCGAGATTTCAGGTCTATTTTCCTCAGAATCTCAAATGTGAGCTGATTTGGTAATTATACACCCGCAACTTATAATTAGACACATTAGAGAGTGACACATCATTATAAAGGGTCAAGTATAATTAAACAGTTATGAACAATATGGACATTCCAGAGAAATGTGGATATTTTACAGTTTAACCATAAACTTGTCTATAAATAACTCTACACAAAAAGAGAATACAAATACAAACCAAATATATGCTAATGCACATTCCCTTATTTCAGTCATTCTAAATAAATACTTCTTAAATCCAGAGGAAGAAGTGCAAAGTAAAAAAAGGTCATAACTCAATAAAAGCAACGTCTAAAGTTGCTTCTCAAGTCGTGAGCCTCACTAAACATTTGCCTTTCTGCAGATTTTGCCATTTTAAACCAGCGTGATACTAAAGGTTTGTCTAGTTTGGTTGTTCACTGGTTTGTGTCCTGCCAGCAGTGTTTTTCAGTCGGCACCAGTAAACATGCAGATTTGAGGGTTTTTAATACTGTAAGTCAACAACAGAAGTCAGTGGAGCTCAGTGTCATCGCGCCCGCAGCCATTGACGCAACAAAGAGGCCGGTGTGGGATGGTGATGTTGAACAAATGGGAGATGTGGGCGTTGGTTCAGAGACCCGGGGAGAGACGAGCACTTCACACTGTGTGCAACCAGAACTTCAAACATCTCAACTGATCATTTTACATTTCAGGAAGAGAGACGGCCGAGGGGCAGTAGTGTGACTGGTGCTTGTGTTTTGGTTTGATGTGCTGCGATTTTTATTATTCATTTTTAAAATACTGTACATGTCCTCAGTCTTATGGGCTTTACTGTTGATTGTCGTCAGCGTTGGCCTGTGACGTGCGTGGTAGTTTACTCCAGGATAGAAATAAAGTTGAATATACTACAACACCCTATGTTGCACTTTATCAAACAATGGTTTCTAATATAATAACATTAATGACCCATGAAGCATCTGCACAAGGTGACAATTTTATCCAAATTGGATAATATCTGTCTAGACCACATCTCAAAGTCCCTAAAATTCTGTTGTAAGAGTTGATAATTATGACATTCGACGGCACAAATAGACATTGAACTGAATAGAAATGCGATCTCACTTTACAAAAGGCTGGGACACTTGAGGGAATCAAATTCTCCTATTTTCATTGTATCGTGGTTGTGTCAGCACCGAGTCTTGTGTTCGCTCCCTCCTGGTCTCCATCATCGCTAAAGTGGAGCACGGTTTGACTGAAGCGGCAGAGAGCTCGCTGTTCCCTGGATTATTCAGCCGATACTTCACTTTACAAAACCCACTGTGCGATATATGAGTGCGGAGTGTCACGACTGTTGGCTGTTTGCTGGAGCGTCTGCCTCCACACGGGGAGTTAGAACCTCTCTGTCCATCTTTCTAACCAGCCTTCTGTCCCCTGGCAGAGGGTCAGAACAGAGAGAACGACTGAGAGAGGAATGAACAGAGCAAGAGGTGAAGGAGAAGAAGAAGAAGAGTTGATATTGTGGAGGGAACGGATAAAAGTGTTGGAGATTGAGTGTGAACAGGAAAATAGAGACGAAGAAGAAGAAAATGTATGACGGTGAGAAAATTTGAAAGAATATTGAACCAGAAACAAAGACTCCCAAGAGGAATAAAAATCCAATATCACGAGGCCCTGAAGGACTGTGGCACGAATGACTAATCCCTGAGAAAAGAATACATTATTCATCACAAGAGGAAGAAGAGCGATTGAACGAACTTCCTTCTGGGATTCTTTAAAATAAAGGCGATAACTGAGGCTGAGTAAAGCATTGCAGATGCACGTTAAGGATCTTCTGAATCAATATATTGATTGTAATGTCTCCAACCCTCAAGAAAACCTAATGGTGCACGCGCTCAAGACGGGTCGAAGACAAAGAGAAAGAATTGAAATAAGCACGTGCGGTGACTTTTCCCTGTCATTTCTTTTATATTTAGCTTTTAAAAGAAATCATTAATACGTTAGAAGTGTTAAAAGTGTCAAAGTGCTAAATCCATGGAGAAAAGCCCACATATTCAGAAACTACCCTAAAACGAGGCGTCAGGACTTTAGTGAGCTTGTGATGTCACAACTCGCACAACTTGCTTACGCACAGTTCAGGGATGAAACTCCAGCGCCTGGAGTCAGAGCTCGGGAAGAAAAGTATAAGCTGCTTGACGGATTTGTCTCCGTAGCCGCTGCTCAGGTCACCAACGGCCTCTTGTCCCAACAATCCCATTAAAAACTGCTCCCAGGCTGGTGGTGATGGAAAGGTAAACGGGTCCTTCCACTGCTAATCCACTCGCCATATTCCACCCCCCCCCCTCCCAGATGTGACTGCGTTCATAAGCAGAAAGCTCGTTAATAGAGATCAGCCAAAGGGTCGTCTGGACCTAAAACACCTTTAAAAAGTCTCTGTTTGTGATTTACGTGGAAAAACTCGAGACCTGGATGACGTTTACTTCTCTTCAATAATAAACTGAGTTTTCGCTGCCTTCACTTGATTCCTTGGATGTGCTGGACCTCTGTGTGACGTTAGAGTAGAAAGCTTTTATTGCCATTTTATAAAAGAAAGCAGTAGAATGTCACCGGGGGCTACTTCTGAAAAACAAGTTTAAAATCCAACTAAGGACACAAACCGATAAAAGATGTTTTTTTTGTGGAGTCGTAACAGAAACACAGTCTGTGGCAGTTTTACACCATTGAGAGGAAACGGTTCTGAGAGGATACACTACACTGAATTCAACCTTCCCCATGAATTTAAAGGAAAGTTTGACAGAGCTTTAATGTAGAAATAGATTCAACAACCTTTTTGCCTAAAAGTCAGCAAAGCTTTTATCATAATTAATATAAATGTGGATAAACTGTTATTGTTGTGAGTCAGTTGTGTCTGTTTTCCTCTGAAGTCTCGGTTCATTAGCTCGTCCTCGATAATGTTTGCACTCACACACACGTTGCACCTGTTTGCACCTGTTGATCAGTCTGTAAATAGTGTGTGTGTGTGTGTGTGTGTGTGTGTGTGTGTGTGTGTGTGTGTGTGTGTGTGTGTGTGTGTGTGTTCACCCAGTAGATTCTGCATCCTGCTGCAAATCATGTTTGTTTGGTCTGGAAACGTAGCTTCAGATGCTGTTACAGGGAACATTAAGATCGCAGGAGCTTTTCTGCTTCACAGATATCTGTCTGAGTTTCCAGTAAAGCTTCTAAAACCATCTGTTCCTGTGAAGTCGATGCATTTGGGGGACTGAAGGACAGAGAAGCCGGGAAAGAGTCACAATTAGCAGAACAAAAAAGGGAAAATGACAACTAGAGTTAAATTAAATTGCACCATAAGTTTGTTTTAAATGTTGCATATGGAGAAGATGCAAATTTAAGAAATTGTCAATGCCGCTGTTTATATGATATAAATTTATTATATCATATAAACACATTCTTTGCAAGTCAACACGTTTAGGACATAGACTCTGTTAGAACCTCCAGTTAGATGCACAGTATTTGTCAATTTATCGTTAGCTGCACAAATGTGAGTGTGTGTTTGTGTGTTTAAAATGTGTTTTCCATTCTACACGTCAAACTAATGAAGTAGGTTAAAACTGAAGAGCAAGACAGGAGTTGAAAGTCAGAGTCATCAGAGCGAAAGCAAAAAACAACAGCAGCAGCTCAAAGGAATTAACAGCGAGTTTCTCTCAGATGTGACATCGTTCAAGCTTTCCTGCATCTTTACTCATTATTGTTTTACATACTGGTACAAAAGTAAACACAACCAGACTTGAGGGAAAGAAAAATGTCTGTTTTTCCGGGGCGCAGGTTGCAGAGGTCACTCCCCCCCCCCCCCCCCCCGATGCTTCATGTTTGCTCCCGGAAGAATCAAGAAACGCTTCAGTGAGCTCACACAGCAGCGTTGCTCATTTGAATCATTAAAATAAATTGCTGTGTTCCGTGTAAAAAGAAGAAATGTATTTTTTTTTTTAAAAAGCTGCTTTCTCCTCGACGCTCTGCTCAGGAGTTTGTCACTGGTTTTGTCCCAAGGCTCCGATAAGCTGGTTCACTGTTGTTGTTCCTCTGCACACAAATGGTAAAGACTCGTCTGGTGGCCTGTTGTTATAAAGTAAATGAGTAATGAGCCGCTCTTTGCATTGGGCGGCACGATGCTCGGAGAAGTAAATGTGCTAATATGGATGAAAGAAGCATGGAGGCTAGTTCATGTTGTTGGTGCTCAGATCAATTTGAAAGCAGAACATCTAATGAAGCAACTCTGAAAACAGTGGTTCGATGGTTCTTGTGTAACATCAGACAATGTGCAACTAGAGCTCTGCTCCACTGGCAGTTTCTTTGAGGCAGAACAGAAGAGGAAAAGATTAAGAGGGGGAAGAGAGAGGTTGATATCATGTCCACTCTCTCGTTCGATGAGACGCTCGAGCTGGATTGAGTGTGAAGTAAGTGGATGGAGGACGGACACTGAAAGAACCAGAGGTACAGCTCGGATTTGTCTAATGAAACTACAGTAATATAGCATTGAAAAAATGTTTAAAGCTAAATGGTAAATTATACCTTATAATGCAGGTAAAGACAAAATATGTGTAGAAGAGGTCTAAACGTCTGAAAATGTTTTTTTTTGTAATAAGCCAGTGATTCAGCAGCTTTTTAAGGGGATAAAGCAGATGCTAAACACAGCTCAATTAGTATTAATCAGAAGAGAGAAGTGAGGCTTAAGAGGTAATTGCAAATTAATTGATTTGCTGTAGTGAGCATCATTAAAAAAAAAAAGAATAGTTCTGTGATGAGTCATTGGTGATTAGTCTTCACCATGACATCATAATTCTGCTGATTAAATGAAGAAGACTTCAGTCGTTGACATTTCCTTCAAACTGTGACCGTTTGAAACCTAAATAAATAAAGTCTTCAGTCCAGTTTTTTTATTGAGTGTAAAATATCTTCCAATAAAGGAATAATTGAGGTTTAATCTGGAATAATATGAATTAAATTATCCTTTTTAGCCACTTGAGAGAAACATAAACATTGTCAGCTAATAAAGTTGACGCGGTGAATGTTCTACAAACTTCCAGAGATCTAGAGCCACATTAGCATTCGTTTGTTATGTGTCTGTCCTCCAGATAAAATCTATGTCCAATCCCCCCCCAAAATCCGGGGAGAAATATGTCTCTGCTGCTCCGAGCTGCGTGTTCACCAGCTGCTGTCGGACGTTGTGTGTCTGTTGTGTGTTTATTAGAGCTTCCTCAGTGAAAACATCTGTCTGCCGCGACTCAGACTGACACGGATCAGAGCAGCGAGAGTGAAGCAAAACAACACAGTCACAGATCATCAAATCACATTGGTTCTGAAGGGTTTTTTTGGGAGGGGGGGGTGGATTCTCAGTGGATTGTAATGGTTCACGTTAACCTGCGGAAAACTGAGGTTCACTTCTTACTGGGCTGAATCACCATGGTAACGGAACTCCAGAGCCAGTGAAGGTCGATATAACAGCTCGAAACCCGTCAACTGACTTCCGACCAATCAGAAACCAAGAGTCATCAATCTACAGAATCCTGACAGGCCAGTAGGTGGCGATAGAGGACAGCGCCAGGCTAGCTGTTTTCCCTTGTCATCAGTCTTTATGCTAAGCTAACGTAAATCGCTGCTGGCTGTAGCCTACACATATGTGAGTGGTATCGTTCAATGACTCTGAGTAAAGATCGAAAAGGGAAGTCAAAACATCTAGATTGCCCCCTGGTGGTTGGCTGCAGTGTAGACCATAAACCAGGCCTCCTCCATGTTAGTGGATGGGACCAAACTTAAAATACAATGGTAATGACTTACACTCCACAAGTTGTTCTTGATAGGCGTGGGATCATATTTGTGTGGCTCCAGAGGCATCGTAAAGTGAAGTTCAACTAAAACACTTGTCAGGGTTGAGTTTCTCACACACACACACACACACACACACACACACACACACACACACACACACACACACACACACACACACACACACACACACACACACACATGAGCGGCTGCCACGCTGTGAATGTCAAGAGCGAATTATTGAACAGTTTTGTCTGCAGTGGAGACTCGGGCTGATCCCGGCCAGTTCTCCGCCGCTCTTTAGCCTCTGGCGCTCGGCAGGTAAAGCACAACAAGCTCCAGCTCAGTCAGACTCGGGGGATTATTTACTTGGACCCCTCTCAGAGTGTCTGACTTCATTTCTCAAACACCCTTCATCTCCCAGCGCCGGTAGCGCCGCAGCATCCGAGCATGTCAGTCCCAATCACTCCTGCCTCACTTGTCTCCGGCTCGTGTTGCAAGGGCCAATAACAGGGATTGATCCGAGCTTTTTACAGTCTGTTTCTCGCATTTTCGTCTTTTTTTTATTTTTTTCTTATCCAGCTCTGTTTTTGTGCCCAAACACAATTTATTTTGTTTCATTTTTCAAGAAGGCTGTGGCAGTGGGGACTATAAAAGGCTCGGTGAAAAAAAGCCAGGCTGCGTCGTGCAGGACCTCATGACACCTTTGTTTGCCGTTTCTGAGTAAAAAGCTGTTTTTCTGCTTTAATAAAACAAGCAAATTGCATTCTCTTTGTCCTCGGGCCCTGGTTGTTATTCGCCGCCTGCCAAAGCAGCTTCTCCCCGTTGCCTTATCTCTCTTTTAAATTGGCCACACAATAACAACGTCCCTTTCTTACAAACTTGCCCCATTGTAATTTTCCTATAGGTAAACACGTCGCCTGTTCCCCGTCCTTGACTCCTGTCGTCGTTCTCTCCGTGTCCACTTCCTGCGTTGAGATGTTTCGTTATCGGGTCAGCAGGTCCCACCCACTTTTATTTACTCCAGCAAGCTTTTCTGCTCCAGGACATTCAGCTCTCCACTGGGGATGTGGTGTATGTTTGTGTAAATGTATGAGTGTGTGTGTGTGTGTGTGTGTGTGTGTGTAAGAGCCCGGGTGCTGTTAGCGTGGCAAATGGCTAATGAATAATGCAAGGTAATAGTGATGTGTTGACAGCTCTGACAGCTGAGAGCTGCCGAGCTGTGTATCAGCGATAATGTGCCATTTCCCGCCTGTGCTCCTCCGCTCCCTTATTACGACAAATTGTATTTTCTGAAATTTTGCCTCCCTGTGGCCCCAGTGTGTGAACTGTGTGTGTGTGTGTGTTTACTGGTCCATCCAAACTCAAAAGTCAAAGTACTATTGAAGCCCTAATCACACATTTAAAAGTAATGAAGTCTTTAGTTTGCTGATTGGATTCTAAATTAATTTCTGGTTGTTCCTGTTTGGTCACAGTTAGTGTCCTACTGTACGTACACGAACGATCAAATCATAAAAGTATACTTGTGCTGTAAATACTCACATTTGTTTGTATGAAAAACATCTTTAGTTATACATTTAAACATCATTAACATTGATCTGAATTCTTGTCCAACTGTGACTCTTCCTTTTAGGTCCTGAGGTAAAAAGTGTCTTTAGCTGTTAAATGCTTTAATGTCCTGGTCGTATCTCACTGTTTGTCGGCCATATGGTGCAAGTGTGCAGTGGCTTTTAGGGTTTTTAGGAGGATCCTGCACCAAAATCGTATGGTTTCTTTCCTTTCCCGTACAAAATCCTGCCACTAGATTCCATTGTTATCCATCTAGTAGTTTTTTATGTGAACACAACCTCCTTTTGTGGAGGTGAAAATACAATAAATGCACCACCTCTGGAAAAACTCAGGCTCCATCAGCTTGGAAAACAAGGACACAAGAACACCACTTGACTGGTGTCTTAGAATGCAGAGCAGAAACACCACAGCGATTATTGCTGAGCACCGGAGATAGACGTGTCACAAGGAAGAGCAGCGGCGGCATCAAGGTGCTCGTGTGGTTCGAGAAACTGTCCAGTCGTCAGAAGGTTCGCTGGTTCGATAAACAGCTTCGTCCAAGTGTCCTTGAACAAGAGGCTGCTTCCTGCATCCTGCTGGTTGTTTAACAGCAGCAGAGACAGAAGCGTGGAACCGTCAGTATGTAAATGTTTCTTCTCCTATGTTTCAATTTGACCCCTTTGCATTTCACGATGCATGTGTTTGCATAACATTTGCAGCAACTCTGGAATAAATTCAAAGAGGTCAGAGCAGCATCGTGTGTGTGTGTGAACCCAGTGAATGCAATGTTTAGACTTTTTTGTGGCATTTAAGTTGTTGGCATCCTAAGTGATCCTAACGGTAACACTAGGAATTTGAAATGAAAACCAGATATGAGTCTGTTTTGATGGCCTCTTGTTGCTGTAACTTTAATTGGGTTTTAATCTTGGGTTTCACTATCCGTGGATCATGTTTTAATCATTGCATCTTAAGGAAAAATGTGTTTTTGAAGACACATAAATAAATCAAACCAAATTAAATAAAGTGAGAGTTAATTTCTCTCCTACACTTTTTTCGGTTTTGAACCTGCTGCACATGTGTTGTTCTTCTATCACAGCTTCTATCGGGTCATTTTAATTATAGTCTTGCAACATGTTGGACACAGAACTTCAAGCAAACTCATTAATCCATTCATACAACCCCACCCCCCCCACCCCCCGCAATCTTTTTATCTTTGCTTTCATTAGATCTATGCTCATAATCGCTGATAATCATAATTCATAATTGTATGTAAATGGAAAACTGGTATTAATGGACATTTGACAAGAGGCAAGAAATGAGGTGTCTTCTCCATCATCTCCGCTACACAACACACACAATGAGAAATGTGGAGGAGACGCTCCTCCGTGATAAGGAGAGTTGAACAATGAGCATCTGGACTTGAACGGTCTGAAATTAACCTTCAGTCATTCAAACCCGCATCAATCTCGCTGCTTTCACAGCACGGCAATGAGACAGAAGTTTTATAGTTAATTATTTGTGATTCATACATCCACCCATTAACCATGAAGCTTGTCCTCTAAAGACAAGCTGACACAGCGTGAGAGGTGGAGTACAACATGGACGGATCGCCAGCGTACCACAGGGCCGACGTACAGAAAGAACAAACATTCACATTCACATTCACACCTACAGCAATTTAGAATCTCCAGTTTGTGAACCCAGAGAAAACCCACATGGGCATGAGGAGAACATGGGTTCAAACCCAGAAGGTCTATTCTCACCCTATTTGTTATTCAAAATAAAATCAAATGTATTTACCTCACAACTGTGGGAAACAGAGATTTGTGCTCAAGTTAATGTGAGTTCACTGTATATGTGTGAAGTCTTCTCTATGGCTATGCCGACATCCTTCATTGGTCAGAAGATAAATCTGAGTGGTCAAAAAGTCAAAAATGTTTGGAAATATATAATAAAATATATATTTAGATGATCTGAAGCAAGTGTTTGTGTTGACCGCTGTCCAAGGTGCTGATCCTGGGACCGGCAGCAATTCAGGAGCTGTCCGTGGTACTTCACACAACGACAGACAGGGTTTACACCTTTGTGTTGTTTCTGGGAAATACTGCGGTATTTTATTTGGTCACCTTCCATATGGAGGACCATTGAGGCCAAGCAATTCATTTATTTTTCTAAAACCACAATTCACTATTTGTAATCTTTCAATTTACGTAATTTGTAAGTCTTTAACTGATCTACCTTTTCATTTATTCTGACCAATTTACTGATGGTTAATATGTTAATTTATAAATAGAATCCATTTTTGTTTTGTCTCTTTAAATATGATGAAATACTGATGAATAGAAAGTGAAATATTTTGTTTATATGTGGCTTATTTATTTTAGAGCTGCAACTTAACTGATCAATTATCAATTCACTGATCAACAAGAAAACACATGTTGATTATGATCATAAATCTATAGTATCTATAGGTTTCTGTTGGTTGAATGAAACCAGCCGTGTGAACAAACCTCCACCGTGGGAAATGGTCACAGGCACTTTTTATAGACAAAACAATCAGTTAACCAGATAATCTGCAGGTCGATAATGAAACTAATCACGAGCTGCATCCCTAATTCATTTGCAATGGTTTTGTAAATGTTTTTTTTTTTTTTTTTTTATCTTCCAGTTAAATATCAGTCAATAGAATAGTTTTACGTGGCACCTGTGTGGTCCTTCATAATCTCTCTGTCGATACTGCACCACACTTCATTCTCTCCCTACATCATTATCAGAGTCACACTCAGTAATTTATACCAGGTCTGAGGCTCCGGCTCCTGATACAATTTTTTTTATTACTTAGAGGCGGGGCCCTTGAGGAGTGAGGGGCCCTCTGCTTTGCGGGGGCTTGGGGGGGGGGAGGGGGGAGGGGGGTTTCAGCAAAAAAACCTTGATGCATCTTCCCAGCGGCGTGCTGTGAAGATGATCAAAGCTTGTATTTGTTTTACTTTGATAGGTCATAAAACTGAAACACCACGAGTCTGGTGCTGATGAAAGGATTATACATGTTCTTATTGATTGGCCTAATGGCTTCCTGCATCATTCACTGTGGATAACATGCTGCAGTTGGCTTGTTGTGGTGAGCTGTTCAACAACCCAGTGAAATGTTTCTCTCTCATATCGAGGAGGGAAGTTTCCTCAATGCACACGGCCTCTTGAATTATTAATGTTCACAATCGTAAGTGGGTTCTGAAAATTAGACAAACTGAAAGACGCCTGGTTTATATATCTGATGATCGTCTCGATGTTCTTCAGGAAAATCTCTGTCTCGAGAGCCGATCATTTCATCAGCTGCATCATCGCTTCCAAACTAAAATGCAGCCCTGAAGTTTTAAAACTAAACCGGGACCAGCAGTTCTAAAACTCTGGAGTAATGTGGACGTTTCTAAATGAAAACATAGTTGTGTGGATGTAGCCTGAGTCCTGCGGCCGCAGCTCAATTCCTGTGGGTCACTTTTACAGTTTAAGAAAGAAAACTGCCACAAGCATCATCACAGGCCGACAGAACAGTGATTTCTAAAAGAGTTCAAACTGAGAGACAAACGGTTACATATCTCACGGTCATCGTTCTGTCCTGTACAAACATTTACATCAACATCTTCAAACCCGCTGAGGTTATTTTGAGGCTGTTTGAATAATTCCAGTCCCTGATCATCACATTGTATAATAACTATAATAATAAACTGTGTGATATCACAGCAAAACATCTGCATTTGTGTGTGTTTTCAGGATCCAGTCCGGCTCCTACCTCAGCACCGGCTGGTTCACCCTCATCCTCGCCATGGACATGTGCAAAGAGATCCATATCTACGGCATGATAAATGACACCTACTGCAAGTAAGACACCAACCACCCCCCCCCCCCCCACACACACACCCGCACACCGCCCCTGATTCCTGCTCCCTCCCAGGTCGGGATTAAAAATGCACATATACCCACACAATTCTGAAGGCTAGATTCACATTCATTGCAGCGGTGGCCAATCACAGCCTCCCATAACCGCGCACTACCCTGTTGGAATATATTTCCACTGCCTCCGTTTGGATTTAATGGCTGAATTTCTATGCTGAAATCCGTATTGGGTTCTCTGTGCCGTGAATACCATTAGGTGCTCCCGCCTCGAATACCCAGCAGGCTGCAGAGTCTCCATCACTGCGGGCGGCCGCCGCTGCTGCTGCTGCACCCAATTCCCCCTCTGCGTAAAGTTTTATTTGTATGTGGGCCTGTCATCTTCTTTCTGACTCCTGGCTGAGTGATTACTGTCTGGCTGAGAGGCTGCAGGGGGGATGACAAACAAGATGCTGTTGCTGTGCTCACGGCTGCTCAGTCAGTCATCTCAGCCTTGATGGACTCCTCCCTCTTTCCCTCCCTCCATGCGCCTGCCCTCCGCTCTCGCAGCTCAACCTGAGCTCCTCAATCCCCCGAATCAAACGCTTCTACCTAATGCTCGGTGAAAATCCAGCCTTTTATCCCCTCCGTGTTCCCCGTGCACAGCAGGAGTTGAAATAAAAACTGCCCCCGTCACATGGCAGGAGAGAGAGTGATAATTCAACCAGCGCAGAGGATTTTATAATTCAGTGAGGCAGTTACTCGCTTCTTTCCCTTCCTTCCTGTGTGAGACGGGAGGATATTGAGCTTCCCTGAGTTTCCGAATGGACAATTTAGTGTCACACAAAGTAGTGTTGGCAGTCGATTGCTCCAGTACAACGAGAAGAAGTGATGTTTTGTGTGATGATGTTCAAAGCTTTAGTCCGAATTGACCTCAGCAATTGAGCGGTAATGGGACTTCAACAGGTGCAGAGGAGGAAATTGAATTTATTTGTTAGCGCTGGTGCGCACGGCCGCGTGACACCGGGAGAGGAGCGGCAGCGGCAGGGCTGTGCGGCGTCGTTCACTGGCACTCAGCCACAGTCTCTCTGTGGACTCACTGGCTGCTGCTCTGGCTCTTTCTCTTTTCTCTGTGTTCATTCTGCCAGTGAAATTGTTTCAAAAGTCGTCCTCTCATAAAGCCGTCACTCGCTATTAGAAAGCGAGCACAAAATACAGAATGAATCTATTCCACTGCACCTGTTTTTATCGATTCCGTGTTGTTTTTATTGGTTCGAGGATGCAAACTGTAAACAGAGCGACTCATGAAATTCAGGTCAGAGTGGCGATAACTCTGCGACTGCACATTACTCACTTTCCTGAATGTTTACCGATTCACTTTGGCTCCGAATAGAACTGAATCTCATCTCGATGTTTTACAAATGAAGTGAAATTTGGTCAAAGGAGTGTTTATTGAACACTGGTCACCAGCAGCAGCTTTTAAATTGACAAACCCTGCTGAGGTAGAGAACTTTTCACAGGGCAGCTTCCGTTCAAATTGCCGAAGGACCTTCAGTTTTAATAGTTTGTAAACCTGAACCACACAAAACCAAGGTTTGCTTGTTCTCCCCGTGTCTCTGGAGGTTTTCTCTGGGTTAGGTTAATTGGAAACTCTTAATTGACTAGTTATAGGTAATGGATGGATGGATGGAATACGTTCAGATCTTTAAATGAGTTACAATGTTGACTGGGATATGAACCTTCTCTCCTCTGCTCTCTCGCCTGTAGGACGGAGGGTTACAGGAAGGTTCCCTACCACTACTATGAGGCCGGCAGCCGGGACGAGTGCGCAGAGTACGTGCTCCACGAGAGCGCCCCCTACGGAGGACACCGCTTCATCACTGAGAAATCGGTGTTCGCCAAGTGGGCCAAGACTCACGCCATCAAGTTCTTCAACCCACCGTGGCAGCTGTCGTGACCCTGGCTGAACCAGCAGGGAGATACCACATCTTCATCATCACCATCGTCGTCAAAGACCAACTGAATCTCTACACCGACAAGTTTCCTATTGTGCACAAATATCAAATTCAGCACTTCGTTCACTCCATGTCTTTCTAAAAACCTTTTGTTCAGGGCTGATTGGTTTACGGTGGTGCCTCCTAAACCCAGCCACTTGTGTGTTTGACCGGTTTAAGGTCCGACAGAGAAATCGTATCTTCTGCTTCTTGAACATTTAGTCCTTTTCTCCTGCAGCTGAGAGCTGAGGGAGGCGCACAGCGCACAGCTCTGCGCTGACTAATCGATCCATTCGCTGCTCTGTGAGTTCAGCAAAGGATGGCTCCAAGACTAACACAAAAAAAAAAAGAAGAAAACCAGCATGAAGAAGAAACAACCATCCTTCAACCCGCAGTGTCCTCAGCAGCTCAGATGCCCGCAGGCGCTGTACATCGCAAAGGCTACATTTACATTTTCTTTCTGCAGGACGGTAGTGGGAGAGGATCTGAGTCACGTCAAAGTCTGACGAGCTCGGCCGCTCCGTTTGCTCTGCGTGACGGCCTCCTGTCAGGCTGTAATTAATCTATAACGAGTATAATTCAGGCCTTCATCCCTGACTGAGGGAGTATCGAAAGCAGATTGTCTGTCAGTTTTCATTCCCTCCGCTTCGTTTGAAGACTATTCGACAAAACAAGGTCATTCGAAAAAGAAAACACAAGTGAGCAAAAAAAACAAAAATACCGATTGTCGCACTCTAAAGGTGAAACAGAGGTGTGGATGTAAATCTGCTTTTTTATAGTTTGGTTGTTTCGCTGTGTCTCGACTCGCACAGCTTCAAGATGTCAGCTTTTTTATACAATGCTGTGAAATTGCATTTCAAGAGACATGTTTTGGCGTTTGCTTGATGTCCAGATGGTTTTTCTTATTTATTCCGCACTAGGGATGAGTCCCCGGCACTCGCTAAGTGAGCGTGCCATTGACAGAGCGAGCATCACAGCTTATAGAGCCACGTGCAATTAGAAAGCCCATCCTTATGGAGGGAGGAAAGTCATTTGTGACCCCGCTGAGGGAGAGATTAATGTGTGCAGTGAAACCATTTGAAGTTAATTGTATTGTATTATCATTTTGTGCCTGTAATATACTCTGCAGTGTGTATGGGGGACAGGAGAAGGTGTTCACACTCCGGTGTCTCGCTCGTCTCCTCGTCCACCTTTGTGCCTCTTTGTGTACAGCATCGCCGCGTGAACACATCATCCCCTTTGTCTTTGGACGCAGCGTGCGAGGCTCCCGCACTCCGGCTGTTTTGCATTTGAAAGCATCTGTTCCAGGACAGTGAAGAATCATCGGTGAAGTGCTGAGGTATCTAGGTTGTCTGGTGGCTGAGGTGGGCTGAGACGCTCGGGCTGCAGTCCGTGACTCCGTCTCGTTCCTGTGATTAGTGTCGCAGTACTTCTAAATTAGGCGACGTGATGCACAGGGTCCCTGATGACTGTAATATGCTGTGGCACTGTTTACCATCACACATACATTTCTCTGTAAGCACTGATTTTAGTGAGTTAAAGGACAGAAGGTACGAAGCATTGTGGGTAAATTAAAACATGAAGGTTCATCTTTGACCTTGGAAACAAATGTTTGACAAAAGTAGTTTTTTCAATAAAAAAAAACGTGACTAAATTTACCACTGGGCTGAATTTGTTTGCTTCAGTATTTAATTACTGTTTTAGTTACACTGCACATTTCAAAGTGATCCAACCTATGCAGTGAGATATATTGTTTACTGACAGCTGAACTTGTCAGTGCAGAAAAAATAAAGTCGAAAAACACGACTCTTGTGTCTGATATTAATTAATTAATTGATCTTATTTCCACTTTATCTAATCTTCATGGATTTACAGATGGAAAAACAAACTGATTCAGTTCAGTTTCACTTTCTGAGTTTGTTTATTTCTTACTTTCAAACGTTTAAAGCAAATTTAGTTGCAACTGTTTTGTCAAACTGCTTTTTCCTTGATGTCAAGATTGAACATCTGCGTGCACTTTACAGACGTTGTTAAATTGCTATGCATGGAGCATACATATCAATATGCATCTCCATGACAACTGTGCAAACTCCTCTCAGAGACACAGTGTAATGACCCAGATGAAGCTGCTCAGTTCAAACACTTCTTTCACATTTAGCCCAGTTTCAGCTCAGACGTCTCGGCGCACATTGACCTGCACGTCACCGGAGTCGGTCTGCTGCATATTTAGAAACGTGTTTGACTTCTTTCCACATCAAGAGCAGAAAAATCTGTTTTTCTCCAGACAGGGCGACACAACCCCGCACGATAGACTCTCCTACCAACTCAGAACTCAACACCCGTCCGTCCTGTTGTCACCTTGTCGCTCGCTGAGAGTCGACCTGGCTGACAAGAGCATCAGCAAAATCTAAAAACATCCTGTTTTAAATTCCTCCCCGGTGTCGCTCGGCAGATCGGAGTTGGCCGTAACACATCGCGGGGTCACGGGTCGGATTTCCTCTGGGACGAAGCGCAAGCTGGAGATGTATTCAGTCCCAGCAGCGTGAGCGGATCAAAGTACCCGACCACATGATGTATGTAAAGCAGAAGCATCTCACAGGGTTATTTTTCTCATGTCCAGAAAGCCTGACGATCCAAGCCGGGTCTCAGGGAAGAGTTTGAGATGATACCTGAGAAGACTGGAGCGTGAACTCACACAACCCGCTGCACATCTCACACACATTTCCGCTCAGCCTGTGATTGTGCAGTCGTCTGGCAGCTTCCCACCGATCAGCTTTTACCTCTAACTGTACAGAGTAGCCACCGTCAATTGTAAGACGCCACACACCAGCATAGGAAATTAACTTTTGCGTGGAGAAACATTTGATCTGATTTTTTAGGTGTTAACTGTTCAACTGGAATAAGAGCACTGTGTTCCCTCTGTTCATGCTCCTTTTGTTGTTGTGTTTAATAATGGTTGATGTATGTTTTTGTCGATGCAGTGCTTTGTGTGCAGCTTCCATTTTCTGCTGCAGGTCGCGTGTTGCCAACACATTCTGCTGCTTCAGGCTGTGCACTCACTTATTCTCTGATCAACAAACACTCCCATTGTTCTCAGAACACACTGCGAGAATGCGTTAGAGTGGATATTAAGGTGGATACGCCTTCTCGTGTAAGCTCCCATGAATCATTCATGGTTCACACAAATCGCTCTGTGACACCCGGGTGGGAACTGTGGGGGGGGGGGGGGGGGACAAAAGTATTTTAAATTTCAGAGATTGTTTACATTTGGCAGATTTAGTTTCCTTTACCTATATCAACTCTTTATGCTAAGCTAAGCTAACTGGCGCCAGCATCATATCAAACTTACAGACGTGTGAATGTTATCATCAATCTTCCCATCTAACTTTCTGCCAGAAATTGAATAAGCATACATTTTAAATTGTCAAAGTGTTCAATGCTCAAACAATCCTCCCCCCCCCCCGTTAAAAAACATTAAAGGTCAACCTTTAACGTTTTTAGACAAGTTTATATTCACTAAACGCCTGAAAAAGCATCAAATGTCTCGTTTAACATGTTTTGAATTCTTGTTAATCTCAGATTTTGGCTGTTTTGTTTTCATCCACACTTTGTACTGATCATTAAACGATCTAATCTCATGCTCTGAGCTCTGAAGCTAGTTTCAGACTTTACTCTGTTGATGCAAACGGTAAAAAAAAAACAAGAGAAAACCCAAATGCTGCCCGTCCTTAGCTGCTTGGCAACCGAGGTGGTGGCGGAACGAGCTCCATCTGTTTGCTCATCGAACGAAACAAAGCAAATTGAAGGTCACTTCGCTTAAAACAGAGACTGTTATTGGAACTTCTGGAACTCGAGGACTGTGGAAACAATTTCACCGTTTTTAAAATGCTCTCGTTGCTTCGGCTCTTTTTCCTGCTGTGATCAGTCGAGGTAATTTGCTGCGGTAATTTGGAGCTGGTGAGTTTTGATTGTCTGACTCCGGGTCGAAACCTTTTCGGGTCCCGTTTGACTCGTTCCCTCCCGACTCTCGTACTTGTTGCCATTTTTGTTTCAAACGCCTCAAATGCTTTTCTTGCATCGAGAACTTTGTTCCATTTCTCCCGTGTGCATGTCTTACTATTATCATTTTTTGTGTCGTGAAGCACTTTCCTCTGTTATGTTTCTGGTCAAGTGTCCTTGTGAAACGTGTAACTTTGGGTGTGTTTGAGTTACAAAGAATGTAAAATAACACTGAGGTTGTTATAAAGTATCAGATAAGTTGTTTTTTTGCTAACACGGCTAACACGCTCCTTTTTTATTGGTGGAAAAATAACATCCGAAAGCTGCATGGATCGTTGCAGGTGATTGAAATGTATACGTTCTGTCGAAATAAGTCGTGATTTTATGTATTGTTCCTTCTACATTAGCTGAAAATAGATGTTTTTGTTTTTTTACAGATGTGGATTCTGTCTCCTGTGTCTTTTATTCACTGTGGGGATTAAAGAGAACCTTAACGCCCTTCATGTGATCAAGTCCCTTTCTACACAAGCAACATCCGAGTGTGAGAAACCTGGTGAAATGTGCTCACGTTATGTAAACGGAGCTCGAGCTGAGCTGTCCTCTCAAATCTGGGGTCTCATGAGATTTCTCAAACATCAGTGGAGCAGCAGCGATGCGCCGACTTCACGCAGCTCCACGGAGCTTGGGCTTTTTATGTAACCTCTGCATAAACAAACACCGGTTTGAAATAATAATACCTACATTCATGGTTTTTATGCCACAGACATGATAAAGAATTAAAAGGAGTCACGTCCTGCTATTCACTATGTTACTTTTATAGATTTCTATCCAAGGTCAAGCTCCAAAAACACAAGAATGATTATTCTTACTCCTCCCTCTCTGGTGTATTCCCACTTCTTTCAGCTCTATACCCCAAGTTTATAACATAGGCCTCCAGCTGTAAATTAGTATTATCCTCACTATGCTCATATGCAGCAAGTGTGTTTAGGGTTAGGTGTGAGGTTTTTTACAGCAGGGACAATAAGTCAATTTAAGAATTAAGATTAATTGATGAAACTTAAGACGTATGTCAACTACGACAGATATGAAAGAATATCTGTATCTTTGAGAAAGACCTGCAACACATGGAGACATTACAAACTGAAATATTTCTCTAAAAAAACCTAATTTTAAAGTGCAAAGTAAAGTATAAAATGCACAATAACAATAACATATTTTAGACCTGAAATTTAAATCCATTTAAGACATTTGAAGGCCTAATTTTCAGTTAATGGAATCTAAGGACCCTGTGAAATCGGAGGTTAATGTTTTCACTCGTGTCAGTTTGTTAAAATTTTCACAGAATTACGTAGAAAAGTATCAAAGTAATCTTGACCTAACATTGGAGGGATGGATCCATTGAAGTGGAACCCTTTATATTTTGGTGCAGATCTGGTCAAAGGGGCAGACACAGGAATTTGTTTTATCTTAACAGTGAAAGATTTACCTCCGTTTTTCAGGAATCAAACTGTGGATCTTCGTGTACAAAATCGATGTATTTGTGTATTTGGGAGCCATGAATTTGTACAACTTCCTTTTCCCTTTTATTCTTCTTTTGAGAAGAATGACGGATGTGTGTGGGATTGTTTGTCCTTGGCGGAGGTATGTGTCCCAGTGTCATCCCAGTTCTATAGTGACATTAAAACCTGACACTTAGTTGAGAAAACATTGCAAGTGAAAAGATTCCACACAGCAATTACATCATCTTTTTGAGAGTGGAGGAACCACACATCCCATAAACCATTGAGAAAGATTTCCAGCGCTTCTTGAATTCACCTCTTTAGACTTTTTCCGTTTATCGCTGTCGCTCTGTGGTAAAGCTAAACCCTCCAATCGTAGCTGACGTGATTTTTTTCGCGACATTTCCATGGTAACATCAAGCTCCACCAATCACAGCCGTCGCTATTTCACCTGTGGATCGTGGGAAGTGTCGTGTTTCTCCTTGCAATGCGAATAAAACAGTTTTTCTTTAAAAAATCTCGTAGCTCGTGGTGAGTCTACCTTGGGTGGTTACAATATTATGGCTGAAAATCTAAATCTTACCTGAACATTTCATTATCCCAGTGATTATTTCACACATAGAAACCACCACCATATGAGCCGTTCTTGAATGGAGCCCTTAAGATGCAGCTCAATCACCAGAGTCTGGATCTTTCCAGCCTCAGCATTAACTAAAGATGCGGCTGCACAGGGTTTATTTAAATGGCAAATCATCTCTGTCTCATTAAGAAAAACACTCCTCTACCCATCAGGCTGCTCCCAGGAGGATGCCAATCTCATCCTCTTGTGAAAAAACGTTCCAGGGCACAGGGACAATATGTTTGGATAATGTCATCACGCGCCTTCAGGCTTAATTGACAGTTTGAGCTGCAGCACAGTGACTTCGTCCCTGCAGGGGCGACTGGTTTCAGCGGCTCAGACACAAACATGAACATAAGACTGTCAGACACCGACAGGCTCCTGCTCCATGAAAGCCTGACACTCAACAGAACAAGGACCTGGCTGATGTATTAACTTATAACTAAGTAGCTGGGAGCTGCTGGTGGAGCCGCACAGGGACCTGGATGTCTGAGTATTGGGAGTAATGGACATGAGGTAATTTGCACGAGAACAGAGAAACTAATGAGCTGTTGGATAAAGGACGAAAAACACAAACCGAGAGAGAGAGAGAATCAAATCTGCTGCGAGTTTCATTCACCTCATCCCATATTTATTCTTGCTGGTTCTCATCTCGAGTCTTTTCCTGTTGTTGCTGGCAGCTGGCACGCGTTAGTGTTTTCTTCTTATGTGCACAGATTAAGTGAGCAAGGTCAATGAGACAGCTGGAATCTTTTCACTTCAGCGTTCGCACATTTGTTTTCTCGCAGAGTTTTTGACCCCAGAAACATATTTGGGAGAAGATCCGCTCCCCGAGGGCCAGATGGTGCGACAATATGCAAAAGCACCGTAGCTCAGGGACACTTAATGGTGATGACTAGAAAACATAAGGAAAAGAGGGAGATAAATAAGGTAAATAAAAGGAAAGTGCTCATTTCGGTTGAAGCTGATTCATTCCTTTAATGATGTGAGATGTGCAACTCATCGCGCCGCCATATAAAACAAAGCTTATTTAGACAAAGATATTTATATAAATAAGAATTCCTTTAAAATTGTGTGGTTATGAATAAAAACGGTGGGTTAAATGTCTACATCGTGAAAGTGGAGAATTCAAAATCCTGCAAAATCATTCATTTTAATTGTGTTGAGGTTCTTTAATAACTGGATGTTAAAAAGTGAAATCCCAGCCTGCAGATGGTTTTGTTTGTCTCTTCAGCAAATCGTCTGAAAATGTTTTTTAGCAAAACAATCACAGAGCAAAGAAAGAACTGAATCCTCCATGTGCCTGATGTCAGGCTGGTAAAAGCTGTTTCACCTTCATCCCCAATCACTTTCTCACTCACAGGCACTGACACACAATCTGTGCAAACCCACATTTGCATCACATGACGTCTGTCCCTTAAATCTGAGAGTTGTTTTCTAACAGATGATTGAACGTAGCCCTCCCTGTTCCTGACGTTTCATTCAGCCCACGTCTGTCTGCTCTCTCAAATGAAAAACGTAGCCCTCCCGTGTTTTCTTTCCTGATTTGTTGCTCTAATGACCGTTTTGTAGTTTGTTGACAGACGCAGCCAATTAGCCAGGTGTATGAGGGAAACATCACAACACATCACCTTCCCCCGAGCCATGATCTCCAGCTGCGCACGGGGCTCAGACGCCGTTTGTGTTTGTTTGTTTGTTCTCTGAATGTTTTTGCAGCCACTCATTTGCATGTTCCCGTGACGGCTGTGGACCGAATGTGCGCCAACGTCACAGCTTTTTTTTGGACTCTATCCTGTCCCGCTTGGCACTTTGCGCTTGTGTGTGCTGGCCAGATTCTGTTAATTGGTGTATTTCACTGGTTTCAAAGTGGCCGACCAGTTCAGAGACAGTCCCTCAGTTAGCAGCATGAATAAATGTGGGACTGAGCTGCCAGTGCTGTCTGGTAAACTTTTTAAACCATTCTCTAACATTGTAAAGTGCATGAAAGATGTTTTAATTAATTCCGTGCAGGGTTCTCAGAGGCTCTTTAACAATATATCCCTGTAGCTGCTCTGGTGCCTCATTAATGACTCGCGTGGAGCAGACATTGCTTTGATCGCCGCGTTTTTTTACACCAACCTCCCTAAAGAAATATGAGTGCTTTAGTAATTGCTTCATGTTTATATTGATTACATCCGCCTCCTCCAGACGTCACTCACCCCCCCCCATCCTCACTCTCTCTGAGCATATTGAGCCTGTCAGGAGCAGTGGAAGGATGAAGTGAACACGCAGACACTGAATGTCAACAATTTTCATATTATCTGAGGCAACAGGAAAACATTCAATTGTGACTAATTGCATCTGTGGTTTTGACTCAATGAATCCCGGCACTGTCACGGACAGCCGAGGTTTATTCTTTTTCCGAGGCTGCGTCTGGAAACGTTCCACAATAATTCAAGCAGTTAAACAGCAGAACTGAGTGTTTTGCATCCACTTGAGAAAGGATCTTGTAAAATATGACCACAAGCTAAATAATGTTTCCCTCGACGAGCCTGTTTACATCCTTTCATCAACTCTGATGTAATCAAAGTTGAGAACGTCCTACATTTTCTGTGTGAGCCTGGAGGTAATTGAATTGCTCTAAAAGGTCTTATCTGGAGAAAGTCCTCCCCTGCGCTCATCTCAATCAATCACCCCCCCCCCTTTCTGATGCCTATTTATATTCCTCCACATACATTAGCTACAGGTTTTCCTTATTCATTTCCAGTGCATTTGCAGTTTTATGCCGATGACGTCCCGGTGTGGGCGACGGGCAACAGAAGTGATTGACTGCTCTGTCAAATACACCGCTGCGAGGTGTCAGCTGCTTTCAAGGTGCATGAGGATCAAGGGGAGCGCTCGGTGACAGGGAAAGTTTTGTGGAAGTTAAACACTTTTTCCTCTTAACACGCCGTATCTCACATTCCTACTTTTTACACACAGTCTCCCCTGGGAGCTGCAGTTCACCTCCAATCTTCTGCTGCAGGCGGCTGAGCAGCACCAGGAAGCCCAGCAGGTGGTAACCACTTACTGAAGTGCAGATTTGAGGCAGCGCTTCATGGTTTAATGGAAATAAAGTACTTTATTACGTCATTATATTTATTCAGAAACTACAGGAAGTACTTTCTTCTTACATCACATTACATTTCGTTTAGCTGAAGCTTTTATCCAAACAAGTGCATTCAACCATGAGGGTACAAACCCAGAACAGCAAGAATCAAGTAAGTACAGCACAGATATCTGAGTGTGTGAAATTTGGTGCACATCCAAATACAAATCTGGATGTAGTGAATTTAAATGTGGTTTTATGTCTTGCCATTTTATTTTAATTATTAAATAAATATTATAAACCTCTGGAAAGGGCCATCGTTCATTATCAGAACTATCTTTTAATGCTTAAGTACTAAAAGCTGCAGCTAATTTATATCTTTTGCAAACGTGTCAAAGCTGAAAACACCAGTGTTTGCGGTTATTTCAACCCCCCCCCCCCCTCAGAGAGGTACGCCTCTGCAGACTTTTAGAAAAGAGGTGATCACTCTCTGGTATCCAGGCAACCTGCTAATCATTAAACTGTTATGATTACTGGGTTTAATGTCCCGCTTTTCAGAAAACACACACACACACACACACACACAGGTTTGCGCAGATATCCCTCCCCCCCCCATCAAGCCATTTGATTGGAAGTGATGTTCTTCCTAATTGGAAAAGCTCTTGGTGACTCACTTACTTGGCATGGGTTATCAGTGTCCCCCATGGCAGGAGGGTTCTGCATGATGACAGCGTCCCTCCATATGCAGCACAGGTTAACCTGAGAATCAAAATAACTTTGGCGACCTGTCCAGGGTGTAGAACTAGACTCCCGTGTCTCTCAAAGGATGAACAGCAGATGATGGACGGACAGATGGACATATAGTAACTGGTGGTGAAGTGATGGACGCTCATTATTGACAACAGATTTAAAAGCCACAACCCTGAGAAGCTGAGAAACAATAAAATTGAATCAAAAGAGAATTCGGATGTTGTGTCTGCAAACCCTCATCGGACTTTGAATGTAGTTAACATTCACCCCAGCTCCGTCTCTGTCTCCGGTGGAGGTCAGTGATTTCGCTCCTTTTAATGAAAGACTTTTCATTTTCCAGACCACTCCACATACTGTACATTCATGGGCACCGTTCCAGTTTCACAAACCAGCGTTGCCAACTGTTCCACCACAGCCAGGTCACGGTCTGTCTGAAATCAGATAAGAGCTGCCTCCAATTATCTGAGTGATGAGTATGATTTTACAGGCACTGAGAGGAAATGTTCACAGTGTGTTTGCGGCCGCGCCAGGCAGCTGAAGACATGAAGGATTCCACCCACTGTGCTCGTCAACGTGGTGAAATGTTGGAGCCCACTGACAGTTTGATGAATCCCTGCTCTGCTGGAAATATGCTCCCAGCTACAGCAGCTTTTCCAGCCCTGAAGCAAGGTAACGAAATTACACTGCAGCCACATACAGCCGTTGTCCTTCTAACCAAACTTTACTTGAGCAGGGTTATCATCCCGGAGTTAGAGACGCGTGTGCTAAGCAGTTGTCTTTGTCTGTCCGGTCCTCCGAGGCAGCACTGATCTCTACGGGGGATTCTGGCACTACAGAAACGAAGAAGCTTTAAAAAGCCTCCTGAAAAATTAGATCTGTCCAAACCAATCACGCATCCTGTGAGAAAGCAAAAGCGACGACAGGATTCGTGGTTCTTCAGCACTGGGGCTGTCTATGTGTCTGACTGCTGCCTGCAGGTATCTGAGCATTCGTGACAAGTAGTTCATCTCAGCTGTGAAGCTGGACAACAGGAAACAACAGAATGTGACGACTCAGTTAAAAAAGTGAACAGCACCTCTGTGATGATTGATGGTGGATGGTTTTCTTTGTATTTTCACCCACATCACAAAACATATTTCCTCACTTGTCTAAATGCAGCTTGTTTCACTTTTACCTGCATCAGCAATGCATTTACAGATCTGAGAGCAGTTTTCACTGGAATTACTTGTGTTTGAGGAAATAAATCACCTATGAAAAACATAACAGTCACAGGGGCAAGGGACAATGAGAAATGCCCTTGTTAGATTGAAACAAATTCAATTGTGAATGGTTGTACTCTAGTAGAGAGGTTTATTAAAGACTGAACAATTTACTTCTTTGTTCAGCTAAATAAGCTTTTAGGAGACATTTTGTCGCTATGGTTACGATAAAAAATGAACACTTGGCCTTGAGCATAACAAACTCAATGTTGAGTGTCAGTATGAAACCGGAAACGAAAAGAAATGTCCACATTTATTCCTCATCACTTGACTTCCTCCTTTTCTCTCGTCATAATTAGAACAGCTGGGTTTTGGAAGTGAAAGAACTGATTCTGTCTTTTTTCAGAACAGTTCCTCATCATCACAGGGGACACTTCTCTGTGCCCTGATTAATTCTGTGAGAAGTACGATCACTGGACAGAAACAGTCCTCCTGTAACGTCTCCTCAGCAACAGAGATCAAGGACTCCATCTGAGCGAAGCTAGTTTCATCAATCTCCTGCCGTTTAGAGGAGGAAACTCGTGGAAGGAGACGAGAGCAGCTCTGTTTGCTGAGGTCAAATTACAGGGTTTGTTATTAGCGACGAGCGCCAAGTGAAGAAAACATTTACAAACCAGATTTTAACATTTTCAGAAACACTTTTCAGTTTGATATGTTTCCTGAAAGAATGACTGCACATTTAACTACCTTGGGTTTTTCTCGCTCTCGTGACAGCTTTACAAATGGTTCCACGCTCTCTGTTCTGCAGCCCTTCACTCCTGACCTCTGACAGCTCCCTCGTCACCCAGGAAACCTTCCCGAGCATCTGGCCCACTTTCTCCCCCCCCCCCGCGCATGTCGGGGCAGACGACTGTGCCTCCCTCCGGGCCCGGATGATGAGATGGTGCATTTACATTAGCCCAGTGAGGCAGGAGCAGTGGCTCGCTGCCAGCACAAAGCGTGGAGCATGCAGCCAGAGCATCTGGTGAGTTTGTGCTAATACAGGAGCCGCCCCGGTTTCGCCTTCAGACAGACTCACCGACGAAGCGCCGGCAGGCGGGCAGACACACTGGCACACAGACAGATCATAAAGTCAGATAAACAATCATATTCAGGGAGTTAATTAGCCATTACTCGTTCAGCCAAACCATTTATCAGCCAAAGAGGGAGACAGGCTCCTGGCCTGAGCCTCAGTTAGTTCTAACCAGGGAGAGACATTAGAGAGGAGAAGGGACGGCTTCATTTAAGGGAGTCTGGACTTCAAGCTCTTGGCTCGGGCAGCAAGGAGACCAGGTTGTTCTGTTCAGAGGGAAATTAGGTTGGAGGAAAAACTCATTCTGTGTGGAAATTACTCTGGACACAATCTGCCACCTAACCACTGACCATCGAGGGGGGATTTTCTTTGGATTTCAGCACGACTTTCAATAAAGATTGAAATGAAAGGGGCTGAGAATGGGACATTAGAGCCGGAAATGTGAATTTCCATTAGCACAGATGGAGAGTGGACAAGTTCATGGCAGTGAGCACAGTAACGATTTGGGAAAGGTTGCATTACACCTAGATTTGATGTAACAGAGAAAAGGAATAATGCAGTTCTTTAGGTGAATTGGGTTAAAAATGGCCTCGCACTATAGCTGAAATAAGCAATAAAAGTAGCACCAATAAGCATTTATCACATCCCACGATTCAGCCCGAGCAGCAAAACACAGCACAATATGTTCCAAAGCAGAACAGAAAAGGAGAAAGACTGGATGTTATCGAATACTTGTTCCTTCCTACACACCAACGCAGTGTGTCCATATATGTATGGATATATATGTATGTACCCACATTTATAATGTAATGGGCTTTTTACATACTAACACAACTCAACAAAACAATCTACATAATCTATTTTGTTTTCTGCTTGTAAGAAGTTTGTTAATCAATCTATGAGAAAAAGATCATTCATATATATGTGAAAACCTGCTATTTTACATGATCCAGATGAATCACTTATATATAAACAAGAACAGAGGTGGACCAAGAACAGAACCCTGTGGAACTCTTTTCTTGTCACGAGACAAAACAAGCACTACTTCAAAATGTAATGACTACTTTCATGATGTTTTAAACGGATCTGTTTTTCTCCCTCTTGTCTCCAGGTTGGGAAACACTGCCCCACAATGTCATATAAACCACTTGCGTTTACCTTGAGGTTGGTAGGCTGCTTGCATTAGGGGGGGGCAGGCACTGATGCATCACCACCGAGCTACGATCCCATTTGACGATGTCACACTCAGAGTGTTTGTCTCACCTCCAGCAGAGAAACGCAGGAGAGACGGCGCTTCACAAAGCGTTGGTTCTCCCCGTGTGCCTGTGGCCCAGTCACCCCTGAAACTAGATTCCCTCTTCCATCATGCCTGAGGGAACAATTTAATTAAAGGCCAGCACACCCATCACCCTATTCTTGACATGTCCACAGTCAACAAATATGGAGAGCACATAAAGGCCCTGTTGGACCAAGCGCTGGCCCTGCTACACTAACTGTAAACACACACCAGCAGATTGTGGCGTAAGGACTTAGAGATATTTTCACAAGAATGCCTCTGCTCAATGACGTCGTTTAATTGAATCCGGTTTTGTTCTCTTCTTTCCCGACCTGAATGGGCGTCATTCTGGTAATACAATCCATTAATTATGTGTCAGCTGTTTTCATCACGTCAACAATGTGTGCGTCAGACAAAGACACAACAGTCCCTCACATTCCCGCAGAGACGAGAGGGGTCAAATTCAGTTGCAACTCAATGGAGACTGTGTCCACCGAGTGAAAAGGGCCACACTCTGCATGTTCTGCTGAGGACGGGGATGTTTCCACCCTGGGTGATTGGGTGGGATGGTAATAGCTGGTTGTACTCTGGGTTTGTGTTATGCTGTCACTAAGATGCACTGTTTTATGTGTGTGTGTCTGTGTGTCTCTGTGTGTCTCTGTGTGTGTGTGTGTGTGTGTGTGTGTGTGTGTGTCTACTCCCTGGTAGAATCTGGGCTCTTTAGCTTCATTCATGTTTCATTTCCTTCATAATCTAGTTGCTAACTTTCTCTCTGCTGTTTGGTGCAGTGAAACAAACAGTAGGTTAATAATAATAAATGAAATATCTGGATCGGGAATGAACTTTCTTTGTCCCTGTGAGCTCTTTAGATTAATCTTTTGACCCAATGTGAAAGATAAATATATTGTCGAGTGTAGATTTGTGTTTATGGATAAATGCCGACTAAGGTTCACTGTGATGAATTCAATCAAGTTCCCAGCTTCTGATAAATAATTCAAGCTAAGATATTTACATAAATGGAATGAAAGTAAATCAGTAGTTTGTCCAGATGGTGGACAGATATTTAAAACAAAAAAAATCCAAAAGAAACTATAATAGTTTGGAAAATGTTTAGAAGACTGTTTAGAAGATATAAAATATGCATGATTTATGACAAGTGGGCTAATGCATAATGCAAAGTGACTGTAGTCCTTTAAATCCTCCCTTCATGTTCAATCCACTGGTGAAACATGCAGATGTATTCTAAGTGCGATGTGCGAGGGAGAAATAAAAATCTCTGCCACATTTTCTGTAAGATGGTTTGATAATTAAACTACCTTGTGATTTTGTCTCCTGACTCTTGTATAAGCTGTCACCCCGGACGGGACAGCCAGCGAGTCCGCGTTAAAAAACAGGCGTCCTCATCATTTGTCTCTGGGCCCAGGGGTAATGAACAGGGGGAATTAGATGTACTCTCTAATTATGGAGAGGACAAGAAGCCAGTCAGACTCCCTTGTCAAGGTCTCGTTCCGGCAGCACCACAGGGAGCAGCTTTCACTCATAAATCAGAGGTGGGATACAGATCTGCCGCAGATTAGAGAGAACATAAAAGAAAGAAATATCGTCCCGTGTGGACCCGAGACAATCAACCATTTAACGGCCTACGACAGGCAATAAGTGGGGGCCTGGGCCCTCCTGCGTGTTATAGGCATCGTAAACACCTGCTGATCAGCATCCGACAGCGGCCGCGTGCTCGGCAGCAGCCGTCGCAGCAGCAGCCTCGCCGTCATCATCATGATCGTCACGTTGGCCCTGACAATCAGACGCTGCACCGAGAGACGCCGCAACCTCAGTGTTCCAGGATCCATTTACATCGATCGACGTGCTCCTGCTGCTGCCTGCATGGTGATTGCATTTTAAACTTGTATGACTGCTCGTGGCCCAGTTGTCATGGTAAGATTACACAGAGATGAGATGCCCACGCAGCTGTGATCAGCACCGGCCCCTCACGGCTACTCACACTGAAGCCTGTTTTTAAAATACCCCGAGTTAAGGTCTGCTATACGGCGGCTGTTATTCTGAGTTTTTGTGCAAAGTGTTCCCCCCTTGTGTCTCCAAGGGGTTTGTATAGCAGCGGTAAAGAGACATCACTCCAGCAGAATTACAAGCACAGACTTTAAGTAGCACATAGAAAAGGGGGGGAAAGGGAGGGTTACTACCGACAGGTCCTGCAACTACTGACCACTCTGTCTCTGTGTTTACAGCAGCTTCTACAAACCCACACTGAAGGGTGGATCGTTTCATCTCACAAGCGTGTCATCTATAATGTATTAACGCCAGTGTTACACACGAGCTGGTGTTACCGTATTTCTGTAACAACAAAGTGGGAAAAGAATCCTTTCATTTAAATCCTGTTTGAAGTACTGAACAATATACCATCCATCCGTTCTCTATACTGCTTATACTTCGAGGGGTCGCAGGGAAGCTGGGGCCAATCCTAGCCGACATTGAGCTCTTCGAGGTGGATCTTTATATCCCATGATTCATTGTGCATTCGTGACAAACTGTTTTTTAAAGAGGTAATGGCAGTCAAAAAGGTGATGTAAAAAGTTAGATTTTTTGCCAGTGAACTTTGGAACTCTTGAATTTGCTTCCATTGTTTGGTGGGATCCTCACTTTTGAGTCAGATTCTGTGTCATCACAACACCACACAACCCAATTCAACGTAGAAACATTCAAGAGAATCAGAAAATGAACCGACAGATAAAAACCAGCAGTGTATCTACTCAGGGGGAATTAGAGTTCAGGTGTTGCCACGTTGTACTCGTGTTCTCTTCCCGGGCGCTTGTTGAACTTCTGTTACACTTTCGTCCTGTTTCCCGAGAGAAGCTGTGGAACATTAAACCGTGTTCTCTGTCAAACCCTCGGAGGTTGCGCTGAACGGTCAGCTGATCGGGTCGCTGGGGGGGCATTGTGTTGTGTTGGGTTTTACTTAAGTGGATAAATCCTTCAAGTACCAGTGCAAATACATAAATATATAAAGATTCATCCAGTGGTTAACTGAAGATGTCTGTTATTACCTACTTGCTAGATTGTCTAAATAAAGCTCAGGGAACCAGGAGCTCTTTCACTGCCCTCCACTAAGTGCACACTTCAAAGATGGCCGTTATTTGAAATTGCTTTTGTGATATGCTGCTGTTGTTGTTGTCGTTGTTATTGTCGCTGCTAAGCCGTCCAACCTCACGCTGTGTTATCGCACATTATTCCCCAGTGACACTCTGATGGCGACAGGGATGTGGATTATTACTTCTGGGAAGTCTCTCTCTGTCCCTTGTCCCATGAGGACCAGTAAAGGAGCAGATAAACACAATCACTGGAAAATGGGGGGGAAACATGCGGCAGCTTCCCTTCAGATTTGATACATGTTTATATATATATATATATATATATATATATATATTTAGTGCTGTTGATTAATACTGAACGTACAGATTTTTCCGATCCTTAATAAAACTCATTAAATCAACAATAAACTTGGTCAATCCAGAGTCTCTGCACGTCTTTGGACTGTGGGAGGAAGCCAAAGTACACACATTAAAGTCCTTAGCGCAACCAGGGTTCAAACCGTGATTCCTTCTCGCTGTGAGGTGACACAGCGCTGTACCACCGTGCCAAACCACAATCATGGTTAGATGGAAGCAAAACGTTTGATTAAAGTTGTGGAAATGTTTAAAGGAAATTAGCCACAGGCCGCTGATTGGGAGCTAATTCCAGTCTCCTACAGTGAAAGTCATCCAACAACCTCACCTCCAAAATACACAGTGATTCTTACTTTGGCTTTGAATGTGGGGGCTGCTCGCCAACTGAGAGGGTCAACACCATTTGCAGTGATACTGGGCTGATTAATATTCAACACCCAACCAGTCTGAAAATAGTCCACAACAAATAAAACACCATTAACTCCTGTTTATGCTGAAACAACTGCAGTTTCCAGCAATTTACTGAAACTGTAAACGTATATGTTACTAGAAGATTAAAGATTGAATGTGTTCTCCGTGAAACCGGTTTTTCGATTTCCTCTTTGTGATGTAGTGTATTATCATTTTGGAGGTATCTATTAGAAGATGGTTAACTTAACTCCAACCATGTTGGAGAGGAACAATACTCAGTAAGGCTATTATAGGACCCAAAGTGTGCCAAGAAAACATTCCTCACCTCATTACACCCCAGCAGCAGCAGCAGCAGCAGCAGCAGCAGCAGCAGTCTGGACTATTGACACAAGGTTGGGTTCATGGTTTCGTGCAGTTGATGCCAGATTGTGACCCGACCATCTGCAGCCTCAGCGGAAATCCAGACTCATCGGAGCAGCAGGCTGTGTGTTCAGTCTTCATCCGTGCAGCGTTGGTGAATCTTTGTCGCCGCAGCCTCCGATTCCTCCTCCTGTCTGACAGAAGTGGAACGAAAGGTGTCGTAGCTCGTCCGCCACAAGGTTCAAACAGGTTTCAAACAGTGAGTGAATGAGTTACTATAAAGAGTCTACGTTGCTCAACATTAAAGCTGTTGTAGAAATATGTTTCCTAGTTAACTGTTTATTTTATTGATTCATAAATTGTTGATCATTGTCAGTAAAATCTGACACTAATTATGGAGAAATTAAACCTACAAATAATAAAATAATGATTCATTGATTTACTTTTTAGCACCAGATATTAACTTGTTTGCACAAGATTAGTCACAAGAAATTCATAAGTGTTTCCAAAGACTTCAGATCCACACGGCCAACGTGGTGAAGAGAACTCAAGTTCTATTTTCACCTTGGAATATCATACTGTGACATTCTTGCTGCTTTTGTACGCAGATGCATTGATGTACAATATGAAATGTCTGCTTGATGTATTCAAGGAGTAATTAATTTGTCCTTTGTTTTCAATGGGGCTGTTATGTTGGAAACTTGTCAGCTTAAGACTGAAATACCAGTTTGTGCCAAATCACATAATTCTTCCTTGTAACCTTTTGACAAATCCTTAGAAAATAATGTTAAATAGTTCAAATGATATGTTAGATGCCGTAAATCCAGCAATGATACACTGAACTGACCAAATGAAAGATGTTGTTTTCAGCTGTGACCTGCTCGGCCCTTTCATGGCCTTCAGAGAGTCTCTGTTCAGTTCTTGTTCCTGTTGGTTTTCAGTGGGTTGGTATTTTAGCTCCCTGTGCTTTGAAAAGTGCTCTGTACATAAAGTTATTAAAATCTGTGGCGAACTGAAACATAAAACATCACTTTCAGGACGTTCGAGATCAGACCTGCACATTTAAAAGCAACAAAGTGACTTTGATGATTTTGTCCTGCATCATACAGGACAAACACAGTAGGCTACAGCACACACACACACACACACACACACACACACACACACACACACACACAACTATCAATTAGTATGAATAAAACTACATAAAAATGATTGATTAAAGAAATGAAACCATATCAGTTTACCTCAGTACTTTTAATGCTGGGTGGTCTCAGTACTGCAAGCGAACCATATTTATATAACACTCTTCAGTATGCAAGACAATGTGAGATTAAAAAACGAGAGGACTAAATGTACGAGAGGAGGAACTGGAAAACCAGTCACAATAAAGAGGAAGAGGATTAAGAGCTATTAAGCCGGTGTTAAATCGCTGCTCTGATGCATTAAAAACAGCAGCGGTGATGGAAACTTTCAGATATTTTACTATGGTAAACCACTGCAAGTAAAAAGAAATCCAATGAACATGATCAAATACTTTGATTTATAACACCACAGTAATGTTTTAGCAGCAGTTTCATGCTGTTATTGGTCAAGGTGAAGCGAATATGAACCACACTACTAGTTTCTTTATGTGTATTATCAGCTAAACTGTTGCATGGTTTAAGGACGATTGAGTATTCGGGCCACATTGAGGGTTTCGTGAATAAAGTCATAATTGAAAAGAAAGTCATAATATTATGAGGAAATTAAACATTTTACCAAATGAGCAGCAGCCTGTGGTCACCGGAGGTGAACTCCTGGGGCCAGAATCTCACATTTGACTTGAAAAGGCTCCATTTACACCAGGTTGTCAGCCTGAATGTCATCGTTATCCTCCTCTAGAGTTGCACAGAGGCCATTTCGGCTAAAAACACGACGTAAATGACCTCGTTTCCAGTCGAATTTGAATTTTGGGGCTGAAGAATCGGTCACCATTTACTTCAATGGTATTAGGTTTACCCCTGAAAGTCCAGAGGTGTTTTGTGGACTCAAACACTTCACCCCCACTCCTCCATCGACATAGCGGTGAGTAGATAATGAGAGGATTTTCATTTTTGGGTGAACTATCCCTTCCAGCCCTGGAATTTATGAATATGGGCTCAAATTTGATTGATGATTGATTGATTGTAATTAAACAGGATATATACATAACGTCCCATGCTCTCTCATATCTTATCAGGCAGATATCCAGATCCAAACCCAGATCCCCCATCAAATGCGGGTCCCCAGGCTCTTGAATGAACTGGCTCCTGAGCTGCTCTGGCCCGTGGAGCGCGGGGGGCGTTAAGACCCAGCAGAGACACGAGATGTGAACATCTGTCGCTCGCTCTCCTCCGTATGAATCGCGCCCGAGCTCCGGGTCCGGACACACTGAGGCGGCGGCGGCCGGGCTGGAACAAGCGGGGACGCAGCGCCAGTGGATCCGGGATGCTGGAGGATGCGGAGACGCGCTGAGCCGCAGCCGTAGAGACAGCGCGCAGCACCATGAAGACACCCATGGTAAGAAGCTTTCTGCGTCGCAGCCCCGCGGACAAACTGTTTGTTCTCAATTTGAAATGTTGCATTGTTCTAAGAAGTGACGGATCAAAAGATTAGGAGGTGAACAATGGACGTCCAGCTGTGCGCCCTGTGCGCCACTGACGCTCCGGCTCCTCTTTCATTCAACACTCCCGGACCACGGCGCGCTGCGTGTTTGTTTTACCCCTGCGCGTAAATGCAGAGGCGAGGATTGTATTGCTTTAATAATACTTTATATTTGAGCACCAGTTGTGCAATAATATTTTAAAAATAACAAGTGCCAGGAGCTGCTTATCTTTCCCGTCTGTAATTTAAAATGGATTTCTAACGTGGAGGCTCGCACTGATTCCCATCTCGACTTCCAAGGTCAGGATATCGATCCGAACTTTTTTACTTGAGCTCTGTGCGTCCTCCCGAGGTGTGGCACTTCGCCGTGCAACTCACCCTGCAGATGTTCTCCTGAGTGCACGTCCAACATTGAGACATATGCCTGTAAGGAGGCAGAGGGTGATCGTTACCACCCTGACATGTTGTCAATGTCATGAATACACCTATCCACAGTTAGGTGGGTGAGAGTTTTGGCCAGTGCAGTGGTCGGTTGAAACCTGGCTGTTTGGAAAGGGCTGCTTACTTCGCCTGTGGTGATGCTGGTTGCAGCTTTCCTTTCTGTCACTGGAAAAGTGACCTGCGGTAAACGAGCCGTGGAAAGTAATGGGGGGGGGGCACATAACCCCGGAGCCTCGCCACCGCTGCTGCACAAAGAGCTGCTCACCTGTTCATTCAAAGTTCGGTGAAGCTGGACTCATCAGAACAACAAACTGGAGAATCCTTTGTCGTTCTCGTGAACCCAATTTGACACTGCACCCCCCCCCCCCCCCCCGGCACTTATTAATACAAGTTTTATCGAAATATGTGTTCCGTATACAGACAGAGAGAGATTTCTGTTGGATAAATGTACCATGATTTACAGGATGTTGTTTTTTCTTTGTTCACAAGCAGGCTGCTTCTCATCTGTCATTGAGCCTCAAGGTTCAGCTTGAACTCAGTTCTCTGCAACCGGACTAATTTGTCAGCATCTGCTTGTGTCTTTTGTGTCAGCGCCATGGGGTAACCGTGCTTCTCGTGCTTCTCCTGTGCGCCAGCTTGTTCCTCGTGTACAACGGAGGCTTCAACATCGCTACCAGGGACGCTAACGACACTCGCACCCGACATGAGCATGAGCAGCTGCGGCGGCCCACCGGAGCCCCCGCCGGGGTGGCCGTCAAGCCTCACCCCCCGGTCCTCCAGGGATACAGTGGTATCATCGACCATAAGGTAAACAGATGTGGTTGCGGGTGAACATGCATCTCAAAGCAGGCAGGAGAGCCTTGGAAAGTGAAGCCAGTTTTTTCATTAAGGACTATTTTTGTGCTACATCTTAACTTAACACCTGAGGCACATAAACACATTTCCTCCTGCCGACCGACCGGCAGTCCTCTACCTGCACAGCTCTTTAGACAGGGAGTAAAGAAAGAGAGAGGAGAGAGAGAGAAAGAACCTCCCATCATTTATCACAATTTTCTCCAGCACAGGTCTCGGTGCCCACCTGTCGTTACGAATAACAACTTAGGCTACAAATGAAATCCTTGGCTGCATTCTTACTCTCTAATTGATAAGCCCAGGAGACCTGCAGCTAGGTGAACCCTGACGTCACTGTAGGGGTGTATTGACTTACATCTATTTACCAAGGCAGGAGAAAACAATCAATGTGAGTACTGGGGAGCGAAGGCGCTGCAAGTTAAGCAGACCTAATCACCCTGTAAAGGGTTTTCTTTTTAGGCAACAAACAACAGCAGCTTGCTTCTTGACAGTTGATGACAGTTTGTGAAGCAGTGGGCACAACTGACCCAAATAACAGATCTGACACTTCTGGATTGAAGAAGTTAAAAATTCAGAGTTGTGGAAAGTTTGGAACAAGAAAGTTTCATGAGCCCCTGACCCCACAAACCACGTGTTTGTGCCCAGTAAGCGTTTTCAGTAATGCACCGATGACAAGAATCTGTGAATGGCAGCGCAATCAAAACTTCCATCTCACTTTCTTGGAAAATATCTGCCGGCGGCTGGAAAACACGCTGTAAATCCTCAGATTACGTGATTGGTTGTTTGCATATGAGTAATTTGTCAGCCGCCTCCCTGCTGTTCCTGTGTGGAAGAGACAAATGTGCAGCGTGAACGTGAATCAGTGAGAACAGTTTGGAAATCAACACATTGCTCTTGAGCGTCAGAAAAAGTAGCCTGCTTGGTAAATGAACTTTTGCTAAATGAAACACCGGGGACTCTGGAGAGTCACTTAATCTTAACGGCAAAGCAATGCAAGTTGGCAACAGAAGGTGAAACTATTATTCATTAAGAGAAATCTCACGGGTGCAGAGAACAAGTGTGGAAACATATTACGCTGGTTGCTGACGACTGTGAAAAGTTCAGCTGGCAGAGTCTTCGCGGGAGAAACACCGTTAATTTGTTCGCTAAAGTTCCCCCCTCAAGACACAGGCGTCCGCATGTTGCAGAACATGCTGGTGATCTTGATATACTGGGCTGAGCTGGTGCATGTAGTTGTGGCAACTTCATGTGAATGTGAGCAAGATTCTTTGAATTAGAGGAGAAAGAGGCGACATGAAAACTACTGTTTAAGGGTTAACTCGTGGGTTCAGGTTAGCTTTAGGGTTTGGGTTTATCGAGCCCTTCTAATGGTCGAGATGAGGCACAAATCAAACTTTCCACTTGTGCACGGCTGGAAGCATCAACATGGACCATTTGCATGCCTCCAAAGAAAAGGAATGACTGTGCCAACAGTATGTGCTGACAACCATGTGTGAATTTGCCCTCTTGTGCATTATGTGCATCAGCATCAGCTCCGGCCTTCAGGCTCTTGGGGGAAAAATGCATTTATTTTGTTTTGTCGTTTTACATTTTAGAAGCACAACCACACATTTTGGGACAAACACGCTTCTGGGAGTGCAGTGGACATTTCACGTGCGCGCAACTTTGTTTTTACTTCCAGATAATTGGGTTTTAGATAATTGGTTTAAGCCAGAGATTCTCACAGGCCATTTGTCACTCGAGTTGCATTAATGGACTCAATTGTGGAACTGTGTGAAGTGTGGCTGCTTTCCCCAGACCTCAGTAATTTAGCAATGATTTAGCAAAGATGTTTGTTGAATTACTGGGAAATCGAGCCCAAAATGATGAAAAAATAATGATTAAAAGGTGTTTTCCTTGTAAGAACAAACATTTCTAATGGTGTGGATTTGTGTTGGATGCGGGTGATGTTGTACAGAATATCATAATCCAGTCGACACGGAGCTGTGGTCAGTGTGCCAGACGTTCAGGTTGTGGTCTGTGGATATTGCACAGCAGAGTCACGCAGCTCTCTCAGAAGATGAGTGGAGCACAGATAAATATGAAATGAGTCAGTCATATTTTAAGGCAGCTGATGGGCCACGCAGCAGCAGAGCAGCATCCCCCCCCCCCCCCCCACTGCCTGAAATGCCAATATTCAGTGACCGTGTACGTTTTGATTTCATGAGGATTTGTCTGTAATGCATCAGTAAACCCAGCTATGGATGAGAATTGATTTTCTCCCACTGACGGGAGCAGTCGAGCATCGTAACTAAACTGCCAATTTATTTTTTCTCTTGGCAATAAACTTATTGACATTTCGGTGACAAGGGACATCAATTAAGGCCGCGGCTTCACTGAACATCATTTATGCTTCTTCAAACCTGCTATTATGTCACCCTTCACATTCTGCCTCTGCAAGCTGCAATCAATACTTTATGATTTGAATGCTCTTTGCCACTACAGCATGTGCCAGTGCATAATGCAGAGAAACCTTCAAATGGTTTGCATTCAGTTTTCTGGGCCATTGTGTCCTCCCCGCGGTCCCGACAGCATGGATGAGCTTTGTGTGCATGTGTGTGGAGAAGTGTCGAAGCTGTTGCATTTGTTCTCCTGCAGAGTGATCGGTGCTTGGAAAAAAATACTCGGACACAAGCATTTGTCTCCTTCATCGTTGCTTGCTGACCTCTCTGCCGTATTGATCTGTGTAACATATCAGCCTGGCATGCAGGGTGCGGGGCCAGGCAGCCTTTGACTATCTCACTTTATCTTCCACCAGTATTGAACTCACTACAGTCCAGAAAACATTGTAAAGTTTTCTGCAGAGTGATTTGGCCAAGATACTATAACATTTTAAAAAAAAAGTTTCACAATAATTTCTTGAATCATCCCTGTTGGGTGATAAAGCAACATTGTGAAATGTTTACAAACTGTATTTACGTATCTGAATATATATTAAATCAAGTTAAACCAAGCATTTTCTGAGCAGCGTGGTTGATTTAGGTTGGAATAAAGGCTAATTTATTTCTATCTATGCAGCACCACTGGTTGGCCTGGACTAGTGCTGTGAAGACTGCGGAGGAGGGGGACGAGATAAGGAAGCAAAGATGAAAAGGGAAAGAAACTCTTGTAAAGTAAGGGCAAAGAGAATGAGGGAAGAGGACAAAACTCGGAAAGGGTGAGGATGGAGAGAATGATAAAAGTGAATATAGGACCCAGGAAAGGTTCAGCCGGAGAGAACAAGACAAGAGAGGGAGGAAGGAGAAGCCAGAAACAGACACGAGAGTGAAAGATGAATGAAATCCCAAAGGATTTCCTTTCTTCTAGAACTATCCTGCTTTGTATTTTCTTGGTGAGGAGGAGAGGAAACCACACTCCCCTGTCTCTCTGTGGAACGCGAGGATGAGGCAGCGTAGCCGTCTCCTTCTGATTGCCTCTCTGACACCAGAATCCTACAGATTCCTAACTGATATCCTGCAAGCCAGGTGGAGGCGAGGTAATGGAGGAGACGAGGAGCCAGGAGCCTTATCAAACACGAGGGGCACCCTGGTGTCATGGTGGAGAGGAATGAACCGGGCAGACTTTGCCTGATTTGACAAGATACCAGATGCTTTTTCATATGATTAAAAGTCCAACATTTGACTTCTTAACAGACAAGAGTCTTCAGTCACACTGGCAGCTCTGTCAGACTGGGCTTGAACCAATTTAGCATCGCAGTTCAAGATTCGAGATTCAAGATTGAGGAAGATTTATTGTCATTCCAAAACATGAGTGGGAAGGAAACTAAGTGCTGAGGTCCCGGAGAGCAGCAATGAAATAGAAACACTCGAATTTAAAAACTAAGGAGAAGCAGGAAATAAATACAGCGAAATAAAAACTCAAACTAAGGTTAGAAAAACGATGCAAATAAAAAAGGTGCAAATGAGTATTGATAAATATGAATATTAGAATTAGATATTCAAGTATTATTGAGATGAGATTTGTTAAATTATGACGCCTGCTTTACCCATGATGCAATTCAACCTCTGCAAAGGCCACTGTGACGCAAATGGTCTTTAGATGCAGCCTCCGAAGGATGTGGGCCCTGAATTGGGGAATACTAGTAGTCTCTATAGTGTAGCCTTGTGTGTCTTCAATCAGAGATGAAGAGGGAGCTACAGAGGTCTGGCAAGCTCGCTTCTTTCTCCATCATTAGACCTTTCTTTCATTTTAAAACTTGTAGTCTTTGTAGATCAAACTGTACAGACCTGACACTCCTCCCTCTGAAGCCACAAACAGCTTTATTCTACTTTTTGAGTCCTGATACAGGCACAAGATGAAAAGTCAGAGAATCGCCGAAGTGATTATGATCCAGCCGGCCGGAAGCGTTATCGTGACACGAAAGAAAAAGTCAGGAGATCACGTTGGAACAAACGTTGCTATCATGGCCAAAGCAAATGCCAGAAGCTGTTGTGCAGCTGCAGACGAGACGTCAGAGGAAATGTACAAAGCAGCCTCTTCTGCACAGACTCTGGACAGGATCAGTTTTAGACATTTCTGGGCTGGAGATATTCCCTGACTAGGTACACTTTGCTTGAAGGCATGAGCCAAGGAGAAGGAAGCCATCTGTGCCACGGAGACATGACAAGGCATCCTTCTCCCAGCCGCAGCTTCAGTGACAGCTGGAGAAGTGAGATGTTTAATATTTCATCTCAGACAGCCACATCTTCGACGTTTTTTCTCCGAGCAACAAAGCCATTTTTCACCGTTCATTAGGAATTTGCGATGCAGTCAGCCAGCTGGATAGCGAGACAGAAAACTCCCCAATTAGTCGGTGATGGCCAAGGACTCTGTAGTCATTTTATGCGAACTAACATTGTTTGTGAAGTCTGCAGGGCTGTGTGTCTATGTGTATAAATCCGTGCATGTGTGTGTGTGAGGTCCGTCCTCGTGTTTTGTACCATTAGGACTTTTTAAATTATGAGAACTGCTCAAAACATTACGACAGATAACCACTATTTTCAGTCAGAGACCTTGTTAGAATGCTAACGATGACTGAAGAGAAGAGAATATTGGCTTCGTTATGCCACAGTGGTCCCAATTGGGGCATAGTCTTGGATTTCAACTTATCTCCTGTGCATTCTGCTCCCGCCAAACATAACAGCTCCCGGCTCTGTCCAATGCACGCCTAGAAAGCAATTATGGATGAAGAAGGTAGAGGAGGGGGCGCTGCCTCTCGATAAGCATTCCCTCGACGGAGTAATCTCACACTTGGTGCCTTTTGGCATTCTGTGGTTTGGGAATCACCGCTGGAGTCATACATTTAGAACATAAAGGAAGTGGAGGGAAATTTCTTGAGGCATGCGAACGGTGCTGAATGGTGATTTCACGCTTCTCCGTGTTTTAACCTTTGGTGCTTGGTAAGTCTGAGCCTGTGGGGCGCTCTCCTTATTTGGCCCCTGAGAGACCTGTGAAGGATCTGAAAAGGTTAAACCATGAGAAATGGATGATACCTTTTGGCACAACATAGGAAGATAGATGATGGTCGCCTTCCACATCACCGAGAGCGAACACAAAGAGACAGCTAGCAGGAAGCATTGCAATAAAACACAATTTCTTTGCTTTTCCATCCTCTGGCTGCTCAGACGCACAAGGCACATTACTCAGCTCTTTAGGCGTGATTAATGAGCATGTCCTCCATGCTGGGAGAGAGGAATGATCATACTGTTATTTGTATTTTGGCGTAATCTCTTTCTGTATGCCGTGAACACCCTCCTACCCACACACCCATACACATAGATTAGAAACATATTGGATGCCAAGGTTATTAATTATGAAGGCCTGAGGTACGAAAACAATATTCCCTTTGGCCAGAAAAGGGTCAATGGAGCAGTTGTGTTAAAGTTGGCAAAGTTTTGATGTAAAATAAGACATGACAAAGCTAAAGTTGCCGGAGAAACCTGAGCACCGCAGTGTCACGGAGAAAGAAACTTTGGAAAACTGTAGCCTTGTAGTGTTTTGCTGACGTGACATTAAATCGTTGCCTGTACCACGTTGTCTGTCCTCAGTCGAAAACACTCCCAATTACAGAGCAGACTTTGATGTACATCCCATCACCTCCCACCCATTGAGGAGAGAGTGTCATGGAAATCCGCCGACAGTTCTTTGGTCTCCCGCTCTCACTGACAAGCCTACTGATTACACCTTCCACAGGAGTAAGCACTTTTTTCCTGCGCGCATACAGAGTTGCTGCCACTTTCTTTTTCTTCCTCTCGGCTGGAGACAACACATTAATTCAGGTTATATCAACAGCAGGGTCTGTCTGAGAATTATTTCAGATGAGGCATCAGTAATACCTGCTGTAGGTATGTAGGTTGTTAGGTAGGTAGGTTGGTAGGTATGTATGGAGGTAGGTAGGTGGGTAAGTAGGGAGGTAGGGAGATAGGGTGGTAAGTAGATAGGGAGGTAGTTAGGTAAGTAGATAGGGAGGTAGTTAGGTAAGTAGATAGGGAGGTAGTTAGGTAAGTAGATAGGGAGGTAGTTAGGTAAGTAGATAGGGAGGTAGCTAGGTAGAGAGGTTTAAACAAAAACTACCTAACGAGTTTCCTTAAAACTTGGTGGAAGGATGGGACATAGGCCAAGAAAAAAACCCATTAAATTTTGATGTGGATCCAAGAAGTTTTGATCACTTCCATCACAAAAAGTGACAGAAATAGATGCGTAGTAGAGTCAAAGAGAGGAGTTCAAACACAGGATCCTCTCTCATCTCCACCCAGCTGACAGGTCACGGTGGGACATGAGTGAATGTTGGATCGTCAGGAACTCCTGGACTCAGGCTTCCTCTCATCCGGCTTCTTTACCATCCTACAGAAGAAGCCCATCATAGCCTCCTCCACTTCTTTCCTGATGTGCTATGAAAAGTTTGTGAGATTAACGTAAACTTTCCACACTGACACAGGGAAGAAACTAAAAAACACTTTTGAATCAGTTATTTGTTGTGCTACTGCAAAAAGCAAAATGAACCAGTAAACTACAGCTTCTTTGTAGAATCATTGTGTTTTGAGGTAATTGATTCATGCTCATTACGAGTCGGCAGGCCATTTACTTGAGAATAAAAAAGGCCACTTTTTTTATTTTTTTTAAACAATAAAATAAACGAAATGCATTGTTTTCCCAGCAACACAAAAGCAGCAGAAATTAAGTCCTTATTAAACATTCTGAGCGGCACTCGTTTATCTTTCCGGTCATGTCAGCGGGGATTAACTATTTGTTTCGAAAGCAGCTCGACTTGTGTGAAGATTCTTTTGAGGCGAGTAAAACAAACTCGAGTCAAACTGCAGTTATTTCTGTCAAGATCAACAGACGGATGAAGTCGTCTTACTTTGAGGGAGCAAGTGATTCTGTGGAAACACTGTTATTTCAACTCACCAGCAAAACAAACAACACCTCCCGTCGCTGCTCCTTCAGAAGTTCCACCCCCCCCCCCACGTTCATGGTCGGGTGTTGCCAGGGCAACGGCTCGACAGCATGGAGTCAGAACTATCCCCTTGTTTTTCTTTGTGTTGTATAGTCCTGTGACGTCAATGCTTTTATTGTGCGTCCTTACTGGTGGAAGTTCTGCAGGTGCCCCTGAGCTAAACCACAGGTACATTACTTTGTGGAGTTTGCTGTCATATCGTCGCCGGCAGACATTCCTTCCACTCGCTCGCCTTAACCTCACTGTCGATATCTTCGTCCAATCAATCCCACTCAAGGCTCCATACAGTCTGGCAGCGATTTAAGGAAAGACCGCCTCTTCCTTCCCGATGGTAAATCCTTGAATCGGCACTATCCGTCAGCATGTGCCAGAGTAACATCACTGTCCCTTTTCCCCACGTCGCCTCTTCTCCTCTTCTTTCCTTCGTCCTATGCATGAACACGAATGCCCTCTGTTGCTGATTGGCTGTAAGAGTAATGTGTGGAGCCACTTTGTTTGTTTCCCTTCTAGAGAGCCAGGGGTGTAAGGGCTATGAACACACTGAGCGGAAAGCTAGCCAACCAATAGACATTAACTGAATTTGACAAAGTGTATTGGATTCAAATCACTGACTCTTCCTTTAATAAGCCACTGAGACGTCCCTAAATAACCAAATTTACTCGTGGTCACGTTGAAACTCCACTAAAGTAAGTTTCCAAACCAAAGACCATTGAAAGACCAGTGGCTACAGCTGATAAGATGAACAGATGCAGAGGCTCCTATAAACATGTGGAGGATTACAGTGTCTTTTTATGAGCTGTAGATTTCCTCCGCGTGTAATCACAATGTTAATTCTGTCTTCCATCATCACCTCATTAATAATGCAACAAAACTACCTTTTGATGATGATGATTAGGAGGAGGAGGAGGAGGAGGAGGAGGAGGAGGAGGAGGAGGAAGAGGATAACAGTTAGTAGTGTATCCTACATTTCACAAAAACAGTACATTGTTGGTTGTTCAATAAAACTTGTCCGACATGAGCCTTTCACACACACACATCAGTTTCTGTGTTGATGTTGCTTTTGGATAAACGGTGCAGAAAAGATTGATCAGATTTACAGTTATTTATAATTAAGTTTAAGAATAAACTGTAAAATATTAGGCCTCAATTCCGTTTATTTGTGATAAGGGTTTAATACGACATCTCATGAATCATTGACATTTAAGAAAATAATACTGGTAACTCATAGGGTTCCATCCCATGATGGGAAACCATTGAACGAATTTTGCAACATTTAGTTAGTTTAATCTCTACAAGCATAAGTATTTATCAGGGAAAGCAATGGAATAATGTACTATATAATACTGCACTGATGCTTCTGCTCAGTAAAAGGCTCTGAATTCTTCCTCCGTCACTGCAGCCGTGAGACTCTCACCTCCTCTTCATCGGGGAGATAACGTGAACGGGGCTGGTCGGGGCTCATTAAGTGATAAAACAGTGTGGGAGCACCTCCCAGACAGAAAGCTGTTAGCATGCATGTGTGCATTGTTTGTGTCTCTATGAATTCCTGCTAGACAGAATACACTCAGGATTAGACTAATGAGCCCTGTGTTTGTGGGGGAGGCTTATCACCTTGGAGAAAAGCTGGAAAAAAATAACCAAACAACAACAACAACAACAACAACAACAACACCCCCCAAACAGCCATTTACTGATGTGATTCATATCCAGAGCAGCTGGCAGGAATCATTTCTCTCTCTGTGAAGCTCGATCTGTGTGACTCTCACATGCATGTTCCTAATCACCGGCTGGCTATTATCGCATCTCAGGTGCGTATCCATTAAGTAAATGAATAGGCATTACCTTGGCACTAAACATTAGCACTGTGATTCATTCATTAGCGCCCTTTCTATTAAAAGTCTGTGTCTATGGGACTGCAGCGTAAAAGAAAAAGCATAAACCTAGCGTCTCCTCCTCTCCCTGAGTTGCACCTGCGGGGAACTGGGTTGGACTCAGAAAGCTTTGTCTTGCAGACGGGCTTCTAAACATTATTGTTAATAATTAGTCGCTGGAGTTTGCACAGTCAGCGCGGAAAGAAACTCAGATCCTTTACTTAAATACAAGTATCCAGGGTGTAAAGATGTTCCCTTAAAAGTAAATGTTCTCAGTGTATTTGAAGTGTTTGCTCTGCAGAAATTAACCCATGTAACTGATATATTAGTGTGAATGGCCTTTTTTAGATGGTTAATGCTGACGTATCAAAGCAGAATTTTAATACTGTAGTTAGTTGAATTGTCGCTAGTTTCTGAACTCAGTCAGGTCCCAGGGTTCAGGCGTCACATGATAAATCTGAGGGGTTGAGATGATTAACGGCCGAGTGACGACAAACAAAGTTCTGCTGCACAAATCTGCATTTTCTGGATTTTTAATCTTTAGTATCGGATAATTTACCTCTTTGAAGTTTCGGGAAATTACTGTTTGAAACAACAACAACAACAACAACAACAACTCATTAGTCAAGTTTCCATCCAAGTGTGGAGCCGACTTTAACCAAAAAAAGGAAAAAGAATATCTGTGTGTAAATATTCGGAGAGAGGAACATCGAGATAAACAACTGGTGCGGCAGATGTTTGAGTCAGGTGCCATTTAACTATACTGCAAAAAACTAGGATGATGTCATCAAACAAGCACTAATCACACTTTGTTTCATGTATTAACTTGAGGGACAATACTCTCCTCATCAATCTACACATGTTGGATGTATTCAATGAGTCGTTCTCCGTTTTCGATTTCACATTTTGTTGAGTGCACTACGTTTTTCTCCCAAAAAAGAAGATTAGAATGTTCCAACGAGAGTTTGAAAGTACAAAGAACACGTTTACCGTGTAGATTCCTGCTGACACTGAAAACACAACCTCCTTTGAGGAGGTAAAAATGGAAATACTCCTAGCTGAACTTGGGGTAAAGTTATATTTAGTAAATGTAATTATTTCATTTCCTCCTTTCACAGACAAATTAATGCCCCAAAACAATGTGCACGAGCGCAGAGACTGAAAGCATTGCTCACGTGTCCTGCTTGCCAAAATGAAAACTTTCTCCTCCCAGGAGATTCTCTCTGCTCGACGAGTGTTGTCACTGCCAGCTGGTGTTTTATACACTCGCTCACACACACGGACACACACACACACACACCCTTTTTGGTTACTGTTTCTCATTATCCTCCTGTTCCAACACATAATGGACACACTCCAAATAGAATTTTACTATTGAAAATGTTTTCAGAGGGAAGCACAGCCTTCCCCCGCACAGAGACCGTAGTATTATTGATGTATTATTGATGTCTTCTTTCTGTTTTTGCATGGGCTTGTTGTGATATTGCGAGAACACAACAGTAATTGCTCCTTTGGGATTGGGTTCGACAGGATTTATTACACTCACACTCCAAGATTTAACAGGCAGTCTCCAGTCTGGAAGACGGGAGTTCTTTTGCGTTGGTGTGAAAATTGCTTGTTTGCCTTTGTTCGCGGTAAACTTGTCATCTCGAGTTTGGCGGTTAACAGTACGTCTGAATGCCACATTCAGATTCCCTCCCGCTGTCCCTACCCATGCATATATTCGCCTCTACGCCGGGATCACGCTGCACCTTTTATCTTCCAGCTTCGTTCTCAACTGGCTGTGTCTTGTGCAGAGAAAGGGACGTGATGTGAAAAATGAAACGGTGGCACACACCTTGCACTCAGACGTCTCCTCCTGAGTCATTACTCCCACCAGATTTCTCTTAACAAGATCATCTGCTGGTTATCGATTCACTCCATTGTTTAGCACGCCGTGCCCGAGCGTTAACCGTGCCTATCGCTCCCAACAACTGATCGGAGAGGATTACGTGAACGTATCAGCCCAGCAGGATCGATAAGCGGCGCCCTGATGAAGACCTGCCCTGAGCTCCCTTGTAAATGTGAAACACAGAATTGACTTTGGGCATCTGGACAGAGAGCTAGCAGATGTTCTAATGATGTTTGCGAGGCGGCGGCTTTGTGTTCGCAGAACGACCCAATCAGATCCCATCATGTCGCTGCGAGGCCGTGACGAGGAAAAGTGCGCGACTCGAAGTTTTCCTCATCAAAGAAGCGTGTCTCTGTGAAGGTCCCGCCCTACATTTCTTTACTGCTTCTGTCTCTCACAGCCACTCCTTTTCCTTGCTCCTCTTTTTCACATCAGATTGCCTTTCATTTCACTCCCCCCTCTGTCTCTCACTCCCTCCAGCTCCCCTATCTCTTTTTTCCTTTTTCTCCCATCGTTCTCCCCGCCCCCTCCTCTCTTCCTAATGTCCCCCTGTCATTTCCTCCTGGCTTTTTCCTCCTCTTATCTCCTTCGCTCGCCTCCCACGGCTGCAATTTCAGAGCAAAAAAAAAAAAATGGAGACGGGGGAGAAGGAGAGATTCTTTGAAATTGCTCCTCATCTTTTGTATTCATGCCAAAGCAATCATACCTACAGGGATGTGTCTGTGTGGTTGTCACAGCGGTCGCCCTCCTCCTCTGTTTGGGCGGAGGTTACAGGGACGAGCAGTGGCTGCGTCGTTGCAGAGGCTGCACCAGCGACTTCAAGTCAGATATGGAGCCAATTAAGCCAAAGGAGTTTGTGTTGTAACAAGCTGCAACCCGATTGTCTGCACTCCCCCACTGCCTTGACATGTTGGGCTGCCGGGGTCCGATCTTTCCAGCTTCTCATACTAATAGAAAACTCACAGCGAGAGGAGCTGTTTTGTTCTTTTCTCCGGGTCGCCCACACCGGACGAGGTGAGGAAGAAGAGGAGGAGGATGAGGAGGAGGAGGTTCACTTTTTATCCAGGAGAAAAGAGAGAGAGGGGTGAAAGGAACAAGGTGAACAAGCACTGTTCCTTTCACCTTTTCTGTGCAGGCGGTGAGGAGAGTTCTGGTCTAATGACGCAGAGTCTTGGCCTCAGGGCTGCACACCAGCTGCAGAGGTGTTTGGGATACGAGGGCATTTTTGATTATGGGAGATGAGTGTGAGACAGAAATCGAGCTGGGGATTCAATACATAAAATAACAACACCTGTGTCTGAAATGCAGTCTGTGTATTCAAGCACGGAGATGATCATACAACTCGATTTGTGATGTTCTTTGGTTTTTATCTTGGGTTTTTTCCCCACCAATACAAAAATCAAGAGAAATAGGATCTAACTATTGGATCTGTTCAGGTTCTGGGGTTTGAACCTGCCCTCCCTGCGTCTCTGTGGGTTTTCTGCTCTTGCCCAATGTCAGCAGGGAAAAGATAAAGATCAGCAGTAAAGATGATGAATGCAGTGGTGGTGTTTTCAGTCGTACTCATTAATACTTAGTGGAATAACATCGCCCTAGGTCTTTACTGCTTAACATAAACAGGACTGTCTTTTACGAGCTCGTGAAAAGTTTGTGTTTTGGAGGTGCAATGATCATATGTTTTATTTAAAGGACGGTGATGTAGTTTAGTGTGATTTCTGCGACCGGGGGCAGCTGCTTGTTACATGAACAAATGATCAGAAGCATTATTCGACCCCACGAGGCCACTTATCAGATAGAAACAGACGCACGGGTGGTTTTAACATACGACCACTGTTGTTTGTGTAAAACATTCACGAAGCTCGACTGTTGGATTCCAGTTTTATCTCTGCCAGAGGAGTTATGTTTTCACCCTTGGTCCTGGTTGGGGTTTTTTTTTGGCAGCAGGATCACGCAAAAATTACTTGATGGATTTTCCAAGACATTTCGGGTAGGGTTGATTTTTCTTTCACTTTCGTTAACACTACAAGGGCCTTTTTTACTGACCAATCTGTGGGATTCTGATGAAATAAAAAAAACAGGCATATTTAGAGGATGAGTTAGGGCAGTTTGGTGCATCTTGATTGAATTCAAGGGAACCGTTGGGCCTTGGCACAGTCGCTCTGTGCTTCACTCACTGCTATTTCTAGTCTTAATTCTTAATTAACTGACTGCCTGTCATCTTTCTTTTACTCCCCCTGTTGGTTTTCCATCAGTCTGATTGTGTTAGATGAACTTTTGCTGCTGATTTTGTTGCTGAACTGTACAGTATATTTTCTCTATAAGAACAAAGACTACTCTCTGTGTTCTGTTTGCACTCTGTAATCTGCGTCTCACATTTCACTGCTGCGATCGGTTCTAGGTCTACTCTGTGACCATTGATATCTCCCATTGTAAATTAAAGATAAGGTTCAAGACCCATTTGCAAATGCATGACTGTTCCTGTCTCTCTGGACAACCCGCTGCAAAGAGAACTCTGTCTCCTTACACGCCGCTTTAGACATTGATCCGTTTATTTGACTGCAGAGCCGTCAATTTGTCAACCAGGTTTTAAAGGGCTGCCGGTGACAGCTGTATCCAAGCTGCTTTTGTTTTACACGTCATTTTTATTCAACTTTTAGACTCGTCAATGTTTTTGTCACTAGGTGTGAACAACAGTCCTCATCAGTCCTCATCAGTAAATGAACAAAAACACTTGTCGGGCTGCTCTAATAATTTGTCCTTGAATTGTTGTGGTTGTTGCGTTAATTGTACGATGCAGTTGTTCCTCAAAAGTTGCAGATGGTATTTTGCTGCAGTGTGTGTGTGTGTGTGTGTGTGTGTGTGTGTGTGTGTGTTGGTGGGTGGGTCTTTGAGAGAGAGACTCAGTTTGATGTCCTCTAAACTGTTGCATCCCTCTTCAATGGTTGTGCACTTTTACTTTGATCATAAACGTGCAGACACACACACACACACACACACACACACACACACACACACACACACACACACACACACACACACACACACACACACACACACACACACACACACACACACACACACACACACACACAGAGTGAAGAGCCCTCTTTACACTCCTGCTTGCTTTGAAGATCAGAGCTCCACCGCCTATCTCTCCTCCTCTTCTTCAAACACACTTGATGATATCAGCTCTTGTTTCAACCAGTGGCCTCTTAACTACATCGTCAGCCCCCCCCCACCAAAAAAAATACACCCTATCAACCTCCATCAATGAGCTTTCATTAACTTCTTTTGGGGTCAGATGTGATTTTTCTTCTTCCTGAAGTAGATAATTGCCCTCCATCAAAGAGGCCGTCTGTTCAAGGTGCTCACAGAAAACTCTAATTAAGACCAGAGCATCGGAGCAGCAGGAGCTGTCAACCTGGTGCATGACTGCTGACCGCTCAAATCCCTAATTGCCAGTGTTTCCAGATCCGCTCCCTCCCTCCTCGTCCTCGTCCTCGTCCTCCTCCTCGTCTCCTCGTCTCCTCGTCTTCATTAGTCTAAAGCAGCTCTCTCTAATGACTGGTGTGTGTCCTAATGCTCATCAGCACAATATAAACAGGTTTGATTCTTCTGCCACTGCAGTTGAGTTTTTATCTCTAATTGGTAACCGTGCTCTTTCAGCCCATTCCCATTCTCCCTCCGCCGCCATCGACCTTCATTTAGTTTCTTTTCATTTTCTATTCAATCGCTCTTTCACTCTTTATATCCCTGCATTCCCCCCCCCCCCCCCCCCCCTACACCTACTCTCCTTTTTCTCTTTTAATCATCTCATATCATAAATTGCACATTTCGTCTCTCGCAGCAGGGAGCAGCTGAAGAAATTAACTTTTTCCACAGGGCATTTTTGTCCCTTTATCTGATTTTAGAGTGTTTTTTAATGGTTCTTTTTTACATGCAAATATAATGACTGGAGAAATAATACAGAAGTGCAGCAAATACACTCGGTGAATCCCAGTGAGATGTGGTTTAACTTTACAACACAATTAGAACCATGAGGCTTTCCAGACGATGGTGGTTCTTTTTATTTGTTTATTAAATAGATTGTTGTATTTGTTACTCCAGCTTTCATTTGCTGTTGAAGATCTTTAGCCATGCAAGGGGTCATGGATCATGGTCAGTTGCTCCACTGTCCCTCCACAATTTCGTAATGTAAAATATCTGTTTTAAACCCTTGTAGAGTTGTGTGCAGCGATCGTTGACGCTCTCTCTCTCCACATTAACATCCATAAAGTCTTTACCGTCCTCTGCAGGCGGCACAACTCGGCTTAACATCGGTTCATAAAGTGAACTGAAGATTTTGTGCAGAAATTCAAGGTTTCCAGAGAACACTTCCTGACTATGATGATCCAGTGACTCTGCTTTTATTGGGACCATTGACATTCATGGTGCGGAGTGACAATCTCTCTGTATTTCGGCTCTGTCATGGACTGGTGACATGTCCAGGGTGAACCCCGCCACCTTCCAAGACCCTAAATATCTAGTCAGTACAGATAATGGATTGATATTGGACGAATTACCATTAACACACACGGTTGATATGGAGCTATGAAAACCTGGCGTCAAATAAATATCGAGCTTTGGCCTCGTTTCTGTTGTTTGTGTATATGTTGCAGTTCTACAGGCTGCGTCTTGGCTGCTGCTCGGATTTTCTTTTTTGTATAACACAAGAAAATATGACCCATCAGTCACCGATGGCCCATGAAGGACAAAAGCTGTATTCATAACAGTCAACAACACACGAGCAGGTTGGCATTCAGTAACAGAAAGTTTAAATATACATAAGGTCAGAATTTCCCCTTGTTTTAGTTTTTTTAAAAACCCTGCAAGGTGCCTCCAGCCACTGTTGATTTCTGACCGTGGTTAGAAGCCGTCTCTCCGAGGAGACTAAAGAAAACAACGATTTCTTTGACAAGCCTAAAGGTCGTCCTGGAGGGGGTTGAAAACGCTCCATGCTGCTGTGGTATCTCTGGGCAATACTAGACAGCCAGACAACGACCTGCTGGGCTGGATGATTGCCGCCTCTCAACGCTCGCATTTACCAGCCATATCCTCCATTTCACTCCCTTGACGAGACCAGCGTCCTCACTAAGCCCTCACTCGATTCCTCTGCATTTGCCCACATGAAATCAATAACAACACTCAAATGCTATTTCTCCACCTCAGAAGGAGTATGGCATGCATCAAGCGTAAAGGTTCATTGCAGCGTAAGTACGGCTTTTTCCTCAGGGGGCCGAGGCGGTTGGGGAAGGAGGGGTGGGTGGGGGGTGGGGGGGGGCACAGGGTGAGGAAGTGAAGCTGATTTCGTGCCATGCGTGTTTTAACCACCAATTATTGCACGTGTTACCCATGGGCGGTGGAGGGCTGACCACAAAGCCAATCAGGCCGGCTGAACTGCACGATCTTTCCCAATTACAATCACATCGTAACAATGTGTGATTATATGAGTCCTCCAGGGCTTTGAGTCCTCCCTGTTGTTTAATTACACACTCTACTACACAGTCTCCGGACGCCACTCAATAATCGCAGCCTTCTGATGTCCCCAAACAGCCTAATAACACTGGAGAAACAATTTAAATGGCAAAACACCATCTTTACTTGACACTTGAATAGACACCCCGAGTCCATCTTGTAACACGAACCACCCACCCACCCCGTTGTCCTCCTCTCTCAAGGATACCGCCTCCCCAGGTGGTGTGGGAACGACCCCCCCCCCCCCCCGTCATCCCCTCCATTATCTCTCAAGGTTAACCCCCGCTGCTCTGACAGCCATGTTTTCCCCGGGTCAGGGAGTCAGGCAGGGTGCGCAGTGGGCAGCCGCTGATGGTTCATGCAGCCTGATGAAGGACGAGCTCAAGCAGAGGAGGCTTCAGATGCCGACGGAGCGAGGAAACAGAGGAGGGCGGACCTCAATGTCAGGGGCAGATGCGACAGGCGGTTTTCTGTCTGTGTGTTGGAGGTTTTGTTCTTTACTAGGCCACAGTGGATGGATGGATGGGCTTAATGAAACCAGGGCAGGCTCCTGGTGTTTGCCACAAGTGGGACAAGGTTACTCTTCATCTTAGGCTGAGGATCTCACTGTGAAACGGGAAAATGTAGCTGAGCTATTTATATGTATATCAATACTGGGGAAAAAAAGTTTAAAGACATCTTTAAACAAGAATCTAGAACTGAACCATTTAGTGCTTTGATTAGTTATTTGAAATAATCTGCAACAAAGTCGACAAACAGCTCACAACTCACAGATGAGTAAATGTATTCAGTTACTTTCAACCACTGACACACAACAACTGCAAGGGAGGCAGGTAATAGATAAATCTCCCTTTCACTCGACTCTATCTATGAATCTGTAGAAGAAACACAGAATCCTGTTGCATGTTGATAATGGTTTACACTGCTCCTGAAGAACATTCCTGATAACTGTAATTTTATTTTCCTTCTTATATCTATTTTTAAAACGTCCAGTAAGAAAAAAAACAACCCAGCAGTAATAACAATGTATTATTTATCTGGAGAAATCATCTCGTTCGAAGCTTGGCTCGCGTGTCGTAACTAGACAAACTGAATTAAGTATAAAAAGAAAAATACTCAACACTCACAGTTTAGATGTGGAAGATCTTTTCATTTTGATCAAAGGTATTTTTCTCCGTTTTTGGAAAGAACAAAGCCAGCGATTCCAAATACATAAATGATAGATGTGTCTTATGAACCATTTATTGCATGAATCATTAAGCAGAGCGCAGAGCGTTTTCCTGGGAGGTCTGTTGAGGACAGATGTGAGTTTTTAGGAATCTCTCCGAGCCGCTGCTGAGGAAACACTGCCTTCACAAACAGCCTCGACCTCGACTCCATCGGCTGGACCCGAGCCGCCGCGTTGGACGGGTCACATAATTCTGGCTGAAATGGAGAGCCTTCTCCAGACCATCCAGCCTATTTCTTGGTAATAGCCTGACCAAGCTGCCTGAAGAGGCCAATTCTAGCCGGCAAAGGCCCACTTAAATTCTCCGTGAGACAGAGGAAGAGAGAATAGGGTCTGTGGAGCCACTTAAAAGCCCCTGCGAGAAAATGGGATTTCTGACCTGCTCCACTGGTGCCGTAGCTCTACTGCCAGATTGGCTGTCAAGGCGATGCCAGGTGGGAGAGGGAGAGGCAGGGGGAGACTGGAGGAATGGCTGCTGCTGCTGGTGATGTTGTAGACCGCCAGGACCTCATTAGCTCAACATTTCATCAAACACTGTGTTGCACAGTGGTGGCTCTCACCGCCTTTAGATATATATATATATATATATATATATATCTCCATCCTTTCTTTTTACTCGTTTGTATCACTTCTGTCACTCCTCCTTTGCTTCTTTCTGTCTCCCTTTCTCTCCCTCCCTCCCCGTCTCCAGCCCTCCATCTCCCTCCCCTCCTGCTCCTTGAAGTCTCATTAACCAGATGAGTCTGTTCTGCTGGTAATCTGCCACTCAAATCTGCCACTCAAATCTGCCAAGTCAAAGTCAGCAGATGAGAATGATAATGACACATCTTCCAACTCCACACACACAAACACACACACACACACACACTACACTGCTATAATCATTTGTTCTTGTTAATGCAATGAAAATGTAAATTTGTTTTTGCTATAAGACCATAAATAACCAGCATATTTCTGCTGGGGGATATTTCAGGGCACATTACAGAGTTCTGCAGTCCTGGTATGTGTGTCATTGATTTTTCAGTGCAGGGGTTTGTGTGCAAGCACGGAAAATCCCAGACACACCCACATGACGCACACATGACCATGTTTGTGTGCGGGAGCCTCTCACACACCCACACACACACACACCACCAACACACAGAGCAGTTTAACACAACACAAATAGGTCTGTGTTAATGATCATGCTGAAAAAGAGGTCACATACTTAATGAACCACAACTTAGACAAACAAATGTGAGACCGTAAATATAACTGAATCAACAACAACCCACAAATCTGACTCTACAAGTCTGGTTTTCCTTTAATGAATATTTTATCATTTAACTGATTTGGTCTATAAAACATATGCAATTACATCTACATGCAATTTTCTACCACAGAAGACAAAACACATACAAATATTAATAAATTGGAAAAGGGAACCATGGGACTTTTTAGCTTAAAATGATAAATTATAACTCAACTAGAAGAGCATACCATCGCTTATTAAGTGAAATCAAAAAAGCTGCATCAAATTACACAACCTTACAGAAATCAGTCCCCTGAATATGCCTGATTTATTTCATGAAGACCCATTAATTATTCCCTGGGAAATCAGTGAGGATGTAAAAGAAAACCGCCCAATCTGGCAAAGGTGGAGGTAGATTTTTACAGTGCCATGTTTTGTTGTCATTCATCTCTATGGCTTCATCTTCTGTGATTATCTCATGTTGTTTTATTATTTCAAACTAATTTTGATGCATTGATTATTTGTTTCCAATCACTGAACATGAAAGTAAGTCTCTTTTAAGGTTTAAGGATGGAAAGGATTTGTAGGGATTTAATTCACAGATTCGTCATAGATCCAGTATTGTGGTATTATCAGTATAACATTAATGTTCACTTCAAACCTCATGATGGATTCTTGGTGGGATTGTTGGTGTTGGTTTGACTATTTCTGAAACCGATCTTCTCCATTCACAACCGGCTCCAGAGGTTTTACTCAGAATGGTGCAAAAAATAAATATAAATCCATCCTGAGCAGCAGCAGCTGTGCAGATGGAAACGTAGTGTTAATAATAGAGGTCAGGAGAGAATGACCAGACTGGTTGGGGCAGAAAAACTATGGTAACTCAGATAACCACTGTTTACAACTGGGGAGGGGGGGGGGGGGGGGGGGGGGGGGGGGGGGGCAGAAAGGCAGGTGAACTTCCCAGTCACCAGATCTGAATCCAATAACACAGCTTTGAATGTGGTACAACAGGAGATCGACGGCCTGAATGTGCAGCAGACAAATCTGCAGGGATGATGGGATGCGTTGACCAGTTTGCAACATCATGCCACAGAGAACTAGTATCAGTGTGATGTTCCTAATAAAGTGGGCAGTATATTCTATGCTAAATACTTTATAGCTTCAAATTTAATAAGCATCCGGATGAATTGTAAGCTGTAGTTCTGGAGGTAAACACACACACACACACACACACACTCTCCTCTGTTGTGTGCGAGCTGGAGAAAGATTTAAGGTGAATTTTTTTGGAAGACCTCAGGGTTTCTACCAATCACAAAGCAATATGACAAGCTACACATACCCGAGAGGCTCTGTCGGTATCCATTTGTCAGCAAAGCATTTTCTGCCTCAAACACACTGTGAAGCTTTTTTACCAAAGTTCCCTTAGGTGTGCATTTCTGTCTGCCTTTGCATATTCTGTATAAACCGGGGATAAACACAACTTTCGGAGCATTTTTGACTTCTGAAAAAAAGTCTGTGGGTTTTTTATTCTAAATATGATGCAAAGCTAACATAAAAATTCTCCTGGCAGTGCTGCCGGTGCCTCCTCGAGGGATCAGGCAGCCAAATATTTGGATGTGCAGGAGCTATTTTTAAGAGCAAGTGCATTTTTCTTCTGCGGTTACTTATTCCTGTTTTTCTCTCGCCCTGCCGTCTTCGATCAGCCTCTGCGAATGCACTGCCAGACCTGCGCCCTGGTGACCAGCTCCGGTCACCTCATCGGAGGGGGTAGGGGTGAGGAGATCGATCGGGCCGAGTGCGTCATCCGCATGAATGACGCGCCCACCGCCCGGGGTTACGCCTGCGACGTCGGCCGCCGCACCTCCCTGCGGGTCATCGCTCACTCCAGCATGCAGAGGGTCCTGCGGAGTCGCCACGAGCTGCTCAATGCCAGCCAGGACACGGTGTTCGTCTTCTGGGGCCCCAGCAGCTACATGAGGCACGACGGGAAGGGCCTGGTGTACAACAACCTGCGGCTGATGAACCAGGTGCTGCCCAAACTCAAAGTCTACATCATCTCCTGGCAGAAGATGCTGCAGTTTGACGAGCTCTTCAAGAAGGAGACGGGCAAAGACAGGTGAAGTTGCTGCTCCGATACTTTGTAATACTGTGCATGCACTCGCTCTAGGATCAGAGTTTTCTCAGGTTTGAAGTTTCCGAGGGATTCGAGAAGTTTCTGCTCCTGCAACAGCTTCTCCGGAGCCGAACAGGGTGAAAGGGCTCAAAAGATCGAGTTCTCAGCCCCGGCATTATTGGAGCTCAATGAAAACACCACCTCACATCTACACATGCACAGTGTCTGTCTTTCCCTCGTGTTGTCGGAGCCTTTGTCACTAGTGACTGAATCTGTCTCCAGCTTAAGATACATGTCAGGGGGGAGAATTGCAGAATAGAGGATTTGGAGAATAGCTCAGACATCCATCCTTTGGAATCTGCACCTCCAGTCATGGTAAATAGATGTTGACAGTGAGCGAGCAGCTTCTGGTCATTTCTGCTCCGTGGAGCTTATTAGAAAAGAGGAATAAGACCCAAATGCATTAAATCTGTATCTCTCTAATGTTTGAGAAAAGTTTAGAGGAGGCGTGCAAAATGTGCTGCACCTTCTGTATTCTTCACCTAATGTTTAAAATGACTCCTGTTGTCTTTAAGGTTTCGGATCCTGTGGGAGAACGGCATTAAAAGCCCTGCAAGCATGTAATTGTAATTATGGGTTATGCCATTTCAGTGAAGGTAATTAAGATGGTGTGGGGTGATGCTGCATCCACCCATTTTAATCACACTGGCGTAGGAGCAATGAAAAGCAGGTACCCCTCTGCATCCCTCTGTGTTAAATTGCAGAGCAGCAATGAGCTTCCGCTGGTGATTAAAGCCAAATTAGCTTCTGAAATGTTGTCTTTCCATTCAGCGCTTTATGTTTGCGTAATGCGTTATGATAATCACCAGTAGCTCTACTGTGGAGCACTGGTTTGTACTGGATACAGAGTCGAGGTTTGGTTTGCAGGAGGAAACTGTGTGAGTTACATGGTCCAAATCATTCTGTCAGCACAATGTCACAGGGTTGATCCCTTACACAGTAAATCTATTTAATATAGGTTTTTTTTTTATGTTTGTAAAAGAAGAGACTCCTCAGCTCAGAGAACGATTCACAGCTTCAGCAGGACAGCTATCAACCAGGGATGAAACAGATCCAGAGCAGTGGTGGAGAACCTTTCAAGAACCTATCAAGGGACATTTCAATTGTGAGAACATCCTCTGAGGGCCACACTAAATTATTGATCACACACATGTCAGGGTTTTTTTTTTTTACAGTCGCCATGAGACTCGTCTGTGATGACACGTAACAGCTGTGTGGGTTTTTCATTGGCCGTGACCTGAAAGCACATAGAGCCAGAGGGGTCCACCCTGAAGAAGATGTTACTGTTGTATTATAAGACTTATATAAAGGTATTCAAATACATTCTTAGTATTCTTTTAATGCAGAAAAGGTTTTAAACATTTGATATTTCTGAGTTAGTGTTTTTATTTATTTGTTATATTTATAAATTGCCGGGTCAGTTTATATATTGTATAAAGTCCGAAGGTCCAGAGGGACCAGGGCCCAGATCTCCTCTTATTGAAACTTGAAACTCTGACACCAGGGCTTGTGTTCATCAGAGGTCCAAGAATTACATTTAGGATCTGAAGAGAGTAACCTTCAAAGGTCGTTTCCCTGACAGAGAATTGGCTGCACCAGCTGTTTATTAATTTCAGTGAATCAGCTGATATGCGAACCAAATATATATCTATACACATCACACCCATTCATTCTTATTTTATTCCTCTGGATTTCAATTTCAATGTGCACTTTATTTGAATGGTAACACATACTTGAAATCAAGTCTTCACCCAAACCTCTTCTCTTTATTTATTAAAATCTCTTGCTTTATAATAAAGTAATAGATCTCTGACATTGCCAACAACCACGAGAAGGAAAATACTAGAAACTTGGGCAAATTGGACTCAAAAATGAAAACCCAATCTAAGCAGGAGAGAGTTTTGTGCCGGTGGAGAGGAGGATTCAGAGGAGATGTATATTAAAGGGACTGTGGTTGAAAGGAATATGCTCAGAGAGACGCGGCACACGAGGGAAAAGGCAGCTTTATTCTCGCCCCGTCTCACCCTGAGGAATGCAAAACAAAAAGTGATGCAACAGACACGGGAGCCGGGATAAGACTGTGACAGCCGAAGCAGATGCAGACGACCTTGGGAAAGAGTGAAGGTCCTTAAATCAAAAAAACATCAAATAAACATCAAACAACCTCTAATCGCTGGAGTCACTCAGGTTGAACATGTCGAGCGTGTGTGTCTCTCTATGTGTGTGTGTGTGTGTGTGTTTTCCCCGTGCACTGATAATGATGTTCAACAGGTGTTTCAGCTTGAACTAATGTGACCTTTAGCTCCCAGCAGTCGTGTAACAACCGTTGTAATGAGCTCGATGACTTTTCTCCTGCTCTTTAGAAACACAGCAGCACCATCCTCTCTAATCAGCTGCTCATTTTAATTGCAGCTTTATTCCTTAAATAGTCCACTAATTTCATCAAGTATTCAATTTGTTATATTAATAAGACCTATTTGGTTCTGTGAAAGAGGAACTAGAGGAGGAGATGATTCTTGATTCTTCTTTTCTGTGTCAAAGGATTTTTTGAAACGATCTGATTTACAAATTGAAAATACGATTTGAAGGACTCACACAGTTCAGCTGCTCTTTAAATTGGCACTTTTGCAAGATTTACAGAACTAAACTGTGCAAACAGGAGAAGCCGCTCCGTCTCCTTCGCAGGGATCAATCCGTCTCCCTGCTCCCAGCTGGATCTCAGTCCCTGTTTTTGAGAAGACAGCCACTGAAGCCAGGAGCTCGACATTTCACGCCACATTATTCACCAGCATGTTCATGAACAAGGAAATGAAGAGGACTTCTTATGTGAGATTAGCTGCGTGCCTCCGACTAAAACCTCCACGCACACACACCACTGATTGCCTGATGACAAAATGCTGTGCTCTGAACTTTGAAAGTTTTCCAATTTGCAAAGTGTGTGTGCGTGCGCGAGCGCGTGTGTGTCCAGTGTTTGCATATCACAACAAATCAACGCGTTCCAGACAACCTGGGTCATGTCTTAATTAAATGAAAATGAGAAGCCGGTGCGTCATCTGCGATAGCATCACTTCGGCTCCACGCGGCTGTTTGTTGCACCAACAGACTCTAATAAAGATGAAAGTCGCACAAAAGTGCATTGTCACTATTCATCACGGCGTCACTCAGCCGGTGAGGAGTGATTGATTCGGGAGATTTGGCAACGTGCGGTAAAACAACAGGAGCGGATCATTTGTTGACACATCCAGCAAACACGGTGTTGTATTAAAGGTCGGACCAGGGAGGAATAACACAGGGAGGAAGGAGTTTGCTTATTTCCTTAAATCACTTCATAAACAGTGGAGTCAAACGTCCAGAACGGAGAACTGACCCCAATTAATCCACCAAATTCAACATCTGCCATTTTATTTGAGTCAAGTGGGACATTTATGCTCTGAAGAATTCCATTAAAAAGTCCATAGCATGCACAATATTTGCTTGTTAGAATGCAATGCATGGTTATTGATAACATTTGAACATCAATAGAATGTTACATTGTTAGCAGGTTATGCTAAATGCTAATAAATGCTCATATTCACCACGTATTGTTTAGTAAGTTGAGACAAACCAGAATTTTTACTCTTTGAGTTTTAATGGAATTTAGAGACCGAGCAGCCATTTCGTTCTTCAGTCTGAAAGTGGACGGTGATTCAGGCTAAATACGTGAAATGTCAAGAGGCAAACCAAAGATTTCAGTGATTCACTCACATCCCAGTAACCAGGACTCGAGCTGCCAACGTTGTCAGACCCAGTATCTTAAATCGCTCTGATTGCTCCAGGTACAGTTCTGTTCCACTGCTGCAGGTCTGAGGTCTGTGTGTCAAGTGCGTCTAATATCTGGGTCAATGTAAACTCGCCAAGATAATTGCAGGAGAAAAACGTGTTTTCTTCTTTAATGCCTGCAGCTGCTGGTGAAGCGAGGATTTGTGCGTCTTCTACTGTTGTTGTTCTCTCTGTGTGAGTCACATTAGAATTTGGTCTCACTGTCCTCGTGCTGCTGTTGGATTCCTGTCAGAGTGAATTCATGCATGTTGGATCTGAGTTGATGTTTCACATGTAGAAACCTTTTGAACCTGTGAAGACCTCTGTGCTACATTTTATTATTTCAACCGGGGACCATGAGAAATGTTAAATTCAATTCAATTTCATGGAAATCAACTCCTTGTTTTTGCAGCTATTTCACTTTGGACCAAAGGGGTTAGGCTAAAAACACCCAGAGGTGGGAACACAAAGCTTTGCCAACCCAGCGCACTAAAGTATATATTTCTCTGATTACATTGAAATCCTTTTGAACGGTCTGGTCACATTTCCTCGCTCCACTTCAACGCTGCAAGAAGATGTATTTCTATCCCGCCGTCCCCGAGCAGGGGGAAAGGTTCAAAACACAAATGCTAATCAGGCCTTTTATTTCAGGACTTTTCGGGGCTGATTTGAATCCCCCACTGCTCCGTTCTCTCTCTCTGTTGTTTTCAAACAAGCAGGCAAACCCCTCCACTCGCAATGTGTCATCCTGATCCGCTGGAGGGGAGCCGGGCGTCCAGGTGCCGCCTGCTTGTTCTTGTCAAGACATTTCTTCTTAAGTCTCAGTGGATAAAGAGTTAGTTTAATGAAACAGCGAGAGTTTGACCACGTAAAAATAAATCTGCTGACATGTCCTGGAGTTCGGGCGGTTCATGATCTACAAACCCTGTAGATCATGAATGGATTTCCTGGACCAAAGGAAAACTATGATTGTGAACTAAAGTATTAAAGTGTTGTTTTAAGTATTTAATGCCCACTTGAAGTGAAACATCATTGTTATCCACGATGGTTATGATCGGCCAGTTGGTCCAAACTCCAGTATCTCAACAACAAGACTGAATTGATCCTCTGACATTTGATCAAGCCTCAAGTCTCATTGAACAGTACATTTCAGAAAGTGCAGAATTATCTGTCATTAGCTGACAGGTCTAATAATCTGAAAGTGTTGTCTTCTGTTGTCTCCGTCCAAAATGCAATATGAAGGTCAAACTCCTGACGTCTAAATGAATGTGACAGGGATTTACTGGTGTTAGAAAACTGCCTGTGCTGCTACTACATCTTTAATTATTGAGTTTCGTGATGATGAATGATTTAATATAATTGCCGTGCATTATTGATTTTTATTTTCCTCCTACACTGAATCTCTGTGCGGTGAGAAGATTGTTGTTGGCAAACCGCAGCGTTACAGTCTCGACCCTGTTGGAACAATTAGAATCAAGGTTGCAGGGGTTACACACATTCATCGTGTGCCCTCGCCGTTCTGTTTAAGGGGCCCAGAGAAACGCACCTCATATCTGATGCATGAAAACATTTACTGGTCACCAGCCGTAATCCCGTTGGAGACGAGGCTCAGCTGTGCAGCAGCGGGAGCGAGACGAGACGCTCGTCTGGGCCCGACTCGGCTGAAGGATTCTAATCTGTCCCCGCTGAACGCTTAATATTTTCACACCGTGGGAAATGAGAAACAGTTGAAATGCAGTTTTCGCCTCAACTAATGACCTCCACCGGGGCTGTTCTCATTGCCACCTGTTTGTTTGTCTGAGGAGGATTACGCAAATACGACTGAACCGATTTTATTCTAAACTTGGTGATTTACCTTTGGAGCAAGTTCGATGAAGGGGTTGAGAGATCTTTGTGAATTAATCAGGCACATGCAGAGTAGGAATATCTATGAACAGGTGAAACAGTAAGAAGTTTTATGGTGATAAAGTGTCTAATCAGCCCTGGTAGACCAGAGGCATTAGCTCACTGTGTGACCTCCTAATTTATACATTGATTTGATGAATATTGATTGTTCCAAAAGTGCTTTGGACCACAACAACTACACCCCCCCACTGGACAGGGTCTGGCAGTGATCAGAGCTGCTACAGGGCCAACGAGCCACAGATCAGCAGCATCATGAGGTTTTCTGTCACTTCTTCAACGGGACTCTGCAGCCGCGTGGACACGTGAGGCCGCTCAACACGCCGGTGCTTCGAGTTAGATTATAATGTGAAAACTGAGTGAGGTGGTTGATTAAAAAAATCACCTCTTCCAATAGCTGCTTACACTTCATACTGCAGTCGGAATGAGAGACGAGATTCCTGCTGTGGTGAGAATATCTCAGAACGTCTCCATCGCAACACAGAACCCTTATGTGGCCCTTAGTTTCAGTGACTTTCCACTTTCTCAAAACCAAATGCATCAGATGGGAGTTTTTGTTTTTTTAAATTTGCTATAAGACACACTTCTCTGTGTAGACAGAGAGGTTTTTGAATGCAGATCTGAGAGGACGTTGATTAGGGCACATTGCTGAGCTAAAGAAGACGGTTCTGAAGTTTAAGCTCGATATGTCATCTCGACTTTGTGCTCGACATGCAGACCGAGGCTATTTTGTGATTAAGGGTTTGATTATTTGACAGGGTTCATTTGTATCAGTCGATATGTGGGATGGATCTGTATTTTAATGAAGCTGTGTGGGAATTTGAATGATCTCGCGTGCAGCCAGGAATATCGACCGCTGGATTTAGAGAAATCTTTATTCTGGCGTGGTACCCCAACATGAGCTTTTCTGATTATCCATCCCAGTTAATCACAGTCCAAAAAAAAAAGTAATATGGTTCAGTTGTCAGGCTCGTAGTCTCCCACACATGAAATCCATCTAACTGTCTTTTCTCATCTCATCTCTCCGCCCTTCCTCTGCAGGAGGATATCAAACTCGTGGCTGAGCACCGGCTGGTTCACGATGACCATCGCCCTGGAGCTGTGCGATAGGATCAATGTCTACGGCATGGTCGCCCCTGACTTCTGCAGGTGAGACAGTGGAGCTGAATGTGAAGCAGCATCGTCGGCTCATCAGCGAACAGTTTTTAGAACGGAGCTGCACGCGGGGTTGCTCCACATGTATACAAATTCGTAGAGGCAGAGTACAGCCGCCCCGATAAGAAAGATTAAAAGTGTAAATATATTCAGGCAGCTGATAAATAAAATGTCAGTGTGGCTGGAGATGTTTTTGGAATTCTCAAATTGCCTGTTAGTGAGAAATAAGTCGGTAAACAAGTCAGGGAAACGTCACGGATAAGGCAAGTGGTGCCGTTTTCATCCCCGTCTCACACGAGATGTTGAGATTTCACAGTAATTTTCATTTGAAAGGAAACAACTTTTGCGAATCAGTCGACAGATTTGTGTTTCCTCTTATCTTTTTTTTTTTTTTTCGGGGTCATCAGGAAATTCAGCTCATCTGCTCTCATTTCCTGCTTCTCCTACCTAAACTAGTGGAAATCCGACTTGAGAGGATCCAGTCTATGAACTGGAGCATAACTAAAGGCAGGATAATGTCACACGTGTGGTCAGAAGGCAACTCTGTCGCTGTTTGAGTGATTCCATCATTTGCTCTGATGCCGACTCTGATTGTCAGAGCACAAGTTCCTCTGACACGATCTGACTCGTCCGTTCAGGTCAGTGCACTCGACACACACGGTTCCTGTTTGTAGATTGGCCCTGAAACCATTTAGGTCTCAGTGCAGCAGCTCATACACAAATGTCACGATTGAACAGATTAACACTTTCTAATGAGAAGGATCTTCAGCCGGGGGCTTTGTTTTCCCTACAGGTGGTTTGGTGAGGCACGTTTTGTTCCTCCTCAAAGTGGCTGCTGTGATTATTGAGCATTGGCGCGTTAACGTGTGTTGAAAACCTCCATCGACGTGTGTCAGTGAATGTTGGATTAAACTGCCGGATTTTAAAGCTGTTTTCCAATAATTTAGAGTTTAGCACGTGATTCTTGTGAAATTGGAGCCGTTGCTTTAAGACCATAGGATATAAAGAGTTTCTGTAACACTGACGAGTTGACATAACCACAGAGTAACAACCTGTTAGGATTAAGGGTTTGGTTAGAGGCTGTTATGGAAGTCAATGCAAATGTCGTTGTGAAGCCAGTTCATCACAACTGTTGTGTTGTGTTGCAGTTGTTCAGGTTAATCCTTTTCAAGCAGGTTTCATTATCCCAGTCACACTGGGCTCTAAGACTCTTTCATCACGTTAATTGTTTGACCTTTTTTGACCTTCACGATGTCCTACTGCCGAGTAATGAGTTTTTATAAGTGGTTATTTCACATTTTGAGATTATATTCATACAAAATAATAATCATTTCCTGTCCTGATCCATCCACATATATATATATACGGCTGTTAATGGATTCCTGGCTTTCATATAGCACCTTCAATCAGTGCTCAGTGGTTTAGAAATGCAGGAAATGTGTTTTTGAATTACAATTGGTTATTTTCTTTCCCCTCCCACCACCACCACCACTCATTATGTACCATTCTAACTTTCCTCCCCCACTTTAAAAAACATTAGCAGACACCGTGGGTGCATGTATAATAAATATATATATTAGAGAAATGCAAAGAACCATGGGATGCATAATCTGTTCTGCCTCCATCTTGCTCCGAGCGACCAAGGCTCCTGCCTCATTAGCGCAGTTTAATGGTTTGAATTACAGCTCATGTCTCCTTCACATCTCGGCAGCAACACTTTAATTGAGGACTTTTATTGGACAAGGAACAAATCTTGTTCGGTTTCTCAGTAAAAAAAGAGAACAAACTGTAAAATGCTCAGTGTTTTTATTTTAGCTTCACGAGTGGATGTGATTGATTCAAGTTGGTTTTTTTATTTGGGTTTCGGAAGTAAATTCAATCCGGACGATAACGGAAAGAATTGTCTGTTCATTCTTTCAGCTCTCGTTGGCGTAAACTGATACGTACGATTATTTTTACTCCTTATAAAAGGAGAAGTCTGTAGAATTCAACAACTCCTCTCGCTCAAACCTCATGTTAAATGTGCTCAATAAACCAATAAACGTATAAGATGCAACAACTGTTATATTATCAGATATCTGGATAACATATGAGTTTTGATGCCACCCTCCTCCTCCTCCTCCTCCTCCTCCTCTTCTTCTTTCTCCCTTTCCTTTTACCCACTTCCTGCTCTGTCTCGGCTTCAAAAGAATAGTTTTCCATGTTATTAAGCTGCTGCTCTGTCACAGTCGCTTACATTTCTCAAAGAACCGTCCTTTCTTTTCTTTTAAAGAAAAATGTATCTCTCATGAATGAAACAGTGTTTTTAATGATTTCTTACACACTACCCAATCACTCTTTAAATGTTCATCCAGTATCTCCAGCCTAAATTACTGGGCTTTTAAAAAACGCTGGAACACAGCGGTGAGGTGCATGATTCTTCCGGCTGAGGATTCTTTTTGTGACACTTTTTTATTTCACTGAATATCTGCAGAGAGAGACTCAAACCCCTCCCTTATGAATCCTACACAACGGAATGACGACATTTAGACAAAACAAAACAAAAGGACTTTAAACTTTACTGACGCTCAGACATTGACGAAAATGAAGCGTCTCATTATTATTACAGCTGCATCTGAGATATCACTCTTGACAGATGTGTGAACAGCGGATGTGCAGAGGCGGAAGGAGGATTAACTGAATTGAGATTTAACACAATCCAAGGACCTAAATAGTTTTAAATACCAGAGGTCTCGTCCCATTACCATAACACTGACTCAAAGGAAACACAGAGGGGGTTGCGGCCTTATGGAAGGTGAATACTGTCAGAATCATTAGCGTCATCATTAGGGCTGACTTTTCCTATTAGGAAGCACATACTGCCAAAAAGTAAGGCACAGCCATAGAGATCTTAATGTTACAGTGAATGTGCATCTTTTTAGTGCACACACTTGCTTGTTTTCCTTCCTCCTGCTTCTATTTCAATGGGTTATCAATTATTTATTAAAGGTTTTAACCATAACACTGTAGCAATTCAGACTGTAAATTGTTGGTGTGTTGGTGATTCTCGGGGACAAATCTGATAAGTTTGACACATGGACTTTCCCCTGAGCTCATTCCTATATTCAGCATCGATAAAATCTAAAGATCTGGCACTTTTGGATCTAAATCCTTTGGGTGTGTGAGGGAGGCTGAAACCTAGAAGAGTTCAAATATAAATACGTGTTTAATAATGGAAAGAGGAAAGAGGTGATTGTATTATGTCTTTTATTGTATCTGCGATAATTCTTTATCATGATTTTGGACAGAACAACAATGGAAATCTGTTATTTAACCTTTTTTAAACAGACTAAATGTTGTAGTACTGTTTTATATGCTTGCTACAGTTTGATTGGTTGATTTTGTGTCCTTCTGTTGAATTAGATCAAATCAGAGCTTCTTCATTTCAAACATTTGGAAACTTTTTGTGTGTTTATCACCAAATAAAACCAAACCAACGATGCAAAATAAAGAAAATCACAATAATACGTGAAGAGGATAGTGTGATGGAGGTGAGAGGAGGAGGAAGCCGAGCTCCGCTTTGTTTCACAGCGACCAAATTACCACATGATGTTTAATGAACTGTCGGCCGTGACAGAGGCCATTGATATGATGGAAGAGAGTCCTGTGTGGAGCATGTAAATATAAAATGGCTTCCCTGTCTAATCTCTGAAAACTATTGTTATTGCTCCAACAAAAGCTGACAGCTTTTTCAAAAGGTGACATCTAGGTGATTAAAACGAGCTAAATTTGGAAGACAAACAGCAGAACGCAGATCAGCCTCCTCCTTCGCCGCAGAGTGAAAAACACTCTGAGGCGTCACATTAATCTCGAGTGACTGAGCGTGGCTGAATGTCAACTGTCTCTCCTCTCCCTCTCCTCCACTGCAGGGAGCCTCAGCACCACTCCGTCCCCTACCACTACTACGAGCCCCGGGGGCCGGACGAGTGCGCCATGTACATTTCCCACGAGCGCGGGCGGCGGGGCAGCCACCACCGCTTCATCACGGAGAAGCGGGTCTTTGCCAACTGGGCACGGACGTTTGACATCCACTTCTACCAGCCGGACTGGAGCCCCGCGCCTCTCCCGGCCAACCGGACGCTGCAGGGAGCGGCCACCAGGGGCGCCACTGCTGCCCCAGAAGACGTGACCGGTGCTGCGGTGAAGAAGCACACGGGAGAAACCCGCATCGGGACTGAGGAAGGAAGGGGGGGGGCAGCGGACCCTTCACAGAGAGGATAACACACGACGTAGGCAAGAAAAGTAGTTTCCACGGATGAAGCCCGAGGCCGCTGGTCTTCAGCTCCAGCACTGAGCTTTGTTTACTGAGGTGAACCAATTCAAAGTGAAGTGAGGTTACACCAGAGGGGAACATCATCACACACTCCACTCTCAATGCATGCAGTGTCTTACTGTGGATCCTCCCTGTCTTTGTGCTTATACATGTGTGTGTGTGTGTGTGTGTTTACCACAGAGGTACAACAGAGGATACAAGTTGGGCTTAAGCTCACCACAAAGCCTTTATTGGATAACGGCTCTGTGCAGGATTCACTGCTTACAGCTCACTGAAAGAGAAATACCATTACAATGCCCTTAATCTAACAATGCAGCGCTGGAGAACCTGGGGGCTGAATGGTAATAATAGCCTGGTTTGGATTTGGCTGTTTGAGGGACTGAATTATTACTGTTCAGATGCCATATTCTCCTGCAGCTTTTCAAAGATGGAAGAGGTCAAGTGGACGAGAGTCTTCAGACTCCTGCTTCATGCAACAAGGCCCAGGCCTCTTAGAAGGAGGCTCAGAAATCACCTCCCTGACTTTCATTTATTCTGCCGTGTGCATTGTGAGCTCACTGAAGTGTCTCACTCAAGTCACACTTTGCAAAGGTGCAATTTCAGGTGCAATTTCCGGCTGAAAAACTGGAGCGTGTTAAGAGGTTTTATCCTGTGTGTGTCTGTGTGTGTGTGTCTGTGTGTGTGTGCACCTCCTCTGGCCCCATACATATGTATCATAAGGCTTTGTCAGCTCCTGTCAGTTAATAATGTGATTTTATATTACTACAAGCTGCATTTCCATGTAAATGCACGGCCATGCCACACAAGACAAGTGGGAGATTAAGATGGAGAGCGGAGATGCGGCAGCGGCATCCATCTTGCCACGCTCATCTGCCGCCACTTCTCCGAATCGCCTCAAGAACGACACCGTTTGGAGGAACACTTGATTTTTAGTTTTATTGTAGAACTCATGAGTATGTGATCTGTCACTCTCCTCTTTCGATTGTGTTTTATGTGCCGTCTCCTCTCATTTGGTGGAGTCTATGCTACGTGTGCACCGCCTCTCTCTCGCTCGCTCTGAGCTCCTCGAGTTTTCCTCCTCCTCTGCTCGTCCTCCATGAATAAGAATCAGGTGTCAGTCAGACCCAGACACTTGTTCTTACCGATACATCCTGGTGCAGAGTCCCTATCGATTCTTTATCTCTGTAATGTGAGTAATGAGGGGACAGGTGCTGTGGGTCACCAGCTGTCGCTTTTCCATACATCAGCAGCTGCAGGATGCTTTTGTTTCCCGGAGGAGTCGACTCATCTGTGAACGGCTGTGTGAAATTGTGTATTTGTGATAGAAACGCCCAGAGACCAAGGTTATGTTCAGAAATTACCCCCAAAATACTATTAAGTGAAACCAAACCAGAGAGAAGCAGCAAATCGTCACACGACACAAAGTGAAACCAGAGAAATGTTTGACATTTCAACTTTTCACTTTCTTGCCGAGAGTTTGTTTGTCTTTCACGTCTGGACAATAAATATGTAGAAAGAGCTCATGACAGATGAGCTTAGTACCAGTGATAGAAGAAGTACTCAACATTTATCAAGTTTAAGTACCACTTTAACTTTTATACTTCAGTCAAAGTAAGTACTTGTCTTTTATAAATACTAGAAGTATTAAAAGTAAAAGTAGTTGCAGAGTGTAGCCCGTTAACTGATAGAACTGACTGACTTCCTGTAGTGGAAGGAGGCGGAGTCTAATTACCTGCCAGCTCTGATTGGATAAAAAGACAAATTTCCCTCTTGTAATTAATTACTTATAAAATTATAAAGTACAGATACATGAAACATGTACTGAAGTACATCCACCCTCTGTTTGGTAATCAAGCAAGAATCTAAACGTAATAATGACATTTTTTCTAGTACACGACTTCCCGGTGGAAGTTTGTTTGTTGTTGAGACTTTAAGGTGCAGCTCTAGTTGTCATGCTAAGCTAAGCTAACTGGACACTAACTCCAGCTCCATATTTACTGTACAGACGTAGCAGTGATGTCAACCTGAAGATTTAACGCGAGAAACACAATTCCTTGTTTTACAACTAATCACATTCAGCTGCCAGTCGATTGTGTTAACTTCTGTCATGTCAGCACTTACCTGCTCGTCTCTTTTTTGTTGTTGTTGCACATAATGGAAAATGTCAATCTCCTCAATAAAATACTTTTTATCTGTCGTCTTTTGTCTTCTGCACTTTCTATATTTACCAGTGAGATAATGACAGTAAAAATCTGACTAATAGAGTTAGAGTATTTCCTCTGTAGCCTCCAGACATGACAGTTGAACACGGAGGTTCTGCTGAGGATGTGGCGGCGCTGACTCACGTTCCTCTAACGGCAGATTTCATTAATACCGTTCAGTGTCTCTCTCTCTCTCTTCCTATGTGCTGGTGACATGAGGCTGTGTCACACTGAAACAATAATGAAAGAGAGGCGGTGCTGCGTGGCGTCCTCATCCGCCCCCCAGAGCTACAAACACATCGTGGACCACGAGGACATTTCGTTCTTGCGTTTGAAAGTAGAGCTGCCACATCACCTGCAGATGAGGAGTACGGATCAAGGAAACAGTATTAGATGATGGAGGGAGACTCAGCATTCAGCAGAGGGTCATGAACACTTCAGTTATTCGACAGCTGAGCTTTTACCAGATCAATAAAATGCACTTAAAATGCATTTAGCAGGATTGATGGCTCATAAAGCAGAATATAAAAACTAGGGAAAGGGCTGAAAAATCACCCGACAGCTTTGCTTTGTATCCTCAAAATGGAAGTTATTACCAGGGCTGCAACTCACAGGTTAGTTTTTATCATCTTTTTTTGTTTTTATTCATCTACAAATTGGTCTATAAATATGGTTTCTGCAGAGTTCACCAAGCTGCATATAACATTTAAAGAGCTTTTAAATTCCTCACAGAATCAAAACATGTAATTTAGGTCTGATGTAAAAAGGTTTGGACTATTAGGCCTTGAATTTTTTATGAATTTACTATCAGTGTCTCAGCACTTCCCAGCAGAGTATGAAGTGTGATATGGTTAATTAAATTAATGCAACCTGGAGCCAGATAAGCAACAGAAGTGGATAAAGGGATTAATCAATTAAAAGATACATTAAATTAAGAGCATTTAAGTTTAATAAAATCAACACTTTCTCATGACATTATAACTTTGTGTTGGTGCCGAGTTAAACTCCACAAAAGACTATTAAAACAGCCTCCAACACAATAACAACTTGAATATTTAAGCTCAAAGAAGCTCAATGATTACTCACATACTCACTACATGATACACACAGATCAATTTTCCTCAGCAGATGATGTTTGTCAAGTTTTCACTGAATCGGAAACGTTCACAGTTGTTTTTTCAGCACTTTGAGGACTGAAATCTTCATCCTTAACCTTTGAGGCAGCTGCTCATAAAGCAGATGTTGCTGTTGCTAAAGGGGTAAAAGAAAAGCTTGCTGTTTTAGTACAGGATCTTAAGTAAAACGTAATCTCCAATTCTATTAATACAAACGTCTCGTATCAAGCAGTGGTTCTGTTGAGTTCTCTTCACCATTGACTTTATTTGTAGGAACGAATCTCAAGCGAAACAATCTGGCCAGAGAAGATTAAACAGCTCATATTTATTTCTGCTCTTCCGCTGCCTGAGGAATCAATAACAGCGTCAGCTTCACTCCCTTCGCCTTTATTTCTATTTCGCTTTAAGTTTAAGCTAAATTCTATAATACAGGAGCTGAGCGTTGCAGAGCTTGATTTATGCAGCTATTGTTGCAGATGAGAATGAAAGTGTGCGACTGCTAAAATTACTATTATCCTTCCTGGGAATGATTGACATTACAAAGGCTCAGTGACAGGCGAGCGGTGGGAAATCCAGAGTTTCCATGGAAATTGGACAACCTGTCAGGTGCAGACATGGTCTCCAAACAGCGCATGTTCTTGTTTGAGCATAAATCATTAAATTTAGCAAGCTGCCTCGTGGGGCTAATGTCGATGTTCCACTTCTAAAGGCAACGCGCGGGCGTGCGCGTGCGTGCGTGTGCGCTCGCTGGAGAAATGCGACGCTGTCGTTTGAACAACCCGTGTGACACATTCAGTGCATCCTGCACGACTCTTCAGCCCGAAATCCTTCTTCCTCTTCGGAGTTGGCAGCTCTTATATTGTCCTGTCACTGGTTTTCACCCAGCAGGTCAGGTGTGAAGGATGACAGACACCGATCTCTATTAGCATAAAGAAACCATAGTGACAGAGGAGAGTATATTACCCTGACGAGAAGCTTAGTCTATTCAGTTCCGTTTGCGAGAGCTCAAGTAGGAACGAGAGGCTCGGAGGAGATGGAGTTGAGTTTGAAGTGGGTTTAGGAACAAACTAATTCATCTGAGGCTACATGCACACTACTAACACTAATAACTAACCTGGAACACACAGACTGAATCAAGGGCTGCTCTGTCTTTTTGAAATCCGGGACTGGAAGAGAAAACCTCTGTTTCCAGACAGAAAACATTGAAATAATAAAAATATCAGCTCTCCCAGGCCCAATCTAGTGAATAAAGAAGTTTGCTGAATCAATATATGAATGAAAAGGAAGAGAACAATGAAGTAATTTCTTTGATTCCATGTTTCACCTTTAATCAGAGCATTAAAAATCCTAATAGTGGAAATGAACGTACACGTCTCTGAAAGCAGAGCAGGAGGAAGGAGGTGATAGGAAATAAGAAACAAGGAGGGAAAACAAGAGACAGTTAGTGTTCCACAAATAAATGTAGAGGAGAAGGAACATGGCGGCTGACGCAGCAGCTGCAGCTGCCATACGTACGCTCTCATTTCCAGCTCCATCTATTTTCCACTTTAGCCGCGAGGGAGAGTGACAGCGGACATCCGATGGTAGGGTCCCCGCGCCGAGGAGCAACCCCCCCCCACCGACTCAATCCCTGTGCTGTGAGCATCAGTCACTCTCCTCTACAATGAGTCTGATGCAGTGGTTACACATGGAGAGAAAGGCCCGAGAAAAAGAAAAAAATAGGAGGAGGAAAACACACGTCCAGGCACGGAGGAGATTCATTTGGGACGGCCGGCGGCTTACCGGGTTATCACTCACTTCTCGCCGCCGTAGTGCGAGGCGCAGAATGGCCGGGGAAATAGCTGTCCATTACCCAGAATACAATCAGCCGAGTGCAAGGCTGGGGGAGCTAATGGATGTTTCCACAGGGAGGGCAATTTGGTGAATGGGAAAGTGGACGGGTCCATCATATGAGATGGGATTATGTGCGATTGTTATCCTTCACGAGCGTGATGCGACGGTCAAGGGGTGTAATGTATATGGACAGGGGAGACATTAAAGAGTAATCTCTCCACAGCCAATCAGCCCGGCCTCGTCCCATGTTCTCCTTTTCTGGCCGAGCAGTCGTTCTGAGCAGAAGTCGTTCTTAAACAAAAAGGCCGCCGCCGCCGCTCCTGCTGCTGCTGATGTATGCAGAGCAGCGCACTCTTGAAAATAAATTAAATTCTTATCTGCAGACTCAATTCAGTGCATTTATAACCAAATCAATGCAATTATGGAACGGCTTAACAAAAAAATAAATAAATTGAAGTCCTTTTTGAGAAAAGACCCAGTAAAAGCAGTTTAAAAAACGGCAGCACCGCCACCGGTGTGCCCACGCTCAACCGGGGCTTTGCCTATCTCCTGCACCACTTTTTAATTATTTTGTCTCGTCTTCCTCCTCACAGCTGAAATAATATAAAACAAATGACTACCTTTATACATTTACATCAGTAGTGAGCAATCATCCCAATGAAATAAATTAAAAAAGGCACCAGTAGCATCATTCAGTTGTGGTGCCACTACATCTTCTTTCCATTTTTCAGGGAAAAACAAGCCCGTGACAAACCGCTCCTTCCCTTCGACATCCCTCCAGCGAAGGCTCCTGGTCTGCACCTCCTCGCTTTCAGGTCCCCCGCAGAGAACACGCCCCCGAAGGCCTCAGAAGATGTGTTTGAGGTGTTTCATCCCGTACGTCTTGAAGAACACCAGGAGGATTAGAGTCCACAGGCCCAGGATGAAGCCGTCAGGAGGATGCCAGTCTTTCTGCTTTGGTTTCTGAGGGGAGGCGGTGGAGGGGGGGCGGTGAGGTAAGGTGAGGGGAGGGGAGGGGGGGGGGGGGGGGAGCAGTTAGTAATAGTGTGTGTATTTCTCCTGTTGAGGCCACCACTGATTGCTCTGTCATTCAAACAGGCAGCAGCCGCAGCATCACACACACACGCACACTTTATCTCTACAAACACGCTACGTACACTATCTGTTGTCGCACACATACAAACACAAAAGGTGCGCACAAAAGCTCGTCAGCACACCTCCGCTGTCTGGTGTTTGTCCCATTCACTGCCACATCATCACTTAGTGTATGATTATACTTTTAAATCTCGCCCGTATTAAACATGCATCTCACAAGGAGCACATTTATATGCTAATGCGGCGCCAATATTCTGCAGAGATGAGATTTAACCTCTAAAAAAAAAAAAACAAATCTCCCCAATTCCTCGGCTGGTGACAAAACCACCGACGGGTTGTGAGGACGCACTTAAGAGATTTTCTGTTATCCCTCAATATACAAGCTGTCATTATCCAGTCGGGAAATCACCAGACAGAAAAGGCACCCCCCCCCCCCCAAGCCAAAACCCTGAGACTTGGCAAAGAGGATGAACAACAGGGCCCACGCTCCAAATCTGCCTGAGTCACAAACTGTACGCACAATGGGAGGAAGACGTGTGGTACAGTGAAGCTGCTACACAAGTGTTTGAGTGATCCGTCTCGCTCCGGGTTGGCTCAGTGCTGCTACAGTGTGTATCTGCTCCTTCTCGAGTACACACACATCGGCTTGAGACGCTCACACACACGTACAAACACACACACTGCAGTAGGAGCTGGAGCCTGACCGAGAAGCCCTGGAGGTTTAGACACTGGTGTGAAGTCTCACAACGGACAAAAGACGCAATACAATACCTGCAGTACTGTATTCTCTACAATCTGTGGTAATCATTTATTACTAATCCGTAATTGAGACACTGAAAGTATGATGAAGTATCACCAAACTGCAGAAACCCTCTGTCTCTAAAAACCTTGTCCCTAAGAGTTGGTGGAGAACTGAACAACCTACTGACTGTATGATTGTGTCAGTAGCAGCATGTGTTGAGAACTGTCAAGCTGCTGTCTGGTCACATTTGTCGTCATCTTTGAAATTTCTTGTATAAGAATCATAATTTTATCTTGGACATAACTTTTCAGGTGCTGGAACTCACACTTAGATGTTGCTTTTCCTCCAGACACAGAAATACCTTCATCACAATGGAAAAACTTCCCCAAACTATTCAATTACTATCTTTATTATACAGGGCAGACATACAGCTTATCACAACTGATATTATAGACTGTAAAATCAGAGGTCAGAGATGTTTGCTCTGCATCTCTGGGCCAGTTTCAGGGCAGGATTTTAACAACCACAGCACATGGTGCACGGAGCGAGTGCATTTAGGAGATGTCCAAATCCATTTTTGCAAGTTTAACAGCAGAAGAAAAAGGTCAGTGCACCAGGCACATGGTTCTTAGTCTTCCAATTAATCATCCTGCATGAGGGCGGATAAAAGATAAAAAACGCCATCTCACATTACCTTGAGAAGCCCGGTGTGCCCGCTTGCACTTCGGCAAACTGCTGACTGGTCTGTTATGAATGTGTGTTGCCACCACTGGTCAAATATTCATCAGATTTCATTCATCATTCCCCTTTGTAGACACAGGTTACTGTCTTGGTGATGGGCCGTTAAAATAACAGTGAAACACGACCGCATTGACGTTACACCGGCTTTTTGTGAGTCCATCATGCGATCGCTTCCTACCAACTTAAGATGGCAACACGCCAACAGAGCGCCTGATCTCACACACACACACACACACACACACACACACACACACACACACACACACACACACACACACACACACACACACACACACACACACACACACACACACACACACACACACACACACACTTCATTACAAGACCTCACACCCAAGGATGCTCCGATGGCCACAAGTGCACTTAGTAAACTTCATGGGCGGTGGATGGAAAAATGACAACAAGCTAAGACACTTGCATCCGACATGGCACTGCAACACATCGGGTTTAAGTTACGGCACTTAGAGTTTTCCAAAACACAACTTAAACCCACACAAATATTCCACATTTCCTTTTTTCCCAATTGCAGCCTTAATTCCTAAAGTTTCAAACATTCGTATTTCTGCACAGTTAGTTTGTTAAAAAGAAAAAAACAAACGGTTTGGTACAAGAAACCATAAAATAACCTGTGTATGTACCTTTCAGTGATCTCACTGCAGTGCAGGGAGAGAAATACTTCATTTAATCCAAATGCCTTGTGGCATTTCAGTGCTGAAATGGTTTAATTGCCTTAGTGTCTAATTTATTTATTATCTGCCTTTCAATTTATAAATAATTTGATGTGTAAGACCGGACGTCTAATATGTTGCAGGGGACGACTGCTGAAATGGCTCGAGTGCGTTGACTTCTTTGCGCATATATATATATATATATATACACATATATATATTACATATATATATATTATTTATATATATATATACATATATATATAATAAATAAATAAATAAAGGAGATCCGCACATACTGTCTGAAGTTAAAACCCACAGAGCACTGAATGTCAGTATAATGTGTTTTATGCAGTTAAAATCTCCACTGGGTGAGACTGTACCACCACCGTGCTATTCACTGTATCGTCTTTGTCCTTTTAGCCAATCAAATCAACGTGTATTCACTGAAGCACTCAGCTTGTGCAGGGGGGGGGGATGATGATGTCCCTTAGGATAATGAATATTAATCGCTCTGGCCGGTGTTAAACTTATTGTAATTTCTCATTTTTTCAACAGCTGTTGGTAACTGAGGCAAAAAGTTAATTTCAGGAGCGGCGTGTTAGCTGTGTACTCTGGGTGACCTCTGTGCGGAGGGCGCCGTCTTTTCAATCTAAACTCCAGGTTACCCGACGTCTCTGTCCAATTTTCTAATGTACAAAGCCCGAGGACAGACAGTGAAATTGGTTTACGTCGAGTTCTACGTCAAATCAATAGAGCTCCGCTGCCGTCAGGAATGCTAAAGCAGGAAGGGTGCGGCCTTTGCAGCCGACGCCGGTCCAGAGCTCCAGGAGGTTCAGGAAGTTTTCTGACCCTTTCGCCTTTTTCACATTTTGTTGCCAAGACTTAAAAAAACTGTCCATCGACAAACGGTAGGATAAAACCTTCGCTCATTGTTATTCACAATCAACTGAGGTTAATCACACCAGTTTTTTAAAAAGTGAACATTTGGAAAATCAATTAAATTTCCATAAAATTTGTTGAGTCTGTATCAAGTTTCTCCTCCGTGGGCTCAAGGAGCTGAAGAACATCAGCGCTGAGCTTTGGCCGATTTTTGACAAACAAATTATCTCGACAGCGTTTAACCTCTGAGGGAACTAACAAGCAGACACTAACTTTCCAGCAGAACTCATTCGTGAGGATAAATATAGGAATTGTGCTGTGTGCAATGTTTTTGAATCTATTTAAGGCACTTAAACTCATACTGTGTCCTAAGAGAAATCTGAGGGTCACACAATGAAGTTTGCAATTGTTATAAAACTATTGTTTTGGTTATTTATTATGGGTTTTTTTGTTGCTTTTTTTCCTACTTTAATTGAACTTTAAAAATATTGAAATTAAAGTTCTAGTAGAGGAGAAATAATTAAGTTTGGTTTGATGAAAAGCTATAATCTAATTTCATTGGTCACAAGCTAATAAAAGGTTGAAACTATAAACAGTTTTGGGTTAAAATGACTCTTTATACTTATGCAGATGTGACTTGAAGCGTAGACAGGATGAACTCAGAAAGCCGCTGCTCCATCTTTGTGTCGGACAGATTTCTATCCTGTTTTAAAATGATTTCTGCCCCACAGCGTTGTCAGGTTCACAGAGAACAAGTGTTTGCAGGTGGTCTTTCGTGCTCTTGATGTTTTTTTGCTGACAGAACAAGAACAAGAACAATCCCCTCACGGTTTCAAACACTTAGTCAATTTTGACCTGATCTGCTCTTGTTTTTTTTTAAACCGAGGTTTCACCCCAAATCCCAAATTAAATTTGCCAGCATGCTTGAGTTGTCATGCTCCATGTTTTCCGGTCAAACGGACGCCGCGCGATGACAACAGTGATCTGTCCCATGGAGATGCTGACACAATCTCATGAATACCGATCTGACAGTTGAAACAGCCATCACACGGAACACTGACATCAGCACACGAATCTGGTCCGAATGATAAATTCACCGCGCTCGTTCCTCTGCTGCTGCAGCTCCCTACACGCCTCAGATGTGTGTGACACACAAAAGCAATACAATCTGGACAGTTGAGACACTTTCAGCTAAAAAACCACGATGACACATGGGCCGGTAGGAAGATGAAAGGAGAAGAGCAGAGGGTGAAACACTTGGAGGACGAGGCAGAGCCCTGGAGAGGATGTTCACAAGAGGCCACGAGAAGCCATCAGGGGCAGTTGACCTCTGTGACAATGGTAGGCAGAGGTGTGCGTGACTGGGAGTGTGTGTGTGTGTGTGTGCGTGTGTGTCCCTTGGGTAAAGAGGAGCAGAGGGAGATGGATGGACTGTGACAGGAGGCCACGTCAGCACAGCTGGCAGAGAGAGGAGCAAAAGTCAAGAGGGAGAAGAGGAAGGGAAAGTTTAGAAGAGAAGCAGGCGGCTTAAAGTCAGAGAAAGCGGCGGGGGGGGGGGGGTGCTACACCACAACGTCCAAACTGTAATTACATTTTAATAAATAGCTAATGGTCATCTCCACTATGATTTTTTTTTGTTGAATATTAGAGTAGTAAAGATGCACTCGGAGAATCATTTGATTGAAATAGCCTAAGACTGGCGGAAACTAATAAAACGGAAACATCTGTAACAAAACCCAAAGAACTAAAACTACATTTATCTAAAATACAGAAAAACAGATAACTCACATTTAAGGAGCTGGAGCATGCAAATGTTTGAAATGTTGTTTAATTAATGACAGAGATTAATTTATAATTGTTGAAAACTGGTCCACAATTTATCACCACATCGTTTACGACTTTAAATATAAAGTTTGATTTATTGGCTTCAACACACTGAAGGGGGAGTTTTTGAAAAGAGGGACGATGAAAAACAGACTTGAAAGAGGCAGAGGGAGAGGAATGATGGAGATGGAAGAAACAGCTGGACGAGGGGAGCAGAGAAGAGGCACCATTCACATCCTAAGGACAGAGACCCTCACTCAGGCAGCCTGCCTCCATTCCACACGCTTTGTGTTGCGTATTCAATTCACCGGTAAAATCAATTAACAGCTACCCATCTAATTGATTGGAGCTAATTAACATGGCCCTGCAGGGCGCTAATGGCCGTTGAGGGAGGTCTGAAACGCCAAACACTGATACTCCAAGGTCACAACTGCAGCAAATTTATGTCGTGCAGAGGCCGATGACAGGGGAGCAGCCGTTGTATGTTGCCAAGACACTTGACTGTATTGAATTCACATTCAAGCCCCCAGCGAGTGCAGGGACAGTCAAAGCAGTGGGTGCATTCTTCTCTCATAAGGAAAGTTTTTGCTTTTCCAGAGGATATTATTTGTAATCATTGTGCGGCAAAGCTAATTGCTATTTGATAAAACAGAGGGCGGCTGCTCAGGATGGGTTTGACCTGTGATCCACACAATTCCAACAAACTACTTTTGAGCAAAAGTCAGTGAGGGGGGTTTCAGCAGCGGAGGGGGAGAAGGGCAAAGCATTCATTTTCACTGTTTCCATTTTTGATTCTCTGGAGCCACGTGGTTTGGCGTCAAGCCGGCGAAAGAACAAATAATAATTTGACGCCACAGACCAGGACTCACCACAGCGAGGGAGGGGAAGGAAAGAACACACAAAGATGGAGAGGAGGGGGAGAGAGATATTTCCATAACTGAACATATTGTGATTAAGCAATGTGATGAGATGTGTGAGGCTGAGAAGAGACGTGTCAGAAGAGGGAACTCACCCTGTCACCACTGGCAAGACAACCGCTAACGGTGACAGGGCATTAATCAACTCCACACACACACACACACACACACACACACACACACACACACACACACACACACACACACACACACACACACACACACACACACACACACACACACACACACACACACACACACACACACACACACACACACACACACACACACACACACACGGGGGAGTTTGTACACAGGCCATACAGCACAGCAATATATACCCACTGTCAGTCACTCTGATGACTTCCCTATTTACAAGGTGTCGCCCGGACTCCCAGCAAATGGAGAAATTGATTCCTTAGACAGTGAAAAGATTTGTTTTTTCATCTGTGGCACAGCTGAAATCACACCACTTGGGACTTGGATAGTTTAGACTTTAAATCTTATGAGATACAAATCCAGTTCTTCAAACGAGTGTGTCAGATCAGTCACGACAGAAGAAAGGGGCCTCTGCTATACAGCAGCATGAAGACAAATACGTCTCAGGGAGCACCGATGACAGCTAATCAAAAACAGGAGAGCTGTCAATGGACTTGATGGACATTGGTCTTTCTGCTGCAGTGCAGATGGACGACGATGAGGGGGAGCGAGATGACTCAGTCTATCAGGACTCCCATCTTTAGCCCAGCAGGAGTGCTAGCCGATAATCGAAATCTCTGGCAGGGGTCGTCGGGTTGACGAGTGGGGTTTGTGTGTTGTACGTGTGTGTGCATTTAAAAAGAGGGAGAGAAACAACAGAAAGACAAGAAAGGGAGAAAAAGATGTATAAAAGATGAGCGGGGGGGGGGGGGGGGACAGAAGACCGAGCCAAGATATGAAGCCAAGTAGCCGACAGCCGAGGCTTAATGGTGTTTGTGAGAGCGAGTGCTGGAGCTTTCAATAGTGCGATTGCTACATATTGAAGATATATTTATGGGACGCTCTCATGTGAGCAGCGGGCGAAGATCTGAAATTGGCCTGTGTTTTGCTCCGTATTTGAGCCAGGCAGAGGCTAATTTCCCAGAGTGCCGCTGGGTGTGGGGACCCCTCCTGTTTCCCCCTCACGATTACTCAATAAGCATCTGACAGCAGCCCGGACCGCGGTCAGCTTCATTTTCTCTCGGCCAAATGACCGAGACTCTTTTCTCCCACACTGAAGTCGATATCAGCCGGCGATGTGTCCACAAATGGGGCCAAATGATTAGTCTTCCCTTTTTGTTTTTATTCATTTTTGCCGCTTACTCAGTTCGAATGGATCCGACCGTAGCTTTTTAAACACAAGAATGGTTTTGTTTCCAAAGACAAAAGGAGACATATACCAATTCAAAAATCTAACATTCAGCAGATGTGAGTCTACAGCACTCACCACAATGTGAAGCAGGAGCATTTCAAACAGATTTGAACTCAACGAATTACTGACTCTTTTCTTTGCAGTTGCATTTGATGCCTCAGTGTCTGATTACTAATCAGAAACAGCCACAGTTTCACTTTACCTCTTTTCTCTTCACCCCCCCCCCCGGGGAGCTGTTGTCTATTGTTCTGGAAATCCCACAAAGCAGCTGTTTGATCCTGTTTGCTTTGGCTTTAAAAATCGAAAAAAAGCTAGATTTGACACTTTGCATTAGTTCAGCTACAGAAATTACCTGGCGTCGGTTTCAGCGAGTGAGACAACTGGCAAACTGTCGCACTTTCCCACAGCAAAAAATATCACATTAAATAGTCTGCACACTTTTGATTTGAAATCATAATTCCTACGAGGCTCTGAAGTTGACATCCCACGGGGTTTAGATTAGAGCATAGAGTTTGGTGAAGACTGATTTACTGTATAACACTTGTTTTTGTGACAAAAACTGACTTTTGAGCTGGGATTAAATCAACTTTGTGTGTTGTCTGTGAATATATCAGCCAACAGTTGCTTATTTTAACATCCAGCTGAGAGGGAGCAACGTTATCACATCTATTTGGCATCACTGGGGAAGGGAACCCATCAAGTCCACCATGGTGGCTGCAGAGAGGCGCATCACTGGATAAGATCCAGCAACAATCGGTTTCCATCAGCTTCCCAAAACGTGGCAGTTATTGCAGGGGTATTGGAAAATGCAGTGCGGTTCATATCGATGCCTCCACTCTCTGCAGTTTTGAGTATGGATTTCTCAGAGGCAGCTGAACCCCAGATGTAAATAGGAATAATGTCGGCTCTTGCCTGTGGCAAAGATAAATGTGACTTTGTTACTTTTCGGAGGCTCAAGTTGAAGTGGGAGTATAGAAAATAGTATTTTTAATGGGCTCATAATAGGAAATCATACAAGAATGATACAGGATCCGAGACTAGCTGCTCTGAATGCGGAGCACATGCTGTATAGGCGGAATGAGAAGGAATAGGTGTTCATTTGTGAAGGTCGGCCGACTGAAAGCCACAATCCATTTGAGAATGAGGTGAATGCACAATTGCTCGCCACAATACTGCCTATCCATTCTGCTGGATTTCACAGTGGCCCCTCCACACCCGGACCAGCAGGCACTTGCATTTCACACTTAGAGCCGTCACCATGGAAACGGCACAAAAGACATCTGTTGGTGGATGTTGTACATAACTTTGTGCTGTGTCCAATGTTAAGGGTGAGCATGGACACATTTCAAATAATATGAAAAGCATCAGAGGGCCGATGCATAGCCTCTGTAAATAATATCCTCTCGATGTAACTCCTACCATACGATCAATTCATTTTTTCAATCTTAAAGGTTCCTATAGGACGCAGAAATACCAGGGAAAAGTAGTGAACATACTTCTACCAAGGACGTTAGTCCCCTGAAATATAATCAAGCTGCACCATGTTCCACACACTTATAGATTATCAGTCCCCTAAATGTGCCTGATTCTCCATGAATTAATATCTGAGAAATAAGGGATTTAACTAAATTAAAGAAAATGATAACAAATATTTCAGGATCTGCACCAAAATTGAATTGTTTCTTCACGGACCCAAACTGCATCCTTCCACCATGTTTCGTGCTAATCTATCCTTTTTGTGTGTGTAATTTAGCTTACTACCAAACCAACCAACAAACGAACATGCAGGTGAGAACAGAATAACAAATTTTCTTCATGGCTTCTTCCTGTTGTCAGATGATAAAGAATCATTTTCCTGATCAATATAAGTTTTAGATCGTCCGTAATATCTTGTAAAATGTATTTTCCGGATCATATTTTTGTTGCCCTCAGCCAAGCCCTTTGAACGATCGTCTAGGAAAGTGAATATCTGGAGATACTCTCCCAAGTAATATTCCCACCAAGTTTGGGGAAAATCCATCCATGAATGAATCGAGTTATTACACACACACACAAAATACCCGGCAAAACACTGGAGGCTTAATGCGGCTGCCTGCACAGGACATAAAAAATGACCAACAACAAAGCCTGATGTTCTACAATGAATCAAAATTGTCTGGATGATATCAACATGGGTCTGTTACTGTGGTTTTGAGTGTCCTCAAGTGACCCCTATTACTTTCACGGTTCTCTCACCTGATGGATGATCTCAGACACCGGAAGCTGGTCCGAGTACGAGTACGTCTCTTTCTGCAGCTCTCCGTACGCAGCACTGGAAGACAAAACACACACAAAACAGCCGGCTTTTACCATTAATCTGGAGTAAGTGAAGTGCTCTTTGAAACATTAGGCTTTTTGTTACGAGAGACACCATTACTCAGTGATGAAGAAAAGCTGTCAGGAGGAGGAACAGACTCCAGTGTCTCGGTTGGCAGAGTGTGTGTAGAGGACGTGTGTGTGATTGACAGATCATTTCACAGCCTGGTCAATGATATGCAGCGTAAATCGATGCAAATGAACCCATTTCTTCCTCTTAAAGAATGAAAAATAATCCCAGAGCGTCACTACACGACTCTAAAGGCCACAAGTGATGTGAAAGAAAACTGTTTTAAAGTTATACACCACCTACAGACCCCCCCCCCCCCCCCCCATTCAACCCACTGACTACCTTTTTATTTGCACTATTTGAGGCGTTAGGAGTTAGGAGTTAGTGTTCTACCAACGCTGCACTCAGTTCTGCTTAGTTTTCTCTAAGAACCCGGAGTGAACATCAATGCAGCAATCACTGAAACTCAGAAAGAGCTTTAGAGTCAACTTCAATACTCATACGGGGCTGACGTTCAAATTCTTTAGCGGGTAAACAACGTCTGATATGTTTGCTGCTGATGCGACACAAGGTAGATACACACAACGTGGACATGATCTGCAACCGTTCTCTCACAGCAAGAAGTAGAGTATTTTGACAGTTTGTTGACAGGAAGTAAGCTTGACATGTGCAACAGTTTTTGATCAACCTAAAACATAAAACCTTTTAAAAAAAAATAATGAAAAGAAAGAGCATGTTTTGTGTTGGGCTTTGTCCAACAGTGTTTCAACAACAACAAACCCCTGTGGGATCCACCACCTTGCCACGATCGCCACGGGCATCTTGTGTGTTCCCATGTACATCTTGGTGTTTCTTGAACAACTTCCCTGTCTGATACAGAATTCAGAAGAAGATTCTCGGCTAAAGGTCACAGTCGAGTGGAGGCGGGTTTTTTTTTTGATAATCAAAGTTCAGGTCAGACAGCTGCCGACAAAGTGGGCCACGTCCCCCACAGATCCACGTTTCTTTCATGTTTTTCGGTAACTTTTTTCGCTCAACACTTTTCTCTCATGGCGTTTAGCCTCTTCCTCCTTTATAATCCCCCCCCCCCCCCTCCTTTTCTATTCAACTGTATTTTCTCTCTTCTGAACATTGGTGGTGGGGACGAAGCTGCTCTGACAGACAGAACCACAGACTGAAGAAAAGAGGCCAAGCTGGCAGGCGGGGAGCTGATCTCCTGCTGAGCACTTCCGAGCTCCCAGTGAGGGCACCCACGTCTCACCACTGCCCCCCCCTCCCCTCCCTTTCACTTAGCACAAGCAATGAGCTCTAATTCAATTCCAACCACTTCCCACTTTATTTTTCAGAAGAGATTTTTGGAGAGGATTTCGGTCCACTTAGCTGATTCTAATGGATACGACTGCCCCCTCCTCCCCCTCCTCTCGAGCACTGCTGTCTCCAGCTGCCATCTTTACGTCAAACAAATTTCCTTTTGACATCTGCCCTACTAATGGCCAGAGTAGTTTTTGTAGACTCTATACTGCACTGCGGGTCACAAATTAGATTATGATTACTTCACAACTCAACAGGATATCAACTCATCTTTAATTTGGTTCTTAGATTTGTCCTGGGAGTCGTGGGACCCACAGGTAGACTCGTTTATGTCAACAACCACCTACTGCTGCAAGTATGTAACTGCACAATGTCACTAAACCGTTAAGCCTACATATAATGAAGAGGATGGTCCATTAAAATGTCCTCTCCATCAAGTGCCATCAACTTAATGGAAAAGACTTTTCGTTAAAAAACGTCTGTTTAGAAATGGGTGAGAGGAGAAGATAGAAAAACAGAGGAATAGAAACGAAAGACAAAAGACCAGAGAATAAAGAGACACACATGTGCCCATCTTCCCAAAGAACAGTCTCCTCAAGCAGGAAGTCTCGTTAGGTGGATTATAGCAGCAATATATCGAATAACAGCTTGTTTCGGAGGACATCTGTGATCTGTTCTCTACCACAACCCATTTTCAGGTCTTATGAAATGCTGTAATTTAATTTTTACGAGTGCATCTGTGCAGAGGTCTCATAAAGATCCTGTTTCTGCCGCGTCTTAGTGATTTCTGAGAAGATCCAGATGTGTTTAACTCTTAATTTGTCCGACCATGAGTCTTAAACCAAAACATTTTCAGGTAACTAATAAATAAGACAAGCAACAAATCCTCACATTTAAAAAGCAGAAAACTGGATATATTCAATATTATTCATAATTTTTTTGTCAACATATCAATGGATCAATTGATTAATTGCTCCTATGATTTCCCCCCAAACTCCAATAATAATTCCAGCCCCTATTACTTTCTGTTTATTGGCACATTTACTGTTCTTTCCTATATTTTAAGTCCAGGAGAAGAAGTATTTTTGTACATAAAGCAAAATCTTCTATTGTTGAATTTCAGAGAAAAGAACCTTGTTGTACCTTCTTGACAACAACTTTAAGAGGAGATAAGTGATGTTGAAGGTCATGTTTCTCCTGCAAAATATTCGTACCTTTTGCCCACGGTTTAAAAGTTAAAATACTAAAGTTCCCCTCTTCTGTGTAATATTAATTCTGTCTAAAGAAACACTAATGTGACACGTGATATGATGGAATGTGTCGTTAGTCTCTCTAATATGTGTGAACTTTCAAAACAGCTTGTTTTTTTTGTTTTTTAAATCATTCTTAAAAGTAGAGGGATCCGACTCCTGCTTTGCACCATCACTAAACGTAGCTCCATTAAACATCAAATGAATCAGGGGGTTGCTGGTCTCTTGCATCAGAATTAGAGATAGAACGTGTCTCTCTAGGACCGAAATGGGGCAACAAGCAACTCGATAAGTCGAGTGCTGTGTTTCTGTGTTGCTTGGGGAATCAGCAAACCCAATGTGTTGGCCCTAATCAATAATAAAGTAATAGGGGAAGTTGTGTGCAATGACTAACTAGCCTGAGGCCAAAACAGCCAGTGACAAAAATCGGTATGGCAATTGCCTCTAATTACTAATTAGCAACCGAGCACATTAGATTCTTTGACTATAATACCTCCCAGTGGTTCAATTAAAGCCCATCTTAATGAAATTAACAAGAGTGAAGGGAGGGTAATCGTGAATAAAGTTGTAATTTCTACCACATCTGTTTATAGAGCACTTCAATCTATTCTTTACACACAGCCTGCATTATGGCTAGCAACTAGTTAGCATGGCCATCATTATTAACATAGCCATATCATGCTGTGTTCGCACTATAGGCTGTGTGGAAAAAGGTGTAGCCGCAGCATTCATGGTGGTGAGCAGGTGACATGTGTGTTTGCAGTGTTTGTATGTGTCTGAAAGATGTCAGAGCACTGAAAAGGGAAACAAACGTGTCCATCAGGGTGTCATGTTTACATCACGGCCAGATGGAGATGGAGTCATTTCACTATAAGTACACGGAGGGACTCGCACATGAAGGAAACCCTGGACCGGACACCAAACTAACGAGAGAGGGGCTCAGGCTACACAACACTCAGGGGGCTTCATTCTCTGCTCAGGGACACAGCTACTCCACCATATCGTTCCATAGAAAACAGCAGTTTGATTTGTGTGTTTAATGAGTCAGTATGTGAAGGAATGTGTGCAGTCAGTGAATCAGCTTTGTGTTTCCTCAAGCTCCTGTTGTTACTATGGGATGATTGTATTTTTAAGCAGTCAGTCCCTCCCCAGACACAGACGATGTGCGAGAGGAGGGTAAAAGTGTAATGCTACCACCATCTAGTGGTCGAGTCCATTCATCACACAAAAGATGCAGAGTAAAATGCAGTAAAATGGATTTGGATGCATGTCGTCCTGTTTGCCACAAGGTGGCGCCAGAGACACTGAATCAGAAACCCTGCAGCTCCCTCAGGGGCACTGACTGAATTACAGACTGTAAAATAAAGCTTCACACGCTGGTACAGATTGTAGTTCTTAGCTGTATTATTACATCAAACAATAATGTTACCTACTAAGTAGCCATAGCAACATGCACAGCGGGTTTTACTCTAGGGGAAGAAATGCCACACAACACATCATTAGTGTTGTAAACAGATATCGAAGCAAAGTATCGAAGCAAAGTTAGAGAGGAAGTAAACATAAAGCAGATGTGGACAGTTCAATTAAAGTAAAGGGAGGATGACCTCAATTAAGGCTTTTACATCCTGGTTTTCCCAGAATTCACCGTAGTACCAGTACCAGTACCAGTACACCTTAAAGTTTTAGAGAACATTCTGCTGCTGCTGCTGCTGCTGCTGATATCTTAACTAAGTTCATTCAACTCACTTCGTCTCCTCTGTTTGCTTGATGGGACTGGTCAGGTTGATGGTTTCCATGGTGATCTCCACTTTGCGGACGCTACCGAAGAAATCTGTGACGAGGACGCTTCCCGGGTCCCTCAGGAACAGGTCGGTACGGTGGCCTGGAGTGGACACACAGTGGCTCTTGGGACACACCTTGAACTGGAAAAGCAGAGAAATAACAAATGGTGTTATTAGGAACATGCAGCTTATTGCATCCATGCAAATACAACACTAGTTTTTGTAATAATATGCAATTATATAGAAATGTGAGCTATGGAGAGGTTTAGCTTAAAGATATTAAGCAACTTATAATGTACTGTTAAATACTAAGTTTATTTTTACATGCGTTACTGCATTGAATGGCTCCGGTGGAATAATAACCCTAATGTCAGAAACAGGATGATGCAGTGAGATAATTAATGTTGTATATCTACAAAGAAAAAGTTTCTGAAGATCAGCTGCTTTGCTTTATGCTGGGAATCTGACTTTTGTTGACTTTAGCAGACTCCAGCTAATGTTAGCTCATGCTGCACAGTGTGAGGAGGAGGAGACACTTTGAGACAAAGCACTTGGGTAAAGGTCACATCCTTTGGACTTTCTCAGTTAATCCATCCTGAGTGCTTTACACAGAAATCAGTCTACAGAGGAATTTCTAATATTTTCAGCTGTGTTAAGATCCATTCATAAATTGGTAATAATAAGCAATTAGTAAAAGTAAATTAATTGACATTCTTACATAGAGCGTCTTTAGTTGCACAGGGTCTCAGTGAATATTTAGTGTCTCCTCCTTTTCACACGACTCAGCTGTAAACTGTGGCCAGCTGCATCAAACCATCGCTGGCGCTGCAGTGGGAGGTGTCACAATATGTGACAGTGCGAGCAGATTCGAGGCGTGGAGCCCGACATTTGCGCATGTCATCGTCACAAATTTCCGGTGCCTGCAGTGTCACCACTAGTGGGTTAATCCTTGTTAAGTGTGTGATTCATCAGCGTGTTGTCCGACCGGGTTGTTAATTTCAAAAGAGAAATTAAATCATTATTATATCTCTATCAGCCAAACGCACTCGGAAAAAATACGCGGTTGCTAAAGGATTTTGTAGGGAAGGTCAATTTCTGTTTCATCAAATGAAAGCCTCAGCACCCTGGATCGAAAAAAAGAATAGAGAAAACTTGCTGAGGTCGTCAGAGAAATCCATATCATTGATCGCCAACTCCACAAAATAGAACAAGAACAAAGTGCGCATCTTCAGAAACAGGAGAAGTAGAAAGAATAAGCTTTAGTCCGTGCACATTGATTGAAGTTGGATTGAGTCGCTGAGTGAGGATATGACACTCTGCAGGAGTGTAAAAGATGAAAAGCGAGGTGAAGCGGAGGTTGAGCCGTGACCTGGAGCAGAGCGTACTCAACATCTCTGCCACCGTGTGTCACCGGCCGACAACCTTAACACAGCATCAGGCATTCTGTTTTAAGTGTAGAGTCCTGTGGGACCTTCATCTGCCCCCCCCCCAGTACCACAAAACATCATAATACCAGTCAGAAGTCAGATGAAGAGAGTGGTGCAGGTACCGCAGTGAAGCCAGAGGCCACTAAAGTGTTATCCAGCATGAACAATTGTTCTCAAGAACTCAAGGGCAACAATTTTCTCATGATTAATAATTTAATTTGTATTGAATGGATCGTTTAAATCTGAAAAATGTAAAATAGTGAAAAATTGCCCAAAGCAGTTTCTAGGAAAGTTATGTGAGCTCAAAACCCAGTGAGAATAGTTTAATTCACATTAACATAAAAGGAGAACCAGTGAAACTTTGGTATTTTTAACTTCAGAAATGATCAAATATTTGGTTATCAAAACTGTTGTTGATTCATTTTCAGTCAGTGAAGTTAAGAGGATGGTGAACTTTGATGATCCGGTTATAAATCAGTTATTCAGCAAAAATGCAAATCGTTAGCATTTCTTTCTTTATGTCATTAATTTAACTTGAATTATTTTAGTTCGTGACTGTTGGTTAACAAACAAATTAAAAAAGGTTTCATCTGGCAAATTAAATTAAAATTGAATTAACCACTGAGCAAACTGACGATAATAAACATTAGAAACTGCCACACACACACACTCTAATTAAATATATTATAAAAAAGCTATTTAGATATTTATTTAAATTGATAACACACATCCTCACCAGGTCATTCATGTTGGTTTTGCTGGCAGGATGAACGTCTTCCAGGAACTCCAGCAGGTAGAAGGTGTAACGGTCCATCAAATGGACTCCGATGGCCAAATCTGGCTGATGCTGAAAGGGGTAAATAAAATGTAAGAATATACGACAATATATCCCTCAGATCCCATAAAGATCATCATATTCTTAGACTATATTCCTGTTTGCAGAGTGGGGGGGGGGTATGAACACTGAACTCAAGCGTAAACCACACTGCTCATTATAAAACCAACTGGTTTTCAGACGGGGTTCAGGTAACTCACCGACAGGGAGTCTTCTCCCACTTGACTGCTGGCCAGAGCCATGAGGTTTGGGGAGTAGAATCTCTCGTACATGGAGGCTCCCTGACAAGTGTCAATGATGAACAGCAGCTCGTTGTACCTGGAGACACACACACACGGGATCGTACACATTCTTAAAGAAACCTGATGAGCTGGTATAACAATCATTTGTTCCAATAAACTCAGGTATCACACACCAACCTTCTGACCACCTTTCACGCTGTGGTTGCCATGGTTACTAAGAAACCCCCCCCCCTCCCCAATTGCTCCATTCAGCCCCTCGCTCTCGCCCACACAGACAATCTCTCCTTCCCCTCACTCTCCCTCTGTTCGCTGCAAACTCATTTTACCTTCTTCGACAACAATACTTTTATTATTCCAGTCGAGGTGGTCGGGGAACAGTGGAGAGAGGTGGCAAAGTCAAGCCAGCAATTATCTCACGAGCATCAAGGCTGGCGTCACTAAGCTTTTATCCAGCAGCCTGGATGTAACCCAGACACTCTATTGATAGGTTTGAGAGGCGCAGACGGTCGCTGGTGGCAGTGAGCGGCTTTACCTCCTTTAGTTTCTTGCTGTGCTGCACAATGAAAAGCAACATGAGGTTTCTCCTTCAGAAGAGGCTCTAGAACAGTAATCCCCTCACCTGTTATAGAGGTATATGAAGAGCTGGGAGTCTCAGGAATTGAGTCAGAATCAACACAGTACGACCGCTTTTATAAATATGGAGCTTTTACAGTGGTTTATTTATTAATTTTACAGTGGTTTATTAATATATATATATATATTTTAATTAAAGAGAGATGCAAGTGAAAAGAAATTAGTTTTATAGTGAGAAATCTCAAATGTTATCAACAGGAGATTACATCTTTTCATATCTCTATTAAAACCTCTTTAACTTTGCTCCTCTTAACTTTATTGAATAGAATTTGGCACAGATAATGTTTAGATGCACGTTGCCTAACGTTTTGGGCTACTGCTGCATGATTTCATAGAGGATATGTACTTTAAAAGTTTAGTTTTTAGGCAGACATTAAATATTATATATTATATTATTATAATATTAATGTTACTATCACTATTTCTTATTACAAATGGTTAAAATGTGCAATTTGAAATGGTTCTGTTGTTGAAATGAGCCCAAAGACTCATCACTGGATTCTAAAGCTGCCCTCAGCCCAGTGGAGCGTTTCAGGTACTTTTAGATCACTGTTTGTGTTTTGCAGCCTGCAGCGTCACTGCTTCACTCTCACCATCTCATCAGCTCCATTTCCCGCCATGTTGTTCATGTTTCCCACACTTTGCCATTTTACAACAAAAAAATGCACAGTCAAGGCCAAACAGGGCCAGTGAGTCAATTCCCCTGTGGCATCACTGATGGGTGTGCACACACTGTTCATCACATCCAACCACAATCCTCAGTGATGGTGGAGGTTTAGAGATGCCACACACTTTACAGCCTGGTGTTAAGTTGCTCTTATACAGCCTTGCATACAAAACATTCAGTACACATTCGTTTACCAAGAAGGACATTTTTAATCTAAAAACACAGAAATGGACTTGCATGAGAAGTGAAGCCCTTTTTATCATTTCTGTTACTTCCCAGTATGTTTACCTTCGTTTCTGCCACATCTGCTGAAAAGCATCAGCCAGTTCCACGTTACTAATCTCCTCAGAGTCCTGGAACTTCAGAAAACCATTCCCGCCATGGCCTGATAAACAAACACATTATTAATGATTCCTTCTCCTCTGTTTTATGAACCAAAATAGACTGCAAATAACAAGATACATTAACAAAGCACTGGCAGCCAGAAGTACTTTGCTGGAGAACAACAACATCAGAGGAGGGGAAAAGAAAGAGGAGCATCTGACAGTAGATCTGTCCATGAAATACCTGTCAGGTATATGAGGATGTTGCTTCGATCGTCAGAGAGGAGGCGCTTGGAGCGGGGAGTGCTGGGTGGAAGCCTCCCAGTCAAAACTCGCAGGAAGTTCTCCACCGTTACCTGTAAGAGGATATCAAATTCTGGTCATTTTCATTGAGGGATAAATAATAAAATGTATATCTTTTAATTCAAAAGACATAATTAATAAAACTGAATATAATTAAACCTTTAAACTGTATTAATTAGACGATTGGAACAGTCAAAAGAAGATAAAGATTAAACATTTCATCTGCATCATTAGGGTCACTATGGGGTTAACAGACAAATATTTTTGGTTCGCTCTACTTATCTTTTAATGAAACTGTGAGAAATCATTTAGTCATTATTTTCTTTCTCTTCAACTTTATCAGCTTTTCTTACAAACGATTACCTTATGGCAGCAAACACGGAATTGCAAACGCTGTGTTTATTCATTTTTAAATAACCAGCACAGAGCAGAGTAAATAACCAGAACCAAACTACAGATAAAGAGGAGAAACCCAGCATGGCTCTGCTTGGGTCCATTACAAAGAAAACATGTGGCTGCTCCTCTATTTAAGGATTAATCTCAAATTATTTCCTGGTAAACAGACAGAGAGTAAACACTGGGGAAAAAAGAGTTGACCATACCCCATCCAATACCTTACTACAGCTGGATATAAGGTCCTCCTGTGTAAGTTGTGTTATATACTAAGCATTTATAAAGAAGAGGATATTTAGGTTTAGGATCAAAACACAGATATGAGACACGAGTTTATAATTTGGGCTTTTATTTCCTTCTATTTACATCTACATGTGTAAAACAACTTAGAATATGTTGCCTTACATTAAGGTGACTGTAGTTCTGATATCTTTTCATTTTCATGACACAAGCCTCTTTCTTCAGCTGTCAAGATCCTGACGCTTACAAATTAGAATGCACATTACTTAAGCCAGAAGAAAAAGCTCTGGAAAGAATAGGTTTCTCATTTATCGTGCATTGTTCATTTATTTAGTATTAACGTCCTTGAACAATTTATCAGAATACTATTAAAATATGGCCAAATGTAATATTCAAAGCACAGAGGGTGCACAATTTTTTGATAAAGGTAAAATGCCACAAGTCATATAAATTTAAATTATATATTATCATTGTGCCACAGAGACACCCCAGACTGCAAATCATTCTCCAGAAGTATGGAAACATGTATTTGCTTGGTAGAGACCTCGGCAAAAGTATCATTTTTATACTATCATCCTATATTTCTCACAGTGACCATGAAATACAAAAATAACTATTCGCGCTGAGATCTTGACTCATATTTATATATCACAATATCTTTCAAATATCATTCACCTCTAAATAAAATGAGACCGTGTGTGTGATGAGAACCAACCTCGTATCCTCTGTAATCCACCTCCACATCGTCACCATACACATTCAGCTCCATGTTCTTGTGGCTGAAGACTGTGGCAGGTTTGGGGTTTCTGTGGTTACAGGCCATGTCATCAGCCAGCATCAGAACTATGTGGCTGGAGGAAAAGAAACAAGGGTGTTAGAAAACCAGTGTGTAGCCTAAGTTAGGGGTTCAGTGTTTTTGCTCAAGGACATTTTGATGTGTGGACAGAAGGAGCCACACAATTAAGCTACAGCTGCTGTTGATGTGAGACTAACTTTTCAGAAATAATAATAATGTAGTGAAGCATCTTGGTCATGTGTCATCTTATCATAACATAAAAAAAAAAACAGTAATTTATAGAATAATGGAATTTCACTGAAAGATCTGTGGCATTTGACCATTATAGGCTTGGGAAGTAATAACAAATCTAATATTTCCCATGAGAAGCTCCTGTTGTCATTTCAACTGTAATCTAGTCAGAGGTGAAAAGCCAATCGAAAAACTATTTAGTACATTATGACAACAACCGCCTCTGGAGACACATGTACAAACCAGAAATGAAATAACCCCACGGCAGGAGAAACTTTATTTGAAGTTATGTTTGGCTCTTTGATGAAGTCATAAAAAGGACTAACAGAATTGTCCTGGTGGCACAGCAGCATAACACACTAACTGCAGCGTCCCTGCTTCAAGCAGAGCTGGTACTTTTGTTATATATGATCCATTCGTCGTTTAATCATGTGTTTTGATGGCGTGCAATCAAACTTTGACGCCACGGTCACACCGTGTGACGGAAAATCGATCTTTGACGTAGTTTTTATCTCCATCTTGTTTAGATGACACTCATCTCAATTTGAAGTTGATCTGATGAAAGCCCTGGGACAAGTTCGTCAAAGTACAAATGTGAAAAATGGCCAACATAACATAAAATGTAAACTAGGAGAAAGAATAAATCAGAGTAGACAGTAGCAGTGTGTGTTCAAACTAATGTTTCACAACCTATAACATGTCAGTGGAGAAGACATGGCCTGTCAATACTCTACAAATCAACCATTTATCAATTAAAGAACTATTATTATTATATTCTTATGATCACCATTCAAAATAAGGACGTGTTGATGAGGTACCTGTCAGGGATTCCCAGCCTCTTCACACTCCTGTACACAGACAGAGTATTGGCCACATGACGGTAATTAAACCAGAATCTGGACGTGCACACCTGAGGATGAAACACGGAGGAAGGGCAGTTCATTTATAATGAGGATAACAAAATCAATTAGCACGTCAATTAGCAAAGATGTAGCATCAGCAGCTACTCACCAGAACAGCCCAGTTGTTGGTGTGACCGCTGCTGAAGAAGTTTCCCACGTTGTCCTGAGAAACACGAGGAAAGAAAACCCATTGATGATTTCAAATCGAATTAGCAGCAACAACACAGGCTGCAGGTGACAAGCTAGCTTAGCATGCTAACGCTAACACCTCGGGTTTAATTTAAACGTTAAACACAATAAAGGGTGAGATGCTTCGAGTCTGGTTTAAACACTATAACACTGACCTCGAGGTTCGAGCTGCTCACGAACAGACACGAGGAGAATAGACTCAGTAAAATCAACATGTTCACTGAGCAGCAGATGACGACCCACAACCAGGAAGTGGAAACCGGTGGCTCCGCCCAAGCGAGTGCTTCCGGTATGCGGAATTTCAAAATAAAGGGTTTTGAGCGTGTTGATTTCATTTTAAAGTGGAGGAGAGCGTGTGACTGAGCTTCTCCTCCTCAGGGTCACGTGCCAAGACATTTTGAGGACAAGGGGGTAAATCATCCCTATTTAAAGATGTCACTGTGGATCATAAAACACTGTCAGTTTGTTTACAATAAAAGTTAATATTTTATATCATACCGGTGATGTATAACCTCTACATCTACATATAATAAAATCCTGCTCAGTCCTAGTGCAAGAGAGAAGCAAAAACAAATGACAGATAGATTTACGATAAACATAAATACATGTGGCCCATATAATGATAGTTGTAGGTGAAAGAAAAAATGTAAAGCAATTATAGTTAAATAAGGGCATAATTATAATAATGTACCCCTTTGCACACCAATGGGCACATTATTGTTATTATTGGTATAAACTTCTTACTATTTATTATTGAAGAAAGAAGTAATCTATCACCATCATTGCACTGACTTGTTTTCTTGTCAGCTAATTTTTAATATTCAAATATCTGTGGATCACTGCTGATATGAATAGTCTAAGCTGTTTATCATATGATGCAGCCGGCGCTCGAGGGGCTTGTTATTCCAGGGGCAGACATAGATTTCCTTCTGTGGGTGAACCAATCAATTTCAAAGTTAAAAACAAGAGAGAGAGAGAGAGAGGGAGAACCAGTAGTTAACTATGATTAATGCCGATTACTGCAGATGCTGTGGTTTGGAGGCACTCTGTGGAATATCATTATTTTATATAGGGGTTGTTTTTTTTTGCAGTGTGTCATTCGATTTCAAATGTGTTTATGTTCCTCCAAGGTCGCCATCCAGTTCCCTATAGAGTCATGTCTCACTAGTTTTTAGGTATTTTCTGAACTGTTCATTACAAAGTTAACAGGAAAGGAAATCTGTTTGGCAGCGTTTTCTTTCTGTGCGGCTGCTATTAAAAAGACAGAAAATGTTTTTTTTCCCTGTATGTTTCATTGCAGGTGCTACAACAGCTGCGTGATTTTACTATTAATTTTTAGGTATGATTCTTCAGGGGCAACATTCGACTACCTGTCCAATTAGGCAAATCACCATTTGGTCAGATACGACTGATACACTGACAAGAGAAGAAGAAAACAGATTGGACATGAAATGGGGCTGACAGCTTCAGATTCAAATTCCCTCTTCGGCTAATTGGTGAGATCTTCAGTAACGAGAAGTGACAGGCAGCCGATGTCAAAATGCATGTTATGTTGCTGCTGTATCCTGAGTGCCTCGGAGCCCTGTCATACAGTGAAGCAATGAAAAAAACATATCCTTCATGTAATTCTAATGTAACATTGCAGCTCAGCAAGCGGAAGGTCTCCTGGAAAAGCTGCAACCGCATCAGGTTTGATACACCACGGGGCGCATGAACAAGTTTGTCAACCACTTTAATTCTGCGGATGTCTCCTGACCTTTTGACCTGCGGCATCACAGAGCTCATCACTGTAATATCCTCCTCCTAATGCAACGCATTAGAAAATGGAAAAGCAAGGATGGTGCTCCAACAAAACAGTTCTCAGTCTTATAAATTTAATCATCTTTCCATTTTCAAATTAGCATTTTACTCCCAGGCTGTTCTATCCTTGCAAGTGACTGATCCTCTGTGGTGCATGAAATGTTATTCAGACTCCGGTCTCTCAACTGGTCTAATGTTGTCCTGTGATGAAACCAACAAGGAGACTCAAAGGCAGCTGTCCAGTTGTTGAGGGGATTAGTGGCCAATAAGGATCAAATCCTGTGGAACAAAGCAGGAACTCAAATTGGAGTATTTCTGGAGATCTGTGTCAAGCAGAGGTCACCCTCTGCTGAACTGTTTATGTATAACCAAAAGTAAAGATACACATTGTTATGCAAGTACTATGACCTGACCTACAGCGAAACACATGTATATATATATAATAGCTCCACTGAACTAAAGTTAAATACCTTTTACAACACAGTCTGTGAGGTGTTTACTGCGGGTGCAGCAGACTTTTGGTTGTAATAAAGATGTGATAAACTGATTTATTTCATGTAATGCATATTATCGATGATAAAAACTGCTTTTAGTACTAAATTGTGAACTTTAAGATTGGATCCTAACTCGGAAACAACTGCCTGACAAAACACCGTTGCTTTATAGTTAGATCATTATTATTGATTCAATAACATCCTGTTGGGCAGTTTAATCCATGACATGTATCATAGTGGATAAACTGTACGTCAGTTTTCAATGGAATAAGTCACTGCTGCTTATTTCCCTCATAATTACAATAGAATTATAAATTGAATAGTAAATTATAGCAAATGTACTTAGTTACTTCTAATTCCACGCTAACTGTGAACGAGTAAAACGCGCAAAGTCAAGTGACTGCGTGCGTATTTGCGCGCAGCCTCGGTGGTGCCAACGTCAGGGGCGCACACATGGTGCGTGCTGGTGGCAGAGCGCGGTGGGAGGGCGGACGGACGAGCCGCGCATCCGCCACAACGAGGAGGGTGGTGCGGTGTGAGAGCCTGCAGGAATCCACAAAGTCCACACACGAGGCAAAATGCGCTGAGGGGACGTCTGCGTGGAGCTCGGTTTGATGACCAGAGGTTTCCTTCACACGACAGTGACACCGCGTCCGGAGAGAAACACAAGAAACGCAGCGGACAAGTTGTGGTTCCAGAGGAAAATCCGAGCGGGAGATGAATACCAACGATGCCAAGGAGTACCTCGCCCGGCGGGAGATACCTCAACTATTTGAGGTGAGAGATGGTGGCGTGGGGATGAGCTGGCAGAACAGGGTGTGCAGATTTCACAGTGTGGTTTTTTTTTTCTTTGTACTCGTTTGCATCGATGCTTTACAGAAAACATGTCAGAGTCAAGCTAAAGATTATTTTTTTTGTAGCCACTTAGATCATGGAAAACCTGGAAGCAGATTTCTAATCCATCTATTTAATAGATTGATGGATTCATCATTTTTTATAAACCACTTCCTAAACTAGTTGTTAAGTAATGGACATGATGCAGCCTCTCAACTGGAAACTGTTATTTTATCATGAATTTATCATCAACGGTACATCTGTGCTATAAAGTACGAGAGGTTGTCTAAAAATTAATATTCCTGCAAAAAGCTCATTAATAATTATATATCAAAGGAATATCAAAGGTATTGCTACTGTTATCCACCTCAGGACCGACGCAGTATAATAACTTTCAGATATATAATAATGAAATATAATCTTCTTTTTCCTCCACTTAATTGGAGCCAGTTCTACTGCTTGTTTATTTACAGCCAGTTCAAATTACATTGAGCAGTGAAGTGACACATTATCATCATAACTGCTGAGAACTGCCGCTCGTATAAAAGCGTATTTATCCTCCTTCAGCTTCGATTTTGCTTGTTTTCAGCTGGGAGAAGCTTTTTGTTTTCCCTGCGGCTGCTGGTGGGAGGGTGGAGATGAAGTCCCAGAGGACGCTTTTGTTTTAAAACATTCTGGGTCATGGGGACCTCTCACATGCACCACAGTCCCTGGTTAGTCCTCCGCCACGATAATAACAGGTCGTCGGCGGGCTGCGTTTGTTTGTAGAGCTCAGTCCAATTTCATGGGCTTCTGACAAAATGAGATGTTTTGATCCCCTGCCTGAGACGAGCCAAGGCAACCAGCTCTGCATTTCATTGCTTGCTCTCCGCAGGAACAGCACATCATTACAACACAGCCCTCACACTCGTTCTCCCTCTCTGTCTTCTTCAGAGCCTGCTGACAGGTTTGATGTACTACCGGCCCGATGACCCCATCGACTATCTGGAGGCCTGTCTGCAGAAAGTCAGGGAGCTGGGAGGACCGGACAAGGTGCGGTGGGATACCTTTGTGGGCCAGGAGAAGAAGTCCCTTCCCCCGCTCAACGGGGGCCAATCACGCAGGTCCCTCTTCAGAAATGGTGAGCCTGAAGCTAATCTCACAGTGTAGTATATCAAGACCATAATAGCTCATTGTTTCAACAGGAAAAAGCCTGTTGACATTTGTGCTGCACCCTCATGAGCCCAGTCGCAGTATCATTGTAATAACTGTTGATCTTGGAAGTACCAGCAGAGTTTTTCGAGCCAGACGAGATAGGAGTTGTTGTTTTTTCACCCTTCTGTGGCTTTAGTGGTTTTTTTTTTCGTGAGGCTCAGCTGCATGCATCACTTCCTTTAGACAGATTTAGTGCCAGAAGCCAGAACACAAACACAACACGTCCACAACACTGGCTACATATTCCGGAGGTGACCCCTTCATGTTCGACGACAGAATCCAGCGTGCAGATCACAGCTGGAACATCCCTGATCCCGGTGCTGCCTTAGATGAGCAGTGGATTTATTGCCTGTTACGATACAGTTAAAAGAAAGGTCTACGAAATGAATCATTAATCTGGGCAGTGATCCTGATGTTTACAGCAGGCGTAGCTGTCACTGCACATGCAAAACTGGTTTCTAATTTGCTAAGCAAATTGTATTAAATGTTTTTGCATGAAGAAGAGACAACCTCCTCTGCAGGAGTAATAAAGTCATGTGTGCATTAATAAGAAGTTTGTTTACAGGCATGTCTCTCACAGCATGCAGCTGCACGGAGATGATATTTGTTCAACAGAAGCCTCCAGGCTCACAAACATGATTCAAAACACACACGCAGGACTCCTGCTTTTAGAAATTCACCCTCATCCTGCTTCTGGTTATATTGTGCAAACGATGCCTGTTAGGTTTGCCAGCTGCAGGGTTTAGCTGCTGGGAGCTGCAGCCTCGTCAGGGGTGAAGATTTCCAATGCGCTGTGATTCCCCTCAGCTCCGAGTTTTAAAACATCTGCTGGAAGAAAATGCAGCTGCCTCTCCTCTCTCGCATTCATTTTCCTGATTGTCTGATTTACATGTTAGAAATGTCTGCAGGGCAAATGTAAGACGGGGGGAGGAGGCATTAGATGTAATTAGCACATTTCAGTGTTTTACTAAATAGTTTTCATCTCTACAACAGTTTTTGAAGTGTTTTGTTAAATTGCTCCTCTGTTTTCTTTCGATTCAACAAAACCAAATTTCCCATGACTGATGCGTGTGTTGTCAGTGCATCAGCACTATAATTAAAATACACAGGACTGAGATAAATGCTGCTCCTCTGGAATAACACGCACTGAGGATTTCTATCTTTGTTGAATGTGTTTTAATCGACTACATCACAAGAGACAGCTGTGTAATTGGCAAAGAGAATGAACCGTCTCTGAATTCATCGCACGTACAAATTTATGTGAAGGATTTTCTTTTTAACGGGTTTGTTGTGAAATGGGATTGTCAGCAGTTGGAATACAGGGACAGCTGCACCTCTAACTGACAGAACTAAATGATGGTTGTCATTTAAACCTTTTGTTTGTGTGTGTGTTTGTGTGTTTGTGTGTGTCAGTGTTGCCCGACAGTCCCAATTTCCCCTACAGACGGTACGACCGCCTCCCTCCCATCAGCCAGTTCTCCATCGAAAGTGACTCGGACCTGTCGGAGACAGGCGGAGCTCATCGAGGAGTACGAGGTGTTCGACCCGTCGAGACCACGGCCCAAAATCATCCTGGTCATCGGTAAAGCTGCAACACGACGAACAAAACATCAAAACTACACACATCCAACCTCACACAACACAAAAATGAGGAAACGCTGAGCGAAATACGATGGAAGCCGTTATTTATTTTGTATTCAACTGGTGTTTCTGATTTGAAGCACTCATCTGGATTCCTTGGATGTTTTCCACGAGATAACAAAGTCTGATACATGAATATAAAAAGGTCATAGACGTTTAATGTTTGCTTTACTGATTATCTAAAAATACACGTCCTGGATGGGAACAGCTGGGGGAGTGTGTGTGTGTGTGTGTGTGTGTGTGTGTGTGTGTGTGTGTGTGTGTGTGTGGTCCAGGTATTACCCATGTTCTTGGGACCTTAAATCTGTTTACACGATCCCAGTAAGGGGGCATAAGCAAGTCCCCATAATGTAAATCATTACATTACAAGGGGAAGACATGTTTTCAGGTTAGATCAAGGTTAGCTTACGATAAGGATTTTTCGCGGTGTTTGAACGTAACCTCACCTCTCTCCGTGAGTATCAGCGGGGAGGATCTCGTTGCGTGTTGTGACACTCGGGCTCTCCTAATCTGATTTCCTCGATGCGCCCTGCATTACCCTGTCAGATACATTCATTAAACTCATAAATTAAGCACGGCAGCTGCATAATAAGAGTAATGACACTGGAGAGAGGCTGCTATTTATAAATATCCTCTTTAAAATACTTAAAATAAGCAGGAAAATGACCTCAGAGTCTTTTCCAAAGCTTTTTGACCTCCTGACAGTTCTGCGTGCTTTGCTTCATGCTGTGTACCTGGGATGTTCACACACTGCCTGTAATGTGGAGGACGGTTGTTTCCTCTCAGCACAAAGCCACTTCCAATCTCGTCTTGTTGAGCACATTGTGGCCTATATTTTAAAGGGGAAGCAGGATGGCAGCAGCTGTCATCTCTTCGGAGGATCATGGCAAACGTTTTGTCAGGTTAGCACAGAGAGACGCAGACCGACAAAGAGAGGGGGCCGTGGGTGGGGGGGTGGGGGGGCCCGGGCTCGAACGCTTAACAACAAAACCCCCTAAAAACACAGAGCTCTATGATAAATACATATTACATTACATTCAAATATTTTATTTGATCTATTGGTAGTTTTACGCTTCCGCAGCAGCAGACGCCGTGACCACAGATATGTTGTCTGCAGGCTGTTCATCCATCTGCCCCCCCGTCAATCTGTCCGTCTGTCTGCCTGTCCATCTGTCCCACTCTTGGGGAAAGACGTATCTCAGAAACCCCTTTGAGGGTTGAGCATGTGTAACTTTGGGATTTACTCTACTGTCCCCTTATCGGCACTGCACAGACTCTAAATGTGCACGATAGCGACGTTTGTATGTTTTGGCTTCATTTCTGTATAATTGGAGGAAGAGGAGTCGCGTCGTCCATCTTTATTTACAGTCTATGGCCCAAAGGTTGACTTGGACTCGAGTCAAGGTCACATAATTACAAATCCCAGGCGTACTTGAAGCCGAACACCAGCTAAACACTTGGAACTTCAGCAGATCTTGTTGGGACAAATTATCATCACTTGGCTGTGAGAACTCGACATTCTCATTTAAATCCATCCATCCATTTCTGACAGCAGCACCATGGATTACCGATGGCCACAGCTTGTTCCCAGGCTCTCTTCACCTCGGTCCTGCCGTGCTTTTCCACCGAAAGCGGTTTCCGAGCGTTTGGCATTTCTATGGTGACAGTGGCGTCGCTGAAATCCTGGAATGAAACACGTGTGTCAATCAGCGAAGCAGCATTCCGGTCGTCAAATGGCTTTGACAGGCAGTTACCTGCGAACAGGCCTTTCACCATGTGACAGCCTCACATATAAGATAATATAAGATATTATTGACTTAAATTGGATTCCCTGTTGTGAGGGTGATTTCAAATCATCATATGTGTCGCTTCGGTTTTTTAAAACTTTAAAACTTACAGATTTTTTAAAATTCTGTTGTGTAAAAGCAAAGAATTGACATTTAGATGAGTCTTGTTCATATTTATCAAACAATGCGGCGTGAAGCCGACTGTCTCCTCCCGTCATCACTCCTCTGCACAATCCGCTTTCATCGCTGAAATAAAAGAGAAAGAAGAGGATTTGTTAGCAAATGTAGGAGGTTCACACGTACCTGTTCCTCTCATCTGCCCCCCCACATGCCCTGCTCCCCCGCGTACATGAGCAAAACACACACAAGCAGTAACAGTCTGACTTTCTCTCACTCATACACACATGCGCCTCCGCAAACACACCCACACGCCTAACGTTTCACACTCACACATTCCCACACACACACACACACACACACACACACACACACACACACACACACACACACACACACACACACACACACACACAGACACATGCACACGTACTCCCAAAACATCAACAGCTCTCCCTCTGTGCCTAGGTGGCCCTGGCAGCGGCAAAGGAACACAGAGCCTGAAGATTGCCGAGCGCTACGGCTTCCAGTACGTGTCCGTGGGCGAGCTGCTGAGGAAGAAGATGATCCACAACGCCACCAGCAACAGAAAGTGGAGCCTGATTGCTAAAATCATCACCAATGGAGAGCTGGCACCGCAGGTAGCAGAGAAACAGAGGAGGAGAGGGGGGGTTGTGTGTGTGTGTGTGTGTGTAGGGGGGGAGAACATGAGTGGAGGGATCAGCGCTGAGTGTGTCCAGTCACTCGCAGGTCATTATCACAGCGTGACTGTAATAAGGGGCTAATTATCAGCATCCATATCACAAGCGTGCTGGGAGAGGGACGCTGTTCCGTCTCATTAGCATACTCCCTGCAACTCAATGATGGAGGCTGTTTCCAACACGTAGTAAACACCTCACATTTCTCAATTCAACGTATATGTAACATCAGATTAGACCGCTTAAGATTATCTTATATAGTATGTATATGATATAGTATCAGAAACTCCTTCGAAAAACAAATAGTTAGTTTAATCAAAAATTCAAAACATTTGATCGTCTTAGATTCTTAGATGTAGGTTTTTATGGAAATGTCTATTGTAATGGTAAATCCCACTGATCAATGTCTTATTACTGTTTTGACTATTTTCTGTGCACTTAGCTGATACAACATCCTGTTGACCTTTATCTGTGCAACTGTGTGTTGGATTTGATTCCTCTTTCTATAACAGTGCCAGGCAGCAGACGGTTTGTGTCTCCTTTCTGTTCTGTATCTCATTCATCACATTGTATAAAACTTTCTCTTGTTGTGGCACTCGGACCGTGTAAACCTCTGCAGAGCTAATAATTAAGTCTTTAAGACAACTCCGGTCTGAGAAACTCAGGATTTAAAATCTCATGATAAATTTCCACGACACTATTCCTGGTCTTGATTATTGGTCGGACAAAACCTTCGACGACATCATGGGCTGCGGGAAATTCAAACACAAAATCTTATTTTAATTTTTACACTTTATTAATAAAACAGTAGTTAATCGAGAAACTAATTGGCAGATTATTAATACTGAAATGAACCGACTGCGATGTGGCTCATCTTCTTGATGCAAACACCAGTGTTGCATTAAAACTGATGATGGCTCATAAGTGTCCCAGATCTCATTTTGCGGCTCAATATTAAGTAAAGTGCTGAGTGTGCCCCGTGTCGGGAGAAGTGAAGTGGGAACAAGGGAGAGATTTGAGATGCGTCTGTCTGTGTGAATGCTGCCATATTGTTGTGGACAGGTCGTCTCTATTGGAGTCAGAGATGATCATCCGATGCCTTGTGTTCCTGCGAGAGCTCAGACATCACAGGTCGATGAGCTTTTCTCATTTTGTCTTTACCTGCATACATGAATCTGTTTGATGGAGCTGAGACTGGCTTCACTCCCTGCGCAGTCTGCTGGGGCCGCCCCGCTCCCGTTCTACGGTTAGAAGGGAAATGAAATGTCTGTGTTACTCAGTGTTGGCCAACGACCACGGTTGTTATTTTTAGACCGGAGCGCTGCTCACGTATCTCTGCCGTATCGTATGATGCGTTCTGCCTGGAGAAATACATCCGTGCGCGTTGACCTCCTCCAGCCACGAGGAAGTAAACGATGATGAAAGATGCTGGCACTCTCTGCCCCCGGGTGCACTCCAGACAATCGTTCTGCTGCATTCAGAAATATTAAAGTGCAACTGGATAACAGACGAATTATGTTATGACGTATAATTAAGGATAATTCTCCAACGTGCTTTAGATTTCTGTCATTTTCCTAATTATCAAAGGGCTTTTAATTATAACAAACGTATTAGGTCTCTCATGGTTTTGATTGAAAAGCAAATTATAATTGTAACTATAAACTTTTTTGTTTTATAATAAGCAGACTAAGAAACTCTAAGAAAACTGCCCCCCCCGTGGTTTTGGCAATTGAAATGTGACAAAGTTAAAATGCTAAATTTGAGGAATCCTCAATTAGCCAGGACTCCAAGCATCTGGCTAATTGTCGAGATAATTGTAATGATCACAGATGTGGTGAATAGTGGTTATCAAGCAGTGAAAATCTATTTTATTGCCCTTTAAACATGTAAACACAAACCGAGGCACCAAGTGACGCTGATCATGAATCTTGTTTTGTTTTTTTTGTTTCCTCAGGAGACCACGATAACTGAGATCAAGCAGAAGATTATGAAGATCCCAGACGCTAATGGTATCGTCATAGATGGGTTCCCTCGAGATGTCGGGCAGGCCTTGTCCTTCGAGGACCAGGTGAGTGGCACAGCTGTGGCTCAGCGTTCCCAATAATGGAAACGCATTTCAGTTAGGTGAAGTTTCAAGTTCTGGAATAAAGATGGACTAGTAGCTCGCCTCATCCAGTGCTTATGCAGAAGTGTCCTCGGGCAAGTTGCAGCAGACGGCTGAGCTGGATGAGTGATATACAGTTTACATAAGCGCTGTATGAATGCATGGGTGGATGTCACTTGTACCGTTAAGCACTCTGGGCAGGCGATGACACTAGAAAGTCGTTTTTTAAAATACAGTCCGTCCATTTACCCATTTTCAGATTTGTTCTAGATGCGAGATCTGTCCAATTATTTGAGAGGGGGTGTCACAACTGTTGTGTTGTTTTCACACACAAAAGAACCGTGAATCACTTATGTAACTTCTCTCGGTGACAATCAAGTCCACACACGGCTGCGTCGTTTAGGAGAGCCTTCTGAAAAAATTCTAGATTTTCTCCGACTTTTGACTCATTCTTTTTGATATCGTGTTGTTTTGTTGGCCGCAGAATCCCATCTACCCACTGTGTCCCTGCTGGGCTTGGAGAACCTCACAGTCAGGTTGCATTGCAAACATGATGGCGACACATCCATCCCACATCGGAGCACATGACGCTTCTCCTTTAGTATCTGGACTGGTCTCAGAGACACTGTTGTTACTTTGTGATGCAGCAAAAGCTCTTATCTGTACATCCAACACTCACAGACACACACAGTGATTCCACCGACACCTGCTAGGAGCCCTACATGAACTACGCACTGTTATCTGACTGGCTCCATCTGCAGCAGTGTGATATGTGAGGATGGCAGCTCTGGTTGGGGTGGATCGGGGTTTGATGCCGAGTGTTTGATATCAGAAGCTGCAGCGTCTGCAGGTCATTGTCAGGTCATTTAGACTCTTTGACAAGTTTTGCATTTTTAATCAGTTATACAAGTTCAGCTTAGAAGCTTTGTCTCCAACTCTCCAATTGGAGCCAATTAAAGTCTGGACTAATAGAAATTAGAATGTAATACTTCTGGATGCAATTTGCATTTTTTTAATTTAGAAATTTGAATTCTCATCACATCGCGACACATGAGTTATCGTGCACACGGTCATTTTTCAAACCAGTCATATTTGTGTAAACAGGTTTGAAGCCTCTGAAGCGTGGGGGGGGGGGGGGGGGGGGGGTTTCACGGCAGCAGCCGACGGACGTTTTAAGAATCGAAGTTGCATCGTCAACTTTTGTGCTGATCTGAGACCAAAGCCAGTTTTCAACAAGCAAACCACACAGCAACTACTTAAGCCAACTATCCCACTATTACATTTTAACATTAGCTGTGCACTGAAGTCTGCATCCATGGGTCCTGTTGTAGTGAAATAACCAGACTGTTAAAACACACAAGGGAGTCCTATAATTGCACCACACTGTACGTACATAGTAACTATTTTTAGAGCTGCCCACTAAGGTATTGCTCCACTTAAATAATATCAGAACAGAATGAGCCTGAATCAAGTATTCATGGCTCCTCTGGAGAGAACGTCTGCTTTCAACGTAGAATAATAAATAACAAATGTGTACAGACAAAATAAGTCCACAAATTCAAAGTAAATATATAATTTATACTTTTTTCATTCATATTCATAATGAAGAAAAGTATAATTTCATCATCATTCTTTTGATATAAAGGTATATAGAAGCAAAAAGGTCTCACTAAAAATACTTTAACCTTCACAGTCACAGTGGAGGTGGTCTTTGCCTAATAGGTTTTATGGATTACACATTTGATTTGCACCTGAAATATGAGCTGTAAGCCCGTCAGTGTTTGATCTGGTCCTGTGTGTAATATTTAACATCAGCACTGACCCTGTGTTCACACACGTTAGAGCGAGCAGTGCTTTTCATCGGCACGTTCCAGCCGCTGCTCTGACTGATCAGCAATTCAACAGTGAAACACTGGGTTTTCCATTTCACTGCCAAGTCGATGCTCAGTGTTCAGTGGCGCTCTGAGCGAGGACTCTTTGAATACTGGTTCAGTCCTCTTGTGGGAAAGCACCTGGTTGAATAACGTGTCCTTCCTGTGGATGAATTATTCCCTGTCGGGTTTGTAAGACTCGTGAAGTCATTGAAAACATCTATAATAATGTGAGAATACAAAGAAAGGATTATAAATGTTAGAAGATGCTCACATGCTCTCAACATGACAGCCTTACTTTATAGAGCCCCCTAATGGAAATATATCCTTTACACTAGAGCGGCCAACTTTGTGACACATTAGTCGATTGGCT